>OZ024753.1:5819702-5822202 GCA_964016885.1 Eledone cirrhosa | reverse complement strand
AAACACCACACATAGATCCCGATTCACCCAAGACTTCTTTACTGGATTGTTGCATCCTTTCACATCCGTAGTGAACTACATTTGAGGATGCTCCTTCTTATGAAATTCCCTTTCCTTTTCAGGAACTCAACTCACTACTAAATTGCTACTCTAATTACTGTCAAAATATTTGCCCATACATATTAGAATCTAAAATACAATGTATAACCAGCATATACAACATAAATGCTCTACTCAATAATTGTTTCTACTTTAGACACAAGGCCAGCAATTACCCAGTGCATTACTGGTACTTTATTTTATCGACCCCGTAAGGATGATAGGCAAAGTAAACCTCGGCGGGATTTGAACTCAGACCGTAAAGGGACGTAACTATGCTGGAAAGCATGGCGTCCGACTCTCTACCGATACTGCCAATCTACTCCATAATGATGTATTAACAATCTTTATAGACATCCGAAGAAGAGATTTTAGCTCGAAATATCAGAACAGATAAATAAATAAGGTAACACATAACATCTTGTTTCGTCTTATTTTCTCGTTCGTCCATTTCTCATTGTCAAGTTCACGTCATTTTCGAATCTTTATAACGTTTTCTGATGAGCATGTTATTGTATCATGTTATTTAGATATTATTTCATTATGGTAACAGAGCATTATAAGCAAATACTTTATACTCTGTTTCAATTAAACACTTTACTAACATATCATACATAAAATGCATGATCCTCGGCCAGTTAGGACTTCACAGTGATTAGAAATTCATGACCAGTTTCGGTTAAATACATTTTCACTTTAGTTTACAGTTGCTACATGAATACCACGTTTTCACTATCCTAGAATTACTTGAGCAATTATATATATGTTAATTGAATTTCGCATGTATTTACTTGTCAAACTATCCTTTCCACACATAGCAGGAAATCCAAAATGTTGATTGAAATTATACATAAATAGATTGAACACACCTTTACCGAAACATATAAGAATATGATGGATGGTACTAATCTCAACTGTCGATTATTTCTATTTATTGCCAAGTTAAATTTTGCAATTTTTTTATAAATAAATTATATCTGTTTATAGACATTTTTCGTTCGTTGGTCACCGACAAAAAACAAATAACAATATTAAATTGTCTAACATATAATTGGTTATTAAAGGTCATTAGAGTGTTTACGCCTGCATCTGTTCTCTTTAAACTAATATGATTGATCGTTAATTGGAAAAACCTTTATCATTTACACATTTGTTTTCATTTCTCCGATATTTGACCAAATAATGTTATAAAATCACCATATTAATCAAAATATCTATATGGCAAAAGATCTTATTTGATAACCATTAAGTAGTCTAAGCTGAAGATATTTTGAATATACTTTGTCGTATGATTCAGTGTAGAAGTACGATGGTTTGAATATATTACTTTGCTTTTGAATTATCGATTTTGAGTTCCTATTACGTCAAGATGTTATTATTCTGCCGTTGAGGGTGTGGGTTGACAGTATCACTAGAGCGTCAGACACCATGCTTTGCAGCACAGAGGTATGGCTCTTTACGTTATGAGGTTATGTATTCGATTCCCTGCCCGGACAAGGTGTTGTGTTCTTGAGCAAGACACATTAATTCACGTTGCTCATGCAGCTGGAAAACTGAGTTGCGACGTCACTGATGCCAAGCTGTATCGATCGGTTATTGCCTTTTCTTTGGACAACACCGGTGTCGTGGAGAGGGAGAACTGGCACGCAGTTTTATTCTTCAATAAAAAGCATTTCCCAGACTTGTGCTTCGAAGGGGAACATTCTAGGAGCAGATATCATGGTCATTAGTGACCAAAGGAGATTTTTAGCCTTTACCCTTATAGTGACTTCTTGAAAGAGTCAATGTTTCCTATCCTCTTTCAATTACTACAACTACTAATGTCTCATTCCATCAATTTAGCCACGTGTAAAATGTTCTTAACCTTCGACTATCAACGAAGGAAGTGTGTAAATCATTCTTCCTATTATTATGTGCTCTTTCTTTCAATTCGTGTTTAGTAGAATTATTTCTTGTGGACTAGCCAATATTTACGGTCTGTCATGGTTCGAATGTCGAAAAACATTTATACCCTTTACTATACAAACAAGCTTGCGGTTTTCTATCCAACATCAATTGAAATAGGAAATTGAATAAACATTAGCAATCAGAAAAACATATGTTTGTCTGGTTGCTAATGTCAGAAACAGAAATATGTAATATGCAACAATAAAAGAAGCTATTGGAATCTGGTCTTCACAATGAAACATTTAACACACAACAATATATATTCAAGTGGGCTCCTATAATTCATCAGTGGGTGCCCCAATAATACTAATATTGATAATCTAATCAACATCAGTATTTAGCGATAATTATCATCAGTGCCTGAGGTATTTGTCAGGTTGTTAGTCCAGCAGTTCTAAAGAAATGCTCAAACTGATTCGAAAATGGGGAAGTAAATTACCGCAAAAAGAAAAAT
>OZ024753.1:5812202-5817202 GCA_964016885.1 Eledone cirrhosa | reverse complement strand
CTATCTATATGTTTGACATATATATATATATATATATATATATATATATATAAGAACGAGCAGGACCCCGACGGCTAAGCTCGAGCCATTTCGACGTTTATGGTCCACCTGGTTCCTTACCACATTTCTTTCGTTATATATATATATATATATATATATATATATATATATATATATATATATATATATATATATATATATATATATATATATATAAAATATTAAACAAATAATGAATAAAACAATGAAACAGTTCCTTATATTAAACAAAAAAAGTTCATTATTTAACGATCGTTTCTAGGATATATATGTGTTAGAATTGGCATGCATATTCAACAGATCTATGTACAAAATTATACATTGAGTTCTTCATACGGATTGGACACTACCGTAAACTCTTGGTAGATTTATCTACATATATATATATATATATGTATATATATATATATATATATATGTATATATTTAGGTTTGTTGGTTCACCACTGGATAGAACGTGAAGGCGGCGGACCGGACTAGAAACTGCTAAATGTTTGGCCGCCTTCTTGTCTCTCTGCCTCATGGATTGTGTCTATTATATTCCTTTGTTAAATTTCGAATATCTGATGATGTCACCGGATTCATACTGAACCCGATCATTGAAATGTTCATAGTATAATAAACCTTTCAAGGAAGTACACCAGTCCAGCCTCCTGTTATTTTATTATATATATATATATATATATTAGGATCTAGTTTTCATTTTTGTTTTCCTTTTGGAGCACTGTCGTATGCTACGGGTAACAAATTTAGACGGATATAAGCCAACATTCTTGCTAAATATATGCAATTTGGAAATTACCAATAACATTTTGCCTAATGTGGTCACTTGCGACAACATGAATGACCTTATATTTGTACAAAATGGGGCGCTCCCCTTCTCATTTAGCTCGTAATGTTCGTGAGTAGCTTGATCTCCGATTTCCAGGACTTTGGCTGTGTCACCAACGTCCAGATAAATGCACACCAAGAAGCCCTGACTCAATTCGGGGAACTCAATCGTCTTATACTGATCAACATACCGCTTGAGTTTCTGATGAAGGCAGTCGAGGATATACCCAGACAATTACAAACACTATTGGACTACGCTGGTACCTATGTAGAATTTTAACAGTCTGTGCTACGTCATCTACGTCTATAATTATACTGTTTAAAATAAAACATATTTTATAAACAACGACCTATAATTGACAAAATTATTAACAATTTTATATAGTGAGTTTTTTTCCATACAACCCACAACGCTGTACATATATCGGCAGAAATATTGTCCGATGTCGTGACATGATAGCGTGAGATAGTGACTGAAAACACTTGAGTATTAGTGTATGTCTCATAGATATATGTAAGTTATTCACTTCCCAAAATGTATATGTATTGTGTATGTGATATAATGTAATTGTAATTACAATATATTTTCCCAATATTTTTCTAGAAGGGATATATATTTCGAATACATTTAGAGAATCATATTTTTGTATTAGCAAACCTTATAATGTTAAGCAATAGCTAATCTATATAAACAATTCTTTACATTGGAATCTATTATCATTTACACCTTGAGGATAAAATTGTATATATATATATATGTGTGTGTGTATATATATATATATATATATATATATAAATATATATATATATATATATATATATATATATATATATATATATATATAAATATATATATATATATATATATAAATATATATATATATATATATATAAATATATATATATATATATATATAAATATATATATATATATATATAAATATATATATAAATATATATATATATAAATATATATATAAATATATATATATATATATATATATAAATATATATATATATATATATATATATATATATATATATAAATATATATATATATATATATATATAAATATATATATATATATATATATATATATATATATATATATATATATATATATATATATGTGTGTGTGTGTGTGTGTGTGTGTGTGTGTGTGTGTGTGTGTGTGTGTGCGTAGTTGACATTTACAGAGAATAGGAGTTCAGTCACCTTGCAATAGATTTTATTGATATTACTGAAGAACATTTTGTTTTTATAGACAAATTCTTTCATAATTTTCATTTTCTATACGATATCAAGATCATTACTAACACACACACTACACAGAGCCACACGCATGCACATACACACACATATACACACACATATATGTATGTATATGTATATAAATATATATACATATACATATATGTTTCTGTGCGTGTATGCGTATATATATATATCTACATATACACATATGTATATATATATATGGGTTCGTGTATGCATGTGTGTATGTATGTATGGTTGTATGTATGTATATATGTATGTATATATGCATAAATTTATTTATGTATCTATGCATATAGGTATGTATGTATATATGTATTTATGTATGTATGAATGTATGTATTTATGTATGTACGTATTTATGTATGCATATATATATATATATATATATATATATATATATATATATATGATTGTATGTATATACGTATATGTATGCATGATTATATGTATGTATGAATATATGTACGTATATATGTATATATATATATATGTGTATATGTATGTATGTATATATGTATGTATATATGCATGTATATACGTATGTGTGTATATATGTATACATACATACATGTGTGTGTGTGTGTGTGTGTGTGTGTGTGTGTGTGTGTGTGTGTGTGTGTGTGTGTGTGTGTGTGTGTGTGTGTGTGTGTGTGTGTGTGTGTGTGTGTGTGTGTGTGTGTGTGTGTGTGTGTGTGTGTGTGTGTGTGTGATTACATTGAGACCAGCATATCTCGTGGCACTTGTTGGTTTCGTTTCTGCTTAGGAAATTATCAGTTGTACATATGTGGCCGTGTGATAAGAAAGGTCTCTGTTATTTCTTCATTTTAGACAACAGATTTGAAATAAATAAATATACCAAAGAAAAACATTGATAACATGTTCACTATAAATATATTCAAACAACTGAATAGAAAACTATTTGAAAATCAAGTTAGAGTAGTTTCTTTTTTACTTCTTGTTAATTTTCTTCGGGAAGCTGAATATATGATGTTGAAAATAGGTATGTATGATAACAGCTTGAAGAATGTATATGTGAAAAGGAAAGTGAAAGTAAATATGAATACATCGTTGTGTAAACAAACAGGATATCGTAGGGAAGTTAGGTAAGACGAACTATAGGGAAAAAAGCCAAAAAATGAAATCCAAGTATGGTAGTATAGTATTAATAAAACTTATAAAAACAATATAAAGTTATGAACTCGAATATATAAGTAAATATTTATTTAATACAAATGTCTATGAATGCAACAGATAAGCTTAGCAAAATGAAAATTAAACAAACAGAAACATTTTAAATTATATAAAATCACAAAATATATTCGTACCTACAAGCTCATAGTTGAGTTTACTCATTCACACGCACATATTCACATATACATACACACTCTTTTAAATATATATATATATATAGAGAGAGAGAGAGATGGAGAGAGAGAGAGAGAGAGAGAGAGACGTAGATATATAACCCAAGATAATATAGTTCGTTGATTACTCAACGAATACAATATTACAATAGATTAGAAGCACTCAATAAGAAATTTTCCTGGAGTTTTTAATATTATTCAAAATGTTAATAAATGAAAGATATTCTCATAATCAAAATATATATTTTATTATACATATTTCAAAGGCACTATGGTGTTTAAGTACGTTTTCATCAGACACAATATATGATTTGATATGTGACATACCGCTACGGTTTTGATTATTCAATTCCAGTATTGGCAGTCAATCCAGTATTGACATAGATATATATGTATGTATATGTATAAAGGTATATATATATATGTATATATATATATACAGAGAGAAAGGGAGAGAGAGAGAAAAAGAAAAAGATAGATAGATAGATAGATAGATAGATAGATAGATAGATAGATAGATAGATAGATAGATAGAGATAGGTAGAGGTGGGCGAGATGCTTATTGATATAATATTTTGCGAAAATAAACATTGAATTACAGGTACATAATTTGATATGAAGCCAAGTAGATACACACAAGTGGTAAAATTATGAATTTGAATATATAGTCGTCACAATACAGGTAACTATAATAATAGTTGATGGTTATGAATTATAGTTGAATACATAGACTAAAATACTCCCGGGTGTGAGTACATATGACGAAAAACTCGAGCCGTGTGAGAGCGTTTAATTATCATGCCAAACCACCTCACCAACTTTAATTTCTGTCTTTTGGGTAGTTTTACGCATGAACAACGAATGTGTAATAATAATTATGTTTACATATTTAAATGTAACAAAATATTATTTGCATTTCTAACTTCACGTTGAAACGATGGTAAGTAGCTGCCGGCTCTCCTTTACCATAATAGGTATGCATGATTCAATGCTCACACAGGTTACTCTGTTCCTTATTTTTCCTATCCAACTGAACTTTCTAAGCTATTTTTTATAGTTATCAATTGTTATTAGAGTTATTGACATGTTGGTGACCGTGTTGCTACGTTATATATATATATATATATATATATATATATATATATATATATATATATATATATAGGAGTAAGTAAGACCCCGACGGCTGAGCTCAAGCCGTTTCGACGGCTAATTCTATACTAAGTATTGAGTACTTTGGTGCGTTATGGTCCACCTGGTTCCTTACCACTTTTCCCTCGCTATATATATATATATATATATATATATATATATATATATATATATATATATATATATACAGTGAAATTCCGTTATAACGAAATTCACGGGGTATAAAAAAATTCGTTGTAACGAAAATTACTTTATAACGAGACCGGCCTAATACATCGAGCGTGTGGCCGGGGATTGAAATAAATTTCATTATACTGAAAAATTCGTTAAAATGG
>OZ024753.1:5797202-5802202 GCA_964016885.1 Eledone cirrhosa | reverse complement strand
GAAAGAAACGGATTCTAGAATATAGAAGCAATATAAAGCAAGTACTGAAGCACCTAATCCAAATTCCAGAATGACAGTAACACCTAAAAGGCAATGTCTTCACTCTTGTTTTACCCCAGGCTTCTACTTCTACGTCATGGTTAATATTAACTTCTTTAGTATATAGTTTGAGTTACGTTCTCTGTGGTCAGATAAAATATGTCCTTATATTGTCTAAACCAAGACATACACTCCTTTGTCACGACACTCAGAACGTAGCTACACACCTAAGATTTATTAGAACGCATTAATGAATTAAACGATACTAACATTACACCGCTGTTTAAGTATTTGTGAATGAACTACTATTACCAATGTTAATTTCTGAGAAACATATTTTCATTTTCTGCGGAATTTAAACAATATTATGGAACGGGTGACATCATTTTAGTATTTGTGATGAACTATTATTACCAATGTTAATTTCTGTGAAACATATTTTCATTTTCTGCAGAATTTAAACAATATTATAGAAAATAAGATAAACCATGCTTCAGTTGAAAAGTACATTATATATGCCGGGAAGAAAAAATATTTGTGAGATTTTCAAAACCTTACACACGTCTACCATTGGATGTGAAAGAAAATCACCTCACAGAACTTCAAAATACAGAAGAGCCTCGGATAACTGGAAACTGACAGATATTTAGCACCACCTCCATGATGTATTTGTTTTTATTCTATCTTCCATGTTTAAAGAACATTTTCTTAGTTTTTCATTCTTAAAACAAATATACAAATGAAAAAAAATTAATATACAATTGATGGTCACCTCCTTCTGCACGATTATAATTCCTATTTGAAAGTACGGATCAAATCAAAAGAATATTTTATTAACAGATATCAGAAATGTCAACTTAATGCATTTTTGAAGAGGGGAAATAATGAAATAAACGAAAAACTATAAAGCGGAATTTCATTTTTAAAAGAATCACTTGTCAAGTTGAAAGCTTTCCAACTGTCAAAAATTGAGTTAGCAATGGTGGTCATGTTTTATATATTTTATACTATTATTTTGCATGTATTTTTAGTTTGTTATTTTTTTACTCTCTAGCACCGGAAATCAATGTCGTTTATCTTCCCCCAATGAAATTTAAATATTGATTATTTCTTATTTTATCTATTTTTTTTATTTTTATTCGTAGTTTTATTTTTCTTTGATTTTGCTACAGCATTAGACCAATTCTCGATACGCCGTGATACAAAGATACATGCACTTGGCTGGTACGATGCTGGAATCCTTTTTTTACTGTTTGTGTTGATTATAATAGAAAGATAACGCACACCCTCTATATAATAGCCACATTTTCATTTAAAAACCATCTACCATTAATTTGTTTCTATCGCCCTGAGTGTGTGGCTCAAATATGAACATTTCGTTTTTATATAATAATTCAAGGATATATATAAGTGGAGTGTACTGCCACTCACATATTTAGAATAAATGTTTTCACATGTACAAATCAATGAAACAAACCCCTACAGTATAGATTTTATTTAATATTGCTCTTGTTGTTTAGCTGCAGGTCAGCCCTGATTGAAAAGATCTGTGATGAATTGTATTCTAATCAAGGTTGTTCCGACATTTTCCTAGTTGAGGGAAATCAGTGAAAAAATTATCCATTGCGTTTTTTGAGGCTGTGAAATATATTTGGAGACATATTTCCACCTACATACAGGGGCTAAATTTAAGATCCTAACCTACTACCTTCAATACAGAAAGTACACACTAGATAATGCTCTACTGTACTACATAATATAAGTCAAAACTACATATAGACAGATGTAAGAACCTTGACATTATACAATATAACATAAGACACAGAGATGGATCTGCTGAATTATTTTCAATAGTGTGTTGGAATTACATCAGAAATAAAAGGTGAAAGATTTACTACTATTATTTTAGAATAAAGCACCAGGATTTTACTTGGGCCGATTTAATCAACTTTACCCTCCGCAAAATTGTTGGCCTTGTACCTAAATTAC
The DNA here is from genome assembly GCA_964016885.1 of Eledone cirrhosa. Taxonomy (NCBI): domain Eukaryota; kingdom Metazoa; phylum Mollusca; class Cephalopoda; order Octopoda; family Eledonidae; genus Eledone; species Eledone cirrhosa. The sequence goes on along the minus strand of OZ024753.1, from coordinate 5,800,174 downwards.
ATCAGTAGTTGAGAAACCTATGTGATTTTATTTGGAAATACTGAACGTAACTATTGCTAAGTTATTATGTAAATAGAGTAGAGAAATTTGACTTTAAAAAGTCGTTGAAATCCCAACACATGACTGGGACTTTTAATATTTACAAAGATGCTGTATATAAAATCAAGGTGTTTACATCTATCTTTAGAGTATTAGCTAAACGTTTATAGATATATATTCTGTTGTTCAATATAGAACTGAAACGAATCAATGCTAAAACACTAATAATTTACACAAAATAATCTATTCGTACATAACTCCGAATACGTGTAAAGGTCATAAGTGGAAATAATGTGATAAAAGGTCTGCTCAATCAGGGTAACTTAGACTAGAAAACAGCTACAATGAGAACGATATAATCGATGAAAAACTACGGAATGTTTCGCCTTCATAAGATGTGAACGTGTTAGAGTTCGTATATGGCGTTAGCCATATAATAGATTATGAAAACTGGAGAATAAGGTCCCATTGTATATTTCTATGACATCAATTCTATGTACACGTATGAGATGTATTTGTATAGACGACAGAACCAGTCGACATACTCCGATAGAATACTATATATATATACACATACATACATACGCACCTCCCCACCCCCACCCACCCACACACACATATATATATATAGGTATGTGTGTATATATATATATATATATATATATACACATTTAGGGGATAGAGAGAGAAAGAGAGACAAAGTGTGAGACAGAGATAGATATGCATATATACTTATACAAATACACAGTCTGCATGTGGCATTCGTCCATACGGAGGTAAATATATAAATATTATGCTACATATTTATTGCTATCACGCAACTAAGGTGAACATTCTATTAATTTACTTCAATTCTTCGATATTTCATGATCACAAACATATCCCTCAGCATGTGATCAACCTTCATCATTATAGTTATTGTGTCTGTCACGTGTTAGACAGAACATATCAGATCAAAATCGATGCTGGGGTGCAGTGCTTATTTTACCGGTCGTGATTTTATCATGCAGTAATACGAATAAGGAATTCAATGCAAAAATGTATTTGGAAATATAACAGAGATGACACATTTACATAAATCATAAAAGATAACATTCATTCTAAGAAGGAATTTAGTGCAACCATTACGCCACCTCGTGTCTATAAACAGCAACATACTGACTGTTTGTTTACAACATAGGAAATATTTCACACAGAATATCTTTTATCTCTCTAGAGTGAGTTGAAATCACATCGAAGTCAATTATGTATTTCATCGTCTCAGGATCGATATATTACAACACCAGATCAGAGCAATGGATATGAGAAATGCAAGATGTTGTACATCTATTTGGTTAGCTACTTCAAGTTCTGATTTTCTACAAATGATAGAGTTTAACCATCTCTCATTTTAGCAGTAGCACCCTGTACTTGGGTGTTGTTTAATAGACACTCGCTTCTAACTTCTTGTGCCAGGTATCCATTCCTTGCGTCATCCAATCAATGATGGGGGCGTCTGAAATAATTGTTTCTACTTTTGGCACAAGGCCAGCAATTACCCAATGCATTACTGGTACTTTATTCTATCGACCCCGGAAGGATGAAAGGCAAAGTTAACCTCGGCGGGATCTGAAATAATGGTTTCTGATTTAGTCACAAGGAAAATATTTTTAGTGATGGAGATCGATTAATTCGACCTCAGTCTGTTACTGGTACTCTATTTTATCAACCCTCTACGGATAAAAAGCAAAGCTAACCTCGGCGGAATTTGAACTCAGAACGTAAAGGGTCGTATTTCTATGCGACCAAGCATATCTGAGGTTCTACCGATACTGCCAATCCACTGCCCTTCTAAAATCATAAAGAGGCATATTATACCGAAACATCTTCCTATGATTTCTCCTACAGCTAAAGAAATAATTTAATGTTAATTGTTATGCTTTTATTATAATTTCCTCCTCACATAAGTACATCTAATTAATGTACTGAGGCTCTACGAATATACGAATAAAATTTGGTTAAAGAGATACAAAAACCGAGAATAAAACCGTAAACATTTAAAGCATGTGCACGAGGAAATATGCGCACCAGATATATATATATATATATATATATATATATATATATATATATATATATATATATATATATATATATATATATATATATATTCATATACATATATATATATATATTCATATACATCTATATATATATATATATATTCATATATAAAGACATACACACGAACGCAGATACACACATAAATATATATATTTATTGTATATATCTATATCTATATACACATACATATCCACAGATATAATAACCCAATAATTATATATATATATATATATATATATATATATATATATATATATAGGGGGGGAGGGGGGAAATATCAAAGAGCCATTCTAATACGTGGAATTATCAGAAACATTAATGAGAGAGGATCGGAGAATTAAACATAATTATATATCTTCCGCACTATGTAACTAAAATTCATAAAATTCTAGGCATGTATTGATAATTTTTCCATCAAATTAAATCTTATGTTAATGATTCCAGTGCCTTGAGCACATTTCATGTTTTCTTTGTTATTTTACATTTACCATTATGGTCGTCAATATTAGAAGTACCAATCATATGTTCACTTCGATAGAATCACGAATAATCTGCTCCATTACAAATGGATATTTATCTTTGTTCTAATATTAGAATCCATCAATAATGGGGTTGAGGTTTCGTCTGTCATTATTTTGTTTCATTTCTTTATTTATTTAATATCCTAATATAATCTAATTTTGGATATACTTTGCTCAATGGAATCCACTGGGTTTAACTATTATATGCCTTAGTCAGTCATATATGAACTTGTTTATTCATCACCTTTCTTCTTCTTCTTCTTCTTCTTCTTCTTCTTCTTCTTCTTCTTCTTCGCTCTCCATATATCT
>OZ024753.1:5782202-5792202 GCA_964016885.1 Eledone cirrhosa | reverse complement strand
AGTAAGACACTCTACCTGGCATTCGTCGATCTCGAGAAAGCCTTTGACAGAGTTCCACGTGCTGTAATCTGGTGGGCTCTTAGAAAACTAGGAGTAGATGAATGACTTGTGAAAGCTGTACAAGCCATGCATAGGGGAGCAGTCAGCAAAGTTAGGATTAGCAATGAGTATAGCGAGGAATTTAGCGTACAGGTTGGTGTCCACCAGGGCTCTGTTTTTAGCCCTCTCCTGTTCATCATAGTCCTGCAGGCAATAACGGAGGACTTTAAGACCGGATGCCCATGGGAACTTCTGTATGCTGATGACCTCGCACTTATAGCTGAATCTATGGTAGAACTAGAGAAGAAATTCCAAACTTGGAAGCAGGGACTAGAAAGAAAGGGTCTCAAAGTCAACATGACAAAGTAGACGAGAAAACAGAACCCAGATCCCCTCAGGGAAATTGCCTTGCTCAGTATGTAGGAAAGGTGTAGGTAGGAACTCCATTTTCTGTCCCAAATGCAAACAATGGGTACACAAGAGATGTAGCGGGATCTCAGGAAGCTTAATTAAGAATGTAGGTTTCACATGCAGCAGCTGTGCTGGGACAGCAAGCAGCAAACAGCCACAGGAAACAAAGACCACCAATCTCTGGGAGGGCTCTGTAGAAACAGTAGACAGCTTCTGCTACCTAGGTGACCGAATTAGCAGCATAGGTAGGTGTTCAGAAAGTACAATAACTAGGGTAAGAACGGGATGGAAGAAGTTCAGGGAACTACTGCCACTGCTAGCTGCAAAAGGCTTCTCCCTCAAAATGAAAGGCAGACTGTATGATGCGTGTATCCGAACAGCAATGTTACATGGTAGTGAGACCTGGGCGCTGAAGGTGGAAGACTTACGTAGATTAGAAAGAAACGAAGCCTGCATGCTCCGATGGATGTGTAATAGTAATGTACGCGAACGACAAAGCATAAATGAATTGAGAGAGAGACTGAGCATAAGAGGAATCAAATGTTGTGTGCAGGAGAGGCGGTTGCGTTGGTAGTGTCATGTGATGCGTATGAAGGATGACAGCTGCATAAAAAGGTGCAGAGCACTAGAAGTCAATGGAAACCGCGGAGTGGGGAGACCCAAGAAGACCTGGGATGAGGTGATAAAAGCCGACCTTACCCAATTACACCTCTCAAAGGCGATGACACACGACCGTGACCTCTGGCGTCACGCAGTAATACAGAGTACCCGACCTCCCATGGGTACAAGCTGAAGCATATAGACAATATGCCCCAACACCCTCCCACTGCAAGGTGGTCGTGGAGGTGCCACGGCAAAAAAGCATCCATCCCACACTGTAAAGTGGACGTGTAGGCGCCACGGAAAAAGCACCCAGCACTCACTGTAAATGAGGTTGGTGTTAGGAAGGGCATCTAGCTGTAGAAATCAAGCCAAAATCAGTTCCTGTATGAGCAAGGCATGGTCAGCCGACCAGACACTGCCCACAACAGGACAAACCGTCTAACCCATACTAGCGTGGAAGAACGGACTTAAAACGATGATGATGATATGTGTGTGTGTGTGTATGTATATATATATACATATCCAGGGGATGTAATGTGAAGTTACTGTCGGTTCACCCAGGTGAGCACTCGATGTTTAGATTCTGTAGCGAGGTGTAGAGCTAAATAGAATATAAATATAATAATTGTTTCTAGTTTAGGCACAAGGCCAACAATTACCCAGTGCATTACTGGTACTTTATTTTATCGACCCCGTAAGGATGAAAGGCAAAGTCAACCTTCGGCGGGATTTGAACTCAGATCGTAAAGGGACGTATAAATATAATACAAGGACGATTTGTTGAAAACGTCCGAAACGCTACGTCACTGGTCTCATCTATCAAGCGGTAAACTAAAATGTATCATCATTGTACTGCATTTTTCTCCTTGTTGACCTTTTGCTTACACGCAAACACACACCCATGCATACACATGCACACACACTCACTAATCTATATATGTATATATATGTATGTGTGTATATGTGTGTATCTATTTAACCCGGTTTGTTTAATATGTAGATTATTCCAACTAATATACTTCGTGACCTTTTTCTCAAAATGCAAAAACTCGATCTATTGTAAACGTGGTTTCGTGCTGATAAGGCTTCGATTACGAATATTATATCAAGAACGATCCCCGCTAGACTACATGATTCCTTCGGCAGGAAATTTAATAAAAGTAGTACTTAATTTCTTGAAATTACTTCCCCTAACTATTTAAACAGTAACGATTGCCTGAAGGTTTATTTCTTCTCATATACTAGGAGCTGCGTAAATTTCAATGTATAAAAAGTATTTCGTGTATGGCATCAATTAACTCTGATACATTTATGATATATATATATATATATATATATATATATATACATACATACGCACACACACCCATCTATCTATCTATCTATCTATATATATATAGAGAGAGAGAGAAAGAGAGAGGGTGTGATAGATAGATAGATAGATAGATAGATAGATAGATAGATAGATAGATAGATAGATAGATAGATAGATAGATAGATAGATAGATAGATAGATAAATTTATAGATAGTTTGATTGATAGACAGACAGATAGATAGATGGATATAAATATGTGTTTGTGTGTGTGATATTGTATTTGTCCCTGTGTACGTAGGAATATATTTAGGATGGTGTGTGGTTAAATGTTAGGTGTGTTTGATTCTCGGAGCACATTCTGTCCTTGAGAAAAATATTTTATTTCACGTTGCTCCAGGCCACACATTTGGCAAGGATGAGTTCTATCGGAACTTGGATTTTCCCTGAAAAACTACCTTTCCCGTGCTCGGTTCAGTGATGTATTCAACTACTTGCACCTGAATATCTTGATTGAGCTCTTCTCTTGTTAGAATATCAGAACAGACGGACTTCTAATACAGACACTCACAGGGAAACAATACTGAACAATAAACATATATATTATATATATAGAAGATACAAAGCAGGCTTTGTTTATAAACAGCGAAGATTTGAAAAATAGCTAGGAAATTTTGCTTACGCCTTATGTGACTAGATAAATTAGTCTATTAGTTGGGATTTTTAAAAAAACGCGGAATAGGAAAAAGGGATGAGCATTCACATACATGGGACACAAACCCACATCTTTGGTTTGCCAGACCAAATATGTGGCTTCGTATCTAATTTATCTAGTCAAATACGGCGAAAGTACAATTTGCTATATATATATATTATTAGTTCATCTCTTCATACAGTAGAAAAAGTATCTTAATATTTCGGCCGGTAGTTCTTCATCACAAGTTAGAATCAGAGATAAGAGAAAAAAAAAGAATGATAGCCGAGAGTAAAAAAAAGAGGGAACGGGAAATTTTTCTTTTGAACAAAGCAGGTGCGTGTTGAGTCAACCATATATAGTGGTTTCTTATATAGGCACAAGGCCAGCAATTTTGTGGGAGGGGAAAGTCGATTAAATCGTCCCTACTGCGTGACTGGTACGTTATTTTATCGACCCGTAAGGATGAAAGCAAAGTTAACCTCGGCGGGATTTGAACTCAGATCATAAAGGGCCGTAACTCTATGCTGCAAAGCATGGCGTTCGACACTCTACTGATACTGCCAATCCACCTCCCTCAGTCAACCATATATAGTGTAGCGTAATTAGTCTTTGCACATACTTACACACAATGCACACACAAACCCAAACACATATAGGCAGATTCTTTTATATGTATATATATACACGCAGACACACAGGCAGACACACAGGCACCCCCATATGTGCATGTATATATATACATATATATATATATATGTGTGTGTGTACATGTATATATATATATATATATATATATATATATATATATATATACATATATATACATATATATACATATATATATATACATACATATACATACATATACATACATATATATACATACATACATATATACATACACGAAATATCACGATAAATTACGATAAATTAACGGAGCCATAGACTCTCGCCATTCCCTGTAAATAATGTGCTCAAAGGAGAGGAAATCCTGAGCTATTTCAAATACAATATGTTGAAAAGGTAACACACTAGAAAGAGATACAGTGCGCTATCAATAAAACAGGGAAAAACCACCCGTGTATGGAATCTATAACCTATGAAAGGCAGACTATAGACACGATAATTAAAAATATAAATTAAAGTGTAAATAAATACCTCTATAACTATATAACACACGTACAAATCCAAAGAGATCTGTTTCGCCAGTAAGTTGTTGACAGAAATGGAATAAACCGATTCTTCAGCGTGTGTAAGGCTATAAATTTCAGACAACACTAAGAGAATTTTAAAATGACTGTCCAGCTACACGTGGGGGAGAGAAGTCACAAAGTGAGGTTTTTTACAAAATGAAAAATAACCGAGGTGTCCTACACGAGTGAAAGTATAAAGAAAAAAAGATGAAATCGAAAATGCAACTGGAGTCTTATTTTTTTAAAATATATTTATTTGGTTCCTTTACCGGTTTCGCAGTTCTTCTGCTTTTCAAAAGTAGAGATGGAGGGTCTGTGGTTTTTCTCACATCTCATATATATACATATACATATATATATGGAAAGTTATATTTAGAATTGTTGGGTTACAACTAGTAAATATTTATAACTGATATAAAAGCACTCGAATCTATTTATCTATAAAACTGTTTATATTGTATTTTGTCTGATGAAGGCATAGCATATTGTTAATATGATATCCCCGAAATATATATAATGAAATAAATATGGTTTTATAAATATAGTTTTCCATTTATTTAATATTATACATATATATATATATATATTTTTTTTTTTTTATTTATTTATATATATATATATTTTCATTTATATATATATATATATATATTTTTTCATTTATATATATATATATATTTTCATTTGTATATATATATATATATATATATATATATTTATATTTATTTACATATATATATATATATATATATATATATATATATATATATATATATACATACATACATGTACATATGGGGGTGCCTGTGTGTCTGCATGTGTGTCTGCGTGTGTGTGGATATGTTTCTGTTTTAGTGACAGATATTCGACAATAATCTCCTTAAACTCTAACCACATGAGACTCATTGAATAACTCCACCTCTCTAAAATATCCAGTTGAATCCATTTATATCAAGTTATATCCAGTTATATCCAGTTATAGCCAGTTATACCCAGCTTCTATATGATAATGATTAATCATTTTTATATATTAGGAATTAACTGTTCAATCATTATCTATGCTATGACCACATGGGTAGCTTTATTTCCATATAATTAATTCAATAGTTGGAAGATTTGGGAAATATTTAAGAATTAATTAGCAAACGATTCTGTGATTTAATATAGATTCCCGAAGAGAAGTTAATGAATTAATTATGATTCGTTAAGTTTCATAACAGCCTATCCACTTGACTTCCGGTATGTTTTCTAGATGTCGTTACATGTGCCTAACTGAGCTGCGCAACATGACTCAATGTTCAATGAAAGACGGCCAAATTCAATAGAATATTTTAAGTTCTATAAAATTTATCGTTTTTGGACAATATATCGTTTCCACTTCAGTTAATATATAGTGCTTAGCAATGTGACTACAAGCATATCATACACGCACCTCATACGACAGATGTCATATATTAGAAATATATCATACCACAGCATACAAACAGACATTGAATATACATATATACATGCATATCTCTCTCTCTCTCTCTCTCTCTCTCTCTCTCTCTCTCTGTATATATATATATATATATGTTTATCCCGGGTTCAATCGGGGGTAACCACAGTAAGTAAGGTACTCAATACATAGGAGAGTATAAATATTTAATATAGAAATTATTTCTCCCGAATGAAACAGTTCTAGTCCTGTAGAAGCCATTTCTATATTATATATATATATACATATATATATACATATATATATACAGTATTTACGTATCGAGAGAGAGAAAAAAAGGGGGAGGATAGGTGATACATATAGTTATTTGCCAAGTAGCGTATGCCAAAGGTGCTCGATACTAGTGCCGGCAGTATTAAATATTCGAAGTGTTAATATTTAGTGGGCTAGAGAGTTAGCAGAGCGTAAGCACGTGGGAAAGTATGAAATCGGAGAATAGACCGTTAAAACATGATTATTTAAAACAGCACCTACGTACGTTTCGCCCAGTTGGGCTTCTCAAGGGCATAAATAATCAAAAGTGTTCCTTACATTGCTCGGAAAGAGTTTTGGGGGTTAAATCCACGTCAAGGTTCATTGCTCGCAAAAATAGCCTGTTTTGATTTTGCAGCAGATCAAGGGATGTAACTCTGGCCGGTGTTAGGGCAGTCTTTCCCGGACAAATTTTTTTTCTATTTTTTTTTTATCTGCTACGAGATGAGGTTACAACCTTACTATTGTCGATACGCATGTACTCAATGCTTATTTTGAGCAATGTAAGGAACACTTTTGATTATTTATGCCCTTGAGAAGCCCAACTGGGCGAAACGTACGTAGGTGCTGTTTTAAATAAACATGTTTTAACGGTCTATTCTCCGATTTCTTACTTTCCCACGTATATATATATATATATATATATATATATATATATATATACACACAGGAAGTGTAGGTCAACAGGGTAAAATTAACTTCGTTTATTTATATTCGTTGTTAAATATATTTCAGGGATATTATTTAATCCCAGCAGGTGGATTGGCAGTATCGGTAGAGGGTCGGACGCCATGCTTTGACGTATAGAGTTACGGCCCTTGCCATTCTGAGTTCAAATCCCGCCGAGGTTAACTTTGCCTTTCATCCTTACGGGGTCGATAAAATAAAGTACCAGTGATGCACTGGGTAATTGCTGGCCTTGTGCCAAAAGTAGAAACAATTATTTAATCCCAGCAGTTCCATTCGATAACAGTGACGAGAATACACAGTCTCGGTAACGAGCAAAAACTCCGAAACAATTGTCGATCATTTTTTTTCTCAGCTACTGCTGGAACAAAAGGATGGCTTTGTTTATCTAGAAAACACACATGGTGTTTATACAGCTGTTTGCTTCAAACAAACCAAATATTGATAATGTTATGATATTATTGCAGTATCGGTAGAGGGTCGGACATGTTTTCCAGCGTAGTTACGTCCCTTTTCGATCTGAGTTCAAATCCCGCCGAGGTTAACTTTGCCTTTCATCCTTACGGGGTCGATAAAATAAAGTACCAGTAATGTACTGTAATTGCTGGCCTTGTGCCAAAAGTAGAATCAATTATTATAATATTATTATTCACTCACGAATATATTTAGGTATCCACCATATTAAGAGCGAAAACTAATTTTGGCTTTCATGTATATATATAATTAAATAAAAATGGCGTAGACTTTACAATACAACGGGAGAAAACATAATAGTACCACTGATGATGTCGCAGATATGTGACGAAAGAACTTTGATAGACTATATATATATATTTATGTCTATATTTTTAACCGTTGGTCAATCAATGATAAACATCCATTGCCAAATAAGTTAACTATGGAGGTATAAAAGATACAGAAGCAAAACCCAACCCAAACCAAACAGTGAGTGTGTTCTGTTATTATTTCTGGCAATATTATAATAATATAACCCTCCCCAAGTATAACAATATATATATATATATATATATATATATATATATATATATATATATATATATAGGTATAACTTTGAGTATATGCTGGTTGTTTACCGACAATTCAGTATGTAGGTTAGAGCACTCAACGAAGTGCGTAGGTTGGTCTATTTACTCCGGAGTAATGTAAAAACAAATGTAAGTCAACAGGTTAAAATTAACTTCGAATAGAATATGAATAAGCGAACTTAATTTTAACCTGTTGACTTAAAAGTTTTGTTTTTATATATAGGTATATATAGATATAGACGAATATACATATATATACATATGGACGAATATACATATATATATACATATGGAAGAATATACATATATATACATATAGACGAATATACATATATATACATATGGACGAATATACATATATATATACATATGGAAGAATATACATATATACATATGGACGAATATACATATATATACATATAGATGAATATACATATATATACATATAGACGAATATACATATATATACATATAGACGAATATACATATATATATATACATATGGATGAATATATATATAAATCTTTTGCACTTATGTATAATTGTGATTGATACTGTGATACTTTGGAGTAAAAGTTCAAAATATATTGTAATATGTCAACAAAACAGCTTAGCCATCATATTTGAAGGAAATATTCACAAATTAAACTTGTCTGTGACGTTGTCTGCATAAAAATTAGAATATTATATGGCAAGATTGGTTTTGGTTGTATATAACATTAAAACGCAAATTCTTTTATTTTATTTTTTTCTTTGAAAATTTAAAATCATTTCCAAATCATTTTTCGTGTCAAGTATTAATTTTTTATGAAATACTGCGAGAAAAATCACTGCAGGTATTTCACTTTGTAAAATCCAATATCTAGAAGATGTTTAAATCTCGCTGTAATATACTGAAATATTTGATAGGTTTTATATTTTCGAATCGAATAAGATAAGAAGATTCTTCTTAAATTATTATTTGAGGGTATATCTTTATACATTCTCGGTAACTATGCATGTGAAACATCTTCAAAAGATTGCAAAACTATACTTTATTTCTCATACACATTCGGAGGCAAATGCTGGTAAGATCTAGAACAAACCATCCATTTACACCGGAATGAATTGAATGAGAAGTCTGGTTCACATATTTCAATGTACAACCTCATCCTGGTGACCCAACTGAGGTTTATCAGACCTCAGCCTGTGTATAATTTCTAAGAAACCTGGCACATTTGATAGATCTACTCAACTAAATCTAGATAACAACCGGCAGGAGGCCCAAAGGTTGACCCCGAGCAAAATTGCTGGATAACAACCATGAACTTGACTGGTCCCGTTTAGTGATCCACCCGAATCAATTGGAGACTAATGCTTCGCACGAGAACTGATGGAAGGCATGAGTAAGAAGAAGAAGAAGAAGAAGAGTTATCTAATATGTCCTTCCATTTTAAAAGTGAGAGATTGTTTGTGATATCAAAGATTAATTGTTTCTACTTTTGGCACAAGGCCAGCAATTAACCAGTACATTACTGGTACTTTATTTTATCGACCCCGTAAGGATGTGTATGGGAGGATATCTTCTGTATGGAAGGATACCAGAGACAAATACATGACAAATACACCAGCAAAGGATCGTTTCTATCGGTATAACAGCTGATCGCAAAAGGTCGAACCATTTGAAGATATCGTTACGTATGTTTAAGTTGTGGGTTTCAATTGAGCTGAGGTCGATCGACTTTATCTTTATTAAGTCAAAATAAAGCATGTTTTAATATTCACTTGAAACATTAATCTACATATGCATGTATGCCTTACCTCCTCGGAGAGTCGTATGGGCAGATTTCTTACAGGGAAAGGCAGAGAATGAAGGAATAGAAGTGAGGAAGAGACACAGAGGAAGATTCGATTTCCAGTATTTGACTGGAATTTATCGACCTCGAATTTATCAAAGGCAAAGTTGACATCGGCAGAATTTGAACTCAGAGAGCCGGAATGAATACCTCAAATCATTCTATCTGATGTTCTAGCGAACGACTCTGCCAAATACACCACCAAACTAAATATATACGGTAGTAAAAGTATTTTTTCTTTTATCTTTTCGAATATATTTCAACGCAATCTATTATATATCTCCAACTGTTTATATGCATGTGAGTCCCATTTTCTCTTCCCCCATAATACATTAAACATCCCTTCCTACTTCTCATCACACATATATCTTCTGTCCAACCTGTGTGTATACAACCATCAATAATAGATCCTCGGCTGCTAGCAGAGTG
>OZ024753.1:5772202-5777202 GCA_964016885.1 Eledone cirrhosa | reverse complement strand
CTTCCCAAAAGTCAGCTCGAAAGTAACAGAGTAGACTGAGGTTAGATGGACATGTTCACCAACATTCAGAGTTGACACTGCACTCAGTGCTCCTGTGAGAGACCCTACATGGATACACTAGAAGAGGGAGACCAAAGTTGACATATGTTGATGCTCTAAGGACAGACACTGGTCTCTTGGAGATGCAGGACATGGCAGCAATGATGAGGGACAAAGACTGCTGGAGAGAACTCGTGCATGGATCTCGGGAATTTTACCCGCCCTAGACATATTTCTAGATCAAAGAGAAGAACTCAACACAAGGAAGCTATTGATACATCAAAATTCCGCCAGTATTGACGGAATTCTGCCTGAGATCTCGACGTATTTAAAATCTATGGTATTCATGCATTTAACACTATCGGTTCTGTACAAAGGTAGGTTAGGTTGCTGTGGCTATGACGTTTAAATATAGATGAAGGTTATTTCCTCCTCGTTGAGCTAACCAAGTCATTAACGATTTTTGCTGAGACATTGTATGTATTTGTCAAATATTTCAATCAACAAGTTTACGAATCTATTACTCCCTTGTTCTATCAGTTGTTCATTTATCTTTTTTCTAGCATCTGATCGACTTTCGTTGTCATACCTTCCCATAGTTATTCTGGTGTCGTGTTTGTAGTTTTGGAAATTCTCGCCCATGGCGATCATGTACGCAGCCAATACACATTTGAAATGTTCTTCTACAACTGATGTTGTCAATACTGCGTTGACTTCTATTTTATTTTCCCTATATTCTTCGTAAAATCGTTTTCGATGTATATATATACATGCACACGCACACATTTATATATATATATTATGTTCAAAGAATTCATGTTCCTTTTCAGAACGACGGATGTTTGTGACTTAGAGAGGATATTTGTTTTAAATGTTCTTTGATTTGAGATATTGTTGTTTTACATACACATACACATAACATACACACGCATATATATATATATATATATATATATATATATATATATATATATATCTTTGGTAGTTGTCTCTCCGTTGTTGTTATATATATGTGTTTCTTTGGTAGTTGTCTTACTTTTTGTCAAGTGTGATTCTCTGTTGTGTTGTTTTCACTAAGAATTCACAGTGCTTATATTCCTATTATTATATGTTTGTTTTCCTAGTGGTTTACGTTGTTTACATGGGTTTATATATATATATATATATATATATATATATGTGTGTGTGTGTGTGTGTGTGTGTGTGTGTGTGTGTGTGTGTGTGTGTGTGTGTGTGTGTGTGTGTGTGTGTGTGTGTGTGTGTGTGTGATTGGTTTAACATTGTACTGACTTCCCTTCCTGTGAGGTATGGCTGCTGCTTTGATCATTTGGTTTATCGTAGTAATATTGATGTTTGCACCGGCTTTCACGAAGTCTGCGATGACCAGCTGGGTGTTTTTCTTTGGTCCTGTCAGTCTATCATAAAATTCTATATTTGGAGTGATATTTCGTTGTCCATGGGATGGATGGAATCGATTTGAATTCTTAAACTTGTTCTACCTTTAGATTATTGTCATATTCCTGTACACGATTTTTAGTATTTTGTATGCTTAAACATTAATATTAATATATATATATATATATTCTAGAATAACTTTTTTCCTATGATGTGTAAGGAGAGAGATGACATTTCTAAAGTGAAAATTCACTTGATGAATATAATAAAAGATGTTATTTTCATGACCCAAAAACCCTTGTCTATGACATTATGAGAAATTAAATGACCCTATATCTAAGAGTTCAAATAATACCTCATTTATCAGTTTTTATGAAGTACCTATTGTTTATAATCTATTACGTGTTGCGTTTGATTATTACTGATAATATTCCTTTTCACCTATATACCTAGGTTTTCTTATTTTCGACTCTTTACATTTGGAGTTAATATTTTGACTCTTTACATTTATATAGAGTTTATATATCGATTCTTTAGATTATATGGAGTTTATATTTCAACTCTTTACATATATATGGAGGTAATATTTCAGCTCTTTATATATATATGGAGTTAATATTACCAGATATCTAAAATATCTAAATTTGCTTCATTTTTTCCAATATTTGCTGGGATAGGATAAGGATAAAACATATAAGGATTTCAAGAACTATTATTATATTTCTACAGAAGAAATGGTTAAGAATATATGAAATGCCTAATGGTGCTAATAAAAAGTTTGTAAATTATAATAAGTTTTGTATTTATATATTTACCTTGGGGGGGTTAGGTGCAGAATATGTAGAGCAATGATCAAAACTCTTCACATTCTTTAATTTCGATTCTCACTTATTGTTCCTGAAGCAACTTCGCCTTCTTCATTGGAAGGTGGATATGATACATACTAGGCCAATGCTGTTTTGGATTTAATTAAATACTATATTATCACGCATATTATTCGATTACTACTAAAGAACGAATATATTATAATATAAGAGTGAGGTATAACCAGTAGACACTTAAACAGTGAATCTGTCGCCTGCTTTCTATTTCTAATTCAACTGCTTTTATAAAATCCCCCTTGTAATCATTGTATAGTTGAAAATATGGCAGAGGAGTCACAATAACTGCAGTAGATCCTTAACAGTACTTTTAATATACGTTAAAATTCTGGTGGAGATGGAGTTGGACGCCATACTTGCTTTCTAGCATGTTTAAATTAGGCAAACAATGACATTTTATTTGCTATATACACATATACTTAGGCTGCAGAGGGTTTTGAAATCTGAGTTGGCAATGGACAACATCTTTTGAGGGAATACAAACGATGGATCCTATCAAGGATATTACGATACGTTCGGTACTGTATGCCTATCATCTCACATGGCGTATATGTGTAGCCCTGCAGGCGACAATGGAATGAATATCACTTTGCGTTTAGTATTTCCTTATTGGACAAACAAACATACTTTGAAATGTAACTTAAGATACGTTGATCATGAGATACAGCAACAGAGAAGGTTTTTATCAGAAAAAATTAACGTTTTAATATTGCCTGTATTCAAAGGCAAATTATGAGATTTGTAATACTTTTACCTCAAAAGGAAATTGTAAATATGTAATTCATATTGTTAAAACGAAATAACACTTATGAAGAAATCCCAGTAGAAGGAAGACCACGAAAAACATGGGTGGAGGTGGTGAGAGCAGACCTCAGATCGCTGAAGCTCACCGAGGAGATAACGAAGGACCGTGACAAGTGGAGAGATGCTGCGCTGAATAGAACCCGTCCCACTCTTGAAAGCAGGGACAACGGACGTAAAATGATGATGATGATGAAAGTATACTTACGTTGATAATCTTCAGCTATTGGTAAATGCATCAGGGAAAATTTCAATATTTCCTTTATTCCAAGGTAAAACACATTGTGATTTAATCATATTGTTTAGAACGAAATAACACTTATGATGAAACTATACTTACGTTGATAAACTTCAGCTATTGCTAAATGCATTAGGATGCTTTCACCTACTAACCCATGGAAAACTCTTATTGGTCATCTATTAAAATGTTATTAATGCATTTGTGAAGTGACATTAACTTTTTCATTTCCCAATGCTATACACGTACTCAGCTACACAAAGGCTAAATGAAATACCATCCGTATTGAACATGAATTTATATTCATCTATAATGAAATGTTATTCCGAACTTGCTGATTCCATGTAATATGAATGTTAAGGAGATAGAAAATGTCCCTAACCTGTCGACTTAACTTTAATTCCTATCACTTTTATTGCCTAGCACTAAATATTGCGATGTACTGCCTGCCGTTGTCCTACTTTCATCTTTTCACGTTTATTATCTGACAGTTACCATTACCTAATTGCGAATGCTTGTAAATATGCGTTAATAACCCACTATAGAAGTCAGAGAAAGGGGAAATTTGTATATAAATCTAAAGATCAATCAATCGGATTATGTTGATATACTGATTGAGGTTTGTGTATATATATATATATATATATATATATATATACTTCCGGAAAATAATACGATGTTGATTCTCGCAACTAAACAACCTGCTATATTGGACTAAAGACTAACAAACTAGGATACTCTAACAGATTCATCTGACGTCCAATATTGAATCGTCGTGGATTATGTGAGGGGCATATAATCTAGATATTACGATCTCTGGACTGTGAAAATGGTGTTGTACACGAAAACCATATCATCGCTTTGCTACACATTTCTAATATTTTAAATATTTTTTAATATTTATAACATTTCTCTACACACAAGCTTCTATAACATTCATATAAAAGATACATTACCAGGACAACCCCCTTAATAATCTTGTTTACCCGCTTATAGTGCTTGTTTTACTTGTAACACCCTGCCGCACTATAATATTTATAAATAAGACACACGTGCTTGCCACACGTATAACTATTGCACACACTTACTGCTTCTGACTATCCTATCGCATTAATTTCATGTTGTATTTTAACAATAATTTTAATTTTATCCTCTTTTGATATGAATGTAATCATATATGTGATCAGTCATTAATAAATTGCTCCGAAGATTCCAAACCTCGGTTTGGAGGAAACAATTGTAAGCATATAAATGATTTGAACAGAACTTTGATTATTATAACTTATATATAACTGCTCTGTAAAACAACTGATGTTATTACATTGAGCTATTTATCTTACTGGTAATAAGGTAGTAATATATTACTGCCTATCACTATTTAGGGTTTGTAAAAATATATATAACTACAAAAGGTTTTTGTATATGCATAACCATAAATAGTATCCTTAATACTATATATATATATATTTATTAAAATAACAGATTAAAGTTTAAGCAAAGAATCGCTGCTTTCACCCTTAACGGGATCTTTTGAAACTCATATATATATATATACACATATATATATATACACATATATATATATACCGTAAATTTTGTTAGGATGATTAATGCCTGTAAGTGTACATGCATGCATATACACACAC
>OZ024753.1:5762202-5769702 GCA_964016885.1 Eledone cirrhosa | reverse complement strand
GAAGATCTCGTATTCGTATGATTTTTGTCGCTGGCAAATAGCCAACATTGTTTTAAAGGTGTATATAATTGAAAAAGCTGGAGGATTGGCAAATTCGTTAGAACGTAGGGTAGAATGATTTGCGGTGTTCGTTTCGGCTCTCTGAGTTCATTCCACCGAGGTTACCTTTGCCTTTCATTGATTCGAGGTTGATAAAAATGTATGTCTCTGTATGTGTATGTGTGAGGGGTGTATATGGATGATCAGCTAATTATAACCATCCATCTATTCTCTTACCGTACAAACCTTTACCCAAACCTATACCCCTGTCCAAACGCCACCATGGAAAATATTCCTTCATTATAGGTGGATTGGCAGTATCGGTAGAGGTTCTGACGCCATGCTTTGCAGCAAAGAGTTACGGCCCTTTATTGTCTGAGTTCAAATCCTGCCAAGGTTAACTTTGCCTTTCACCCTTACGGGGTCGATAAAATAAAGTACCAGTAATACACTGGGATAATTGCTGGCATTGTGCCAAAAGTAGAAACAATTATTAGGCGCTGCCGTCTAGTTGTCGGAATATTTGAAATTAAGAGGCTACTGGATTAGTCGAAATTGTTTCTTATACCCTACTATATTCTTATGTCCGCTGTTGTCTTCTGTTTGTCAATATCAATGAGTTTAAGCGCAAGGCAAATGGAAGCTGGTAGAACAAATGAAAACAAAAGAGGTTCCTAAACTGCAGTTGAACACGCATGAATTGGAAAACAGACATCCGATTAATCTACTGATAGCATGTTGAAAAGAAACCCGAAACAAACCCTTTACATAAAGTGGTGGATAAATGTTAAAGAGGTTTAATCTAACTCATACTATACTATGAAGTCAGATTAGGTAAGTACACGAACATTTTCCAAATGAAAAATAAATGCATTTATCACAGTTAAAATTCTCTGTAAATGTTTTCTGTACAAACCGCTAAGACAAAACAACTATTTGAACTTGATAGATTCCCATACTGCAGATTGTGTTAAAAAATAGAAAAAAACACATGCAAATAAGATTTCCTAATTCATACAATGTAATAGTAGAAAAAACAAACACAACAATGTACGTAAAAAGCTTAGCTTTATAGTTAAAGGTTAAAGACTGCGAAGGGCGCCTTAGTCTATGTAGACTGTATCCATATAATTTATAGGAAATCTAATATCTAGTTTCACCACCGCAATAAAGCGTTAATTATATAGAGTTAGCATGAAAATATTATAAGCTAAGTATTCCCAGACCAAAAGAACATCGAACTAAACTAATTGAATGCTACTCCACCAGAGATTCAGCACAAATGTCCATATATACTCGAAGAGGCGCACACAGACACGTGAATGCACGCATCCGCACAAAGACGCACACTCGAACACAAGCACACATACACGTGCTCAAATACACGCGTATATTATATAATATAATAAAGGGAGGAGTGAGGGATAGCGTCTGTTTTATATTTGTTTATCCCGTTAGTAAAATAAGTTGGATTACTTTGAATAAATAATTGTTTCTACAATAGTCACAAGGCCAGCAATTATCGCAGTGTATTACTGGTACTTTTTGTTATCGACCCCCGTAAGGATGAAAGGCAAAGTTAACCTTGGCGGGATTTGAACTCAGAATGGCAAGGGCCGTAACTCTATGCGTCAAAGCATGGCGTCCGATCCTCTACCGATACTGCCAATCTACCGCCCTTTGAATAAATAATGAATGAATATTAATTGTTTCTACAATAGGCACAAGGCCAGCAATTATACCAGTGTATTACTGGTACTTTATGTTATCGACCCCCGTTAGGATGAAAGGTAAAGTTAACCTAGATGGATTTGAACTCAGAATGCCAAGGTCCGTAACGAGTTCAAATAACTTTGAATAAATAATGAATGAATATTATGTAATTTATGCACTAAATTTCGTAGCTCTTGATTAAACATAAATATTCTTATATATATAGTATTGCTTATTTTAAGATTCACTTCTTTAAAATTTTCAAATGTCAACACTTCCGGTTAGCGTCCGTTATATCATAACACTTTGGACGCTTTGTGCCGTTTTTTTGATATCACAAATTATGACACAGATAAAGCAAGACTTTGAATTATTTAATTATAGATGCATTTCTACTGTAAGTAAGACGTGGTCAGCGAATAATATAGCATCATAGATATTCTTAACCGGGAAAGACATGTAGCTAAACAACATAAGCAATAGTAGAGATACCCTTGGAAATAAAGGACATGAACTATGGTGTTTTATATACGGCATTTCTAGGTCATTTTTAAACCTGGCGGAACCCAAATCCTCACCAGGCTTGAATACAGCCGATTTCTCCCAAAGAAGAATAGTGAGAGTAAGATAATGGAAGAGAGAAGGAGATATAGAGGAAGAATCGACCCCAGTACGAGACTGGTACTTTTTTATCGACCTCGAAAGAAGGAGAGGCAAAGTTGACTTCGGCGGGATTTTAACTCCTAGAACAGAGAGCCGGAACCAATATAACAAAGCAATCTATCCAGCGTTCTATTCACTCTGCGAAATCACAGTCTTTATGAACTGCAGTTAAACCACAGTATTCAACGGTACTATATATGAAAAGACACGTTACACTACCATTATATGCTCACGGTTTTCCAAACAAGGTCACATCTTTAGATAGTTCATACATAATTCCTCTGATAATTAAAGAATACAGGAATTGTAAAGTGAATGAAATCAATTGAAGTGATTACTTGGGCGGAGAATATATTTCAACTTATTTGCAATGTCTGTTTTCAACACATCAAGTAAAGCTTTGAATTATAATTAGACGCAACTTCCTAAACTTCATAGACATTCTGTTGTCTATTAATACTTGTCTGTTGATATCTGCACTCATTCTTTCCTTCTATTATTTCTATCATAATCTCTCTATTTTCACATCTAATTCTCTTCTGTCTTTGTTAAATTTTGGTAGATTTATTTAATGGTATGGTCGGCTGATGTTTAGTTCTTACTCACATCTTCAATGTTTCTTCATTAATACATTTGATTCCATATGTAACAATATCAAGTGAAAATGTTCGAGCATTTATGAAGAGCATTACTGTATCTTCTATCATAATCATCATCATCATCATCATCATCGTCATCGTCATCATCATCATCATCAGCTGCAGCACTGCTTTGTGGCGGGAGTCATTATTGATTTTGAAACTAGTTGCTTTGTAGAGCGAACAAATATGTTTGTTTTGATTGACAGTTAAATTTAAAGTCTGTTCTAGCCCAAAGGTTCTTCATACCAGAGCTTATCCCTGGTGTTCTTAGCGTTTAGCGACTGGGAGTACAAAAGTCTCCCTAGACAGGACGCCGGTATATCGCAGTTTAAGTACCAGCTACTGCTGGTACTCACTCTCAGCTGTGTGTACTTTAGCAACGTGAAATTAAAGTGTTTTGCTCAAGAACACAACGTCGGACAACATGCTTCGTGGCGTAGAGTTACGTCTGTTTACGTTCTGAATTCAAATCCCACCGAGGATAGCTTTGCCTTTCACCCTTACGTGGGTAGGTCGATGAAGTCAAGTACCAGTAACTTACTGGTATCGATTTAATCGACTTTTCCCTCACCCAAAATTGTTGGCCTTATGGCTAAATCAAAAACCATTATTTGTGGAGAATGTAGTGGAGGTAGAACAGAGAACCTAGTATTGAGTGTAACTAATAATAACTTAGTGCTTCATAATTACATAGATAATGTTGTTTTTACACAGAAAACTTTGAAGATAACACATATTGCGATTTCTGTATAATAAATCAATATAGATTCTATAATGAAAAATCAGAATGCTAATTTTCTTTTTAACTTTATTTTCAGAGTAGTTATAGTCATCTCATTCAAACTTAGTGTATTAAATGTATGTATTTTATACAAGTCTGTTATACAAAAGACAAATAATTTCGTTGGAATTTGAACTAATAACGTGGGGGTATATATAAATATATGCTCCATTATTCTAACGTTTTCCCCCATTTAAATACCTTGAAGTTGTTTTCTACCGATATCAGTACAATGTTATACTAGAGTTTTTCTAAACGTAAACTGGTTACAAGAATAAATTTTAATGTCAAACTGATAGAAATGAAGACTAATGATGAAGATTATATAAATTCTTGCATAATTTGTCGAAATAATTGAAGTTTTAAGTTCAGTAGAGATATCATTAACATTTTAGTATGATTATTTGGAAAATAGCCAATTTGTAATTCTTTCATGTTTTTCCACCAGACGAAAAGTATTACATGAAAAATTATCTATCTCTCTAGATATTACGTCTTGGCTTCATTCCATGTGTTGTTATTGTCGTTTGATTTAAGTGATATTAGTTTTGTTATTTATACAAGAAGTAATAATTATTCTTGTATTAATTATTCATATCATAAACAGCATTTGACTGGCATATAGACTATAATTTTTTTTATGTTTTAATCAAAATATTTCCTGATATAACAAAAATGTATTTATTTGTGATGTGGCTGTGTGTTTCAATGTTTGTATATGTAAATAAATCAATGCAAGACGTTGGAACTGAGAGACAGAGACAGAAACGGAAGAGAGGGGTGTTAGATAAAGAAAATATATGCAAGACTGAATGAAAATGAGGATTAAAAATGAAGTACTTATATAAACAATGAAATGATACAGCGTGGAAATGCCTAAACAGACTAAGATCTAGTGTCGGATGTCACTCTTGCAAAATGGGGATATGTGACTGCGGCATCGAATCACAGACTACGCAGCACCTCCTGATATGCCCCCTGCTGGAACACCCCTGCACAGCAGTGGACATAGCAGAGTTTAATTAGAAAGGACAGCAATGTGTTCAGCTGTGGCGGAACCACATCTAGCCAAGCTTTTTTAACTGACACGATTGTGGATACGGTAAGAAGAAGCGTAGAAATGGTTGAAATGATGATATTGTCAGTGATGCGCTCCTGTGGTTACCAAGGTATGGATATCCGGACGTGAGCAGATATCACAGAATCTTGTTGGTGCAATTTGGAGGAGCTGCCACGAGCAAAATATGACAGAGTCGAATCGAGAAAAAGAATCATGGCTATATGTTCAACCAGAACGACAGGGCGATAAACATTCTTAATACAACATGTCAGAGATAACTTGAACTCAATAAAGTACACGCAAAACAACAAGAAAAACCATTCGAATTAAAGGTAATCCTCATGAGAAAGAACTCCGAAATTCGCATAATTAAATCTGAAATAGATTTATACAGTGTCACAGTCTTACAAGACGTTGCATGAAAATTATAAAGAATGAGTTTTAGAAGAGATTGTTTCTTGTCTCAAAATGACTCATTAAATGAGCAATTTAAAATAATGGCATTGGAAATATTTCCAAATAAGTCTTTTGTATGATGAACATCGACTTAATTATGGGCTGCATGGTAAAGCGTCTTTATCATCTCTCGTGAGAATAATTGTAACTATTACCGCTTTAAAACCGGTCTCTTAAATATATCTAAAGTTAGCCATTATTACATTATCATTAGCACTTTAACATCACCGGGGAGTAGATAGGTAGCTAGCATTAGCTTGATTTCAATCATCTCAATGTCTACACCTTTAGCATTATTATTGTATCATTAGTACGGTAACATCATCAGAGAGACCTTTGTATTATCCCGCGTTTAATTATATCAGTAGTGTCTACTAATTTTCCAGAAAACCTTTGTTTAGCGATAACTAGAAATTCTAAAGATACAGACAGTGAAACTCTGTGCCAGAATATTTGGACAATGTTTCAAATAACATCGCACAAACTCAAGCAAGCAATATACGAAAACATTTTTGTTAATTTGATTTCTAAGCTTCATTGGGAATATTTGTAAAGTTTAGCTCACGTAATTAAATTGCTGATATTGTAAGCTGTCTTTCTCATAGTACATGTATACATAAAGAGAGTATATGTAACAAATCTGTCTAAGTTATTAATATATAAATGCATACATCGCCAGCAAGAAACTACCCATCAAATTTTCGATCACTTTCACGTTTCACCAAATATCCATACCTATATAAAAGATCATAAACTAAATTAAATACGTTTATAAACATTAATAACTCTTTAGAGATACCGAAACTAAATTAATTACTTATCGATAATCTATATAATAGATAATTGCGGTAAATGTACTTTTAATATATATATAAATTCACATTCTAAAATTTGTTATTCAGTGTTTCGTGAGGATAATATTTTTATGAATATATGAAAACTAAGAAAATATAATAAATGACAGAAAATAGATATAATAAACTAACTGTGACATTACTTGGAGCGTAAACTGATTTTGAAACTGTCCAGACAATAAGAGAATTGTTGGAATGATATTAATTGGTTTAATATAATACTCAGATACGTAATATACATGTTAATTTATACACACACACACACACACACACACACACATATATATATATATTTATATATATAAAGAGAGAGAGAGACAGACATACCAGTAGGGAATTTGAGATTTGAAAATATATTCGACATTAATATATTTGAATGAATCGGGTATATATATATATATATATATATATATATATATATATATATATATATAATCTGCGATACTGCTACCGGGAAGACCACAGATCAAAGAAGTACTCGATACATCGTGTGATCCAGAGTGGGCATATTTTAGTAAAAGTAGAGAATCGAGCGCGTGCTCGAGGTTTCGCCTAGTTACCTCTTATAGCCTTTGTCAAGAAAAGAATATATATTTATATGGATGTTAAATTGAGAACAACTGTAACGTAATAGATTACAGTAATTAACCATATTTTCTCACACATTTCCAGTCGAATAACTTCAACATAATTATATATACCGTTATATCAATCAATGGCTTCAAATTGAGTAATAGTACGTTCCGTTTTGATAACAGTTTGAAACTAAAATTTTCTTGTTAAGGGATGCATCGGGTTTTTCATTGTTGCTGTTAGGGGCTCCAGACGAATAACCATGGACCTGTTCAAATAGGTTTTAATCATAATAGGCAGGCCATATTTTTTATTTTAAAAACCATACAGGTAGTCGTATCTGAAGGAGTATATATGATCAGTGAAACTTACTTGAAATTGGGTGAAAGTCAGTACAATTTCATACGTCTTCCTTTACGAACTTCATATCCATTTGTCATCCATAAAATATATTCCTAATCGATTTAAATCAGCTATGCACTTCCTTAATATGGCTGAACAAGTCTGGCGAAACTAGCAATCGCTATTATTCTAACATCCAATAAGTAGAGGCAATACTGAAGAACCATTTAACAAGGGATACAGTGAGTTAAGCGATTATAATGTGTTACTTATTTATGACCTCTGACCGGTTATAAATCATTCGAAATAGGAGCACGCATGCCCGTAAAAGGCGGCAAGTTATTAAACTTATGCATAACACGATAGATTAAAATTTAC
>OZ024753.1:5734702-5754702 GCA_964016885.1 Eledone cirrhosa | reverse complement strand
GTTTGTTGTGATGTGATGGTAGTGATGACAGTACGATGGTAGTGTTTGTTGTGATGTGATGGTAGTGATGACACTACACTGGTGGTTTGTTGTGATGTGATGGTAGTGATGACACTACAATGGTGGTTTGTTGTGATGTGATGGTAGTGATGACACTACGATGGTGGTGTTTGTTGTGATGTGATGGTAGTGATGACAGTACGATGGTGGTGTTTGTTGTGATGTGATGGTAGTGATGACAGTACGATGGTGGTTTGTTGTGATGTGATGGTAGTGCTGACAGTACGATGGTGGTGTTTGTTGTGATGTGATGGTAGTGATGACAGTACGATTGTGGTGTTTGTTGTGATGTGATGGTAGTGATGACACTACAATGGTGGTTTGTTGTGATGTGATGGTAGTGATGACAGTACGATGGTGGTGTTTGTTGTGATGTGATGGTAGTGATGACAGTACGATGGTGGTGTTTGTTGTGATGTGATGGTAGTGATGACAGTACGATGGTGGTGTTTGTTGTGATGTGATGGTAGTGATGACACTACAATGGTGGTTTGTTGTGATGTGATGGTAGTGATGACAGTACGATGGTGGTGTTTGTTGTGATGTGATGGTAGTGATGACAGTACGATGGTGGTGTTTGTTGTGATGTGATGGTAGTGATGACAGTACGATGGTGGTGTTTGTTGTGATGTGATGGTAGTGATGACAGTACGATGGTGGTGTTTGTTGTGATGTGATGGTAGTGATGACACTACAATGGTGGTTTGTTGTGATGTGATGGTAGTGATGACAGTACGATGGTGGTGTTTGTTGTGATGTGATGGTAGTGATGACAGTACGATGGTGGTGTTTGTTGTGATGTGATGGTAGTGATGACAGTATGATGGTGGTGTTTGTTGTGATGTGATGGTAGTCATGACAGTACGATGGTGGTGTTTGTTGTGATGTGATGGTAGTGATGACACTACAATGGTGGTTTGTTGTGATGTGATGGTAGTGATGACAGTACGATGGTGGTGTTTGTTGTGATGTGATGGTTGTGATGACAGTATGATGATGGTGTTTGTGATGTTGGAAACAGTAGAACGATAGTGAATGAGGCAGAGATGGCGAGAGTATCTTTTTTAATGGAAATTGTCAATGCTTCCTGAAAGTTATTTTCTTTGATGTTCTCGGAGTGAATTAATTCTTTGTAGACCTAATTGAAAAATTCGGTAATTGTTCGGTATGCGCATGTACGCACACTCACACAAACACGAGCACACACACATTAGCATACACACACATACGTAAACATACACTTGCGTGTGTGTAAATGTGTGTGAGTGTATGTGTATGGGTATGCGTACGAGTGTGTGTAAGTGTGTATGAGTGCATGCATGTGTGTGTGTGTGTGTGAGTGAGTGTATGAGTGTGTATGTGTATGTGTGTGCGTGTGTCTGTGTAGTGCATGTGTGTGAGTGTATGTTTGAGTGTGTGTGCGTGTGTGAGCGTGTGTGTGTGTGTGTCTGAGCGCGTGTGCGTGTGCGTGTGAGTATGTATGTGTGTGTGCACGCGTGTGTGTGTGTATGTGTATGCGTGAGTATGTGTGAGTGTGTATGTGGAGTTATAATTCACGCTTGATCTATTTGGCTTTTTTTAATGCAACTTTAGAAACAATCTCTCAGTTTGAATATTAACAGAAGCTCCTTACCAATATTCCGATGAACCCTCTGATTTGAATCACCGTTTTCTCACCTCCAGCTCAGAAGAACACAGCTCTTTAATCTTTTAAATAGGATAAAAATTCCATTCTTAATCTGTATGTCAAAGCCAATATATTTAATATGCGTTTTGCCGTCTGCAGAGCTAAGGCTATCGTAACTGATAGTCCTCAGTGAAATATGTATTACGGAGTTTTTAAGTAAATCTGAATCTACTGATTATCGCCTTCGATCTTTTAATATATATATATATTAGAAGAAGAAGAAGAAGAAGAAGAAGAATTGGGGGACAAAGAATCATATTTAATCCCATATTACATATGTTTCACTGCCGATCAGATAGAGGAACAATCGATTATATTCGTGCCTAACTCTCTAATCGAACGCTCCTCAGATATGTGTTCTCACATATATACATGAGTAAAGTAGTATCAATATTAACTACTCCCGGATATGACAAGTAGTTATTTCATTTCACTAGGTGAAGGCCAACACCTTATGAAGTAGACATAGGAAAGTATTTATTGCAATGCATTCAGACCGCTCTTATAAGTTTCGTTACTAATTTACCGGCTTTCCTCACTACAATGTCTGAAATAGTGATAAATTTAAATATCTATTGTCACCTATCTTTCTAGATTACACTACTTTCTAATTATCCCACTTACCTAGTTTAGCATACACTAAACATTCCTAGAAATTACTTTCATGTGTTCTGCTCAGCTAGTAAAGAACTAATTTTCTTTTGCTCTTTATAAAGATAAAGATATCGTAAACGTAGACACAAGTGATTCTAACTCCCAATCTTTCTCTCTGGTGGTCTAGTTACACATCACATAAATGCCAATATTTCTAAAATAGAAAACAATATAATGTTAAGGAGAATAAATAACGGAAACGTATTGGTTTTCTAAATTGATTATATCCACACATAGTTTAACAATGTAGAAATATATAGGTCGATACACACACACACGCACACACATACACACACACACATACACACACACATATATATATATATATATATATATATATATATATATATATTTATGTGTATATATATATATATGTTTGTGTGTGTGTATGTATGTGTGTGTATGTATGTATGTGTATATATATATATATATATATATATATATATATATATATATATATATATATATAAGAAAATGAGGGGTTTTTTTTTAAAGAGATGCCCCACACGGCTGAAAGTATAAAGAAAAGAAATTG
The DNA here is from genome assembly GCA_964016885.1 of Eledone cirrhosa. Classification (NCBI taxonomy): domain Eukaryota; kingdom Metazoa; phylum Mollusca; class Cephalopoda; order Octopoda; family Eledonidae; genus Eledone; species Eledone cirrhosa. The sequence continues at coordinate 5,751,766 of OZ024753.1, read as the reverse complement.
AATATGCAACTGGAGTCTTTTAAGAACATTTATATATTTACTTTACCGGTTTCACAGTTCTTATGATTTTCAAAAGTAAAATTGAGATGGAGGGTTTGTGTTTTTGTTGTGGTTTGTCTGACAACAAAAACACAAACCTTTCTTCTCAATTTTATGTAGAATTGACCCCTTCCCTTTGTACTAGGCTGGTACTTTTTTATTGACCTTAAAAGTTAAAACGGCAGCATTTGAACTCAGAGAGCAGAAAGAAATACCGCAAATTATTCTACCCGACGACATTCTAACGACTCTGCCAATTCACTACTTAGTGCTTTCAACATTAAAACCAAATAGGGCGCTGGATTATAAATATCGGTAGAACGTCTTTGCAGCTTAGAGTTATGGCTCTTTACGACCTGAGTTCAAATCCTTCCGGGTTTAGCATTGCCTTTCATTCTTACGGGATCGATAAAATATAGTACCAGTAATGTACTGAGTCGATTTAATCGACTTTCCTCTACACCAAAATTTGCTGATCTTGTGCCAAAATCAGAAACTAATATTAATAATGAATACGTCAAACGTACCAATATTTACAGACCATCCTATCTTTCTACTCAGTTTTCTGTACAATGTTTGTCTATTATAATTGTCGATCGTATATTGTATTCCATTTGTCGCATTGGTTATTGCATTGACCTGGTTACTTATGACTCGATGTTATATTTGCTGTCAATCATTATGTTATAAAACGGACATAATACATATTTTATCTCGGTAAAATCACCGAACAAATTAGCTTAATGTAATTTAACCATAAGACAATATAATACAGTACATTTTAAGCTATGAGCTTTGACTTCAGTATCTAGGATGAATATTATTTATGTGTTAATGGTAAGTTCAAAATATTGGCTTTTTATTACAGAATTGATTTTTACCGTTCACAACATTTATTTTCGAGTCTCTTCTTCAACTAAAATGATATTTCAGGAGGGGAGACCAATATCAATAGTTTATGATATCTTTATCTCTACTGCATATCTCAAGGGCCGAAATAATGTACAGTACTTGTAATGATTTCGAGTTCTGCAAAAATAACTTATATTCCAGTAGCGGGGTCATTCCTATGAGACATAAAGGCAAGAGTTTCTCCAAGGAAAGAACTGATAATTCCTAGCATATATGATATTTACTCATTAGTTTTCAGTTCTTAAAATAATGATTTCTACTTTAGGCACAATGCCAACAATTTGGAAAGAGAGGAAAATCGATTAACTCGACCCCATTGCATTGCTGGTGCTTTATTTTATTGACCCCGTAAGGATGAAAGGCAAAGCTAATCTCCGCGAGGAAGAATAGTGTCCGACGCACTACTGATTCTGAAAAGTGCATAGGCTGACTATGAAGGAGTAATGCTAGAACTGGGAAATCTTGCAAGCATTAATTTCAAATCTTCTTATGAATAATTGCATTGTTTCTTTCCAGGAAATATGTTGAAAATTAAACCTCATTCTGTCATTCCTTGACAGTATCTTGGTCAGCCCATGAACTTTTCAGCCGCACCTTGTATATATATATATATATATATATATATATATATATATATATATATATATATATATAACGCACCTGGTATTTATGTAAAGGATTTTATAACATGTACAAAAATTGATGTTTAGCAAAGTTTTCTTTCTCCGTATTAGATTATCATATATTGGACTTTCACAGAAATACATAGTACTGAACTACTTAAGTGCACTATTCTGATACACTAACGTTTAGTGAATGGAAAGGATGACAGGCAAAGTTGACCTTGGTGGGATTTGAACTCAGAGAGCTGGAACTAATAACGCAAAACATTCTATCAGACTTTCTAATGACTCTGCTAATTCACCGCAGTAAGTCATAGATATCTTTCATTTTAACGGTATGTTGGGATCTAAAAACAATTTTACTGCGATCTCTAGGAGCTGGAGCAGCCATGCAAATGTAAACTTTCGTGTTAGATATTACATGTGTTAAAATCACAACATTTTTTTCTTCTCTTTAAAGTGAATTCAATTCATTTACATTCCTATTGCTCTCCAAATAGACCTGAATCTTAGAGAATTACATTTCCTCATGGCCATAAAAATATAATGTACTTTTTGTGGGTTCAAAAGGAAACTGCAGCACAACACTTTCCGTTCTAGTGTAAGAACATTTGAATTTTCGGTCTGACGCCTATTGATTTCAGTTAAAGGCAACTATCACTGTGTTTTTTTTTCACCGATGAAACTGAATGTTTGCGTCCATGTATGTGTGTATGAAGGCGTATAAATTAAAACACACCAAGCAATTTATACTTGGCTTTTGTGAAGCTCAACAACGTTCAAAATTGTATTCCAACAATAAGTCCAGGTATGAGGAGGTAACCTATATGACTGGCATTCTTTAAACAGCATTAAATTTAAACTTCAATCTCAGTTAGGAATGAAATCTTGCTTTATTCACTATCAAGTCAAAGCTTTAACAATCAAATTATTCTATTTTATGTACACCCGTTAGTGTGTAAATCTTGACAAAATATCAACAAAGCATTTGTAAAAAAAAAAAAATTGAAAAACAAAAATGTTTAAATGAATATATAGAAATAAAATGTATTTTACTCTATAAGTGCCTGCTACCAAAATGTCCTCACAGCTTTTAGCACTGATCAGATTATTGATCTGTAACTCAGAACAAAATCGAATTCTACTCATTATTTTTTTATTGTTGAACTTTTTTTTCTTTGTGCTATTATTTGTTGATGTTTGTTAATGTTATCATTGTTGTCGTTATTATTATTATTATTATTATTACTATTACTATTATTATTATTATTATTATTATTGTTGTTGTTGTTGTTGTTGTTGTTGTTGTTGTTATCATTCCTGTTGTCGTTGCTATTGTTTTCGTTGTTGTTGTCATGTCTCGTTTTCGTTTATTAGTTTACATGTTTTCTTGTTGAGTTTAGTTAGTTCTATACAGTTCCTTATTTATTTTATAATGTCACATTGAAATAGTGAAAACGAAAGCAAGCTGCGTCTAGTTTAGTCTAAAGTGCAAAGAACAACGCTATTATTGAAATGTGCCGGCTGATGACGTCAGAGAAGGAGAGTTTCAAATGAAATTGAATTAATTACGAGTGAAATGACGACGAAGTGATATAAATTGCCGTTAAAAGTTGGGTAACGTCTCTCTTCCTCAGTGAAAATTCATTTAAACAAAGATCAAAATGGAGACATCAAAATAGTAACGTGTAGAGTAATAGTTAAATTAAAGGTTAGTAGTTTTCCTATTCGTTAGATAACCTTGGTGTGATTGAAATATTTAACCTCCCATCCCTCCCATAAAACTAAAGAGGAGAAAATTATTCAATTAATTCGGTGTGCAGTAAGATAATCATTCATAAGTAGAAAGTTAGTAGAACCGGTCGTAAAAAAAAAGAAGTCAGTTCTAGATTATTCTGGCGGCGCTCATTAAAGCCTAGACGTATTATAAAATATGTTACTAATTTCAACATCTCCTGTGTTTGTGTAACTAGGTCTACATAGTCAAACCTATTCTTTTTTTTTAAGCTATACATGTACAGAATTATTGAAACTTCTGATAAAAAGTTATCGGTATTATTTTTGACAGCGCTTTGCTTTGAACTGAAATCCCACAGATATCAATTTTGTCTTTCATCCTTTCTTGGTCGATATAACAAATATTAGTTAAATATACTCGGGATTACGTAATCTGTTTCTCTATATTCTATCTATCATCCACTTTCTATATATCTATCTTTGCCATCTAATGGTTAGCAAGTTATATAGCTGTCACTCTATTTTTCTATATCGATCTACCTATTTAGTGGCTAGCTACTTAGATAGCTATTTCTATCTATCACTCAATTTCTGCAGTGGATTGGCAGTATCGGTAGCGCGTCAGACACCAAGCTTTGCAACATAGAGTTATGGCCCTGTACGTTCTGAGTTCAAATCCCACCGAAGTTAACTTTGCCTTTCATCCTTACGGAATCGATAAAATAAACATCAGTAATGCACTGGGGTAATTGCTGGCCTGGTGCCAAAAGTAGAAACAATTATTATATTCATTTGCTTTGGGATGACTACATTTCTAAATTTAATTAAATTTGTTTACATCTTTACTGTGAAGCTTATAATCTAAAACTGTAGCTCTACCTTCATGAATATGATGAGAGGTTTTGTAATATACGATGTGTTTTGCGCGCAAACACATCGTATATTACAACATCTCACACACACACACACACACACACACACACACACACATATATATATATATATATATATATATATATGTGTGTGTGTGTATTCTGGTATGTGTGTTTGAATGTGGTTGTGTGTATACGTAAGCTTTTCATACAAGGGAGTATGGTTTTAATACATCAGGAACAGATATTATGGGGCTCTCTTTTCATCACTTATAAAGAGTTATTTTTATTTCTCTGTTGAGGATGTTATATTATAGTGCAATTATCCAAAGCAAATGAATGAAAGGAATGCAATTTGATATTTTGTACCCTAAACGAGAAAACAATATCAGCGGAAAACGGCGATGTGTTATATGAGAACAGAACACAACAAAAAAAAGTCATTATGACATACAAAATGAAATCAAGCAATAAAGGTCACGCTGTTCGAAGCGGTTGTTAATCTCCGGTTTAGTTCATTTGTTAGAGGTTGCCTCTTTAATTTTTAGCTTGGCAACATTTATATCTATAGTTTTGATCATGACCGTGACCTTCCTGTTAAGGCATTTGCCAAATTGCTTTTTAACCGACAACGCGTTAATATATAGTTTTTTTTTTATCAGGAGAATATGTAGATAAATTTTGAGGAGGCGAGGATACATAGATGTCTAAAATGTTTTGATATAAACCTTTCAGGATTAGTTGCCTTCAACATGCTCTTCCACTTAAGATCAAATATATCTTTCCAGGTTACTGATCACACAGTTCACGTTTAGTTTGTGGAATTCCTTGTTTAATAATAAAAAAAAAAACAGGTGGATTTCTATTATTGATAATTTGAACCTCACACCTCCAAATAATTGTTTCTACTTTTGGCACAAGGCCAGCAAATACCCAGTGTATTACTGGTACTTTATTTTATCGACCCCAAAGGCAAAGTTAACCTCGGTGGAATTTGAACTCAGAATGGCAAGGGCCGTAACTCTATGCGTCAAAGCATGGCGTCCGACCCTCTACCGATACTGCCAACCCACCGCCCTAAACACCTCCAAATAATAAAGGTATATTGAAGAGAGGCTTATCTCAATTCTACATATTGTCCTGAAACCTGAACTAAATACTAATCCTTGCAAACTCATTGCACGCCAATGTTGAATTGTCGTTGCAACTATAACAGTAGCTTTGAAACATGAAAATAAAACAGAAATTGGTAAAAATAAATCGGTACATTACTCAGTATTATAAAAGCTACTGGTAGTATTTATTGCATGTATTGACACCTCAATATGATATGGTCGGCTGAAAAGATCATAGACTGATCAACATACTCTCATGGAATCACCAAATGAGGTTTTTTTTTCAACATAGTTCCTGGGATGAAACCATGTAGTTATTAATAAGAAAAGCTGAAATTAATGTGTGCAAGATTTCACAGCTCTAGCAGCAATCCTTTACAGTGAGCCTCGTAAATAACTGGTAAATCTTGTCAGCAATCCTTTAGAGGGCCCCTCGTATACGACTGATAAATCTATCTACTGATTATGGAAGAAACGATGACGACGTATATCTTAGCGGGGTTTGAACTCACGCCGTAACTCAATAATATCGTAAGATATTTCAGCTGAAATTTCATTCGCTCACACTACACGATTTATTGCATATATTAAGACAGCAAGGAAAGTTATAGTAGAATAAGATGTAATGTATAAAATCAGCGAGAGAGAATGAGAATTTTATGAATATTTCAGCTAGCAAACATAATTTATTCATTTATTATAATTTAAATTTTATCGTACAAGCAAAGTTACCAACAACAACACTAACAATAACAACGTTTGTATTAACAAAAATAACAACAAAGTATACGAACAGGAGCAGCAACAGCAACAGCATTGATAATACAAAATAAACAGAAATAAATCATATAGAAGACAAACGTTCATACATACTAAATTGCTCATGTCTCAAGTTAGGTGGTTTTCAATGGAAGTTCAGCCATAAATATTCATTATACTTATTTAAGTATCTCTGGCTTAATGAGTTGATTTAGTTCTTACTTTAACTAACGCATACACCATCTTTGTAAATGTAATCAATCAATGTAAACTAGACGAATTATTTAATGATTTCACTTTATGGGTTGTTTACTAAACCAAATTCGTATCAGTACGATGCATGTTGGAGTATATTGCGCTACTTTTTCCCCATTAAGAGTGCAAATAAAATGCTGAAGATATGTATAAAACATGGTCGCAATTGATTGCCTGCTTTAGGTTGGAACAAAGCCACAAAGTCACATATTTTTCTAGAAGAAAAGATTCTCGATTTCAAACTGGATCCAATATATGAATGATATTTATTTTGCTGACTACTGAATCGAATGTCACTAGAGTTTCAAATTTGAATGAAGAGAAATTAAGCAAAACATGTAAATGAATCGTGTTAGGAAGGGCATCCAGTCGTAGAAAGGTTTCCAAATAAGGTGTTAGGGCATCCTTTCCTTTAAATTTCTGGCTCTGTGCCTAAATCCAAAACCATTTTCATTATAAGCACTCATTTTATTGCTTTTATATAATACAATTCTCTTGTGAATTGGACCAAGGAAACAATGTTTCCATTGGTTTTTCTATTGCTGATACTATCAACTGGTCGCAACTCTTGGCAGAAAGAGCAACGTGAAATAATGTGCCTTGTTGGAGGACATAACGCATCGTCCGGTCCAGGAATAGAACTCGAAACCTCGCGATTGCGAGACCAATTCTCTATTTTCTTCATGAACGATATAATATATATTAGATTACATTTATTTATTTTATTCTATTTTAAGAAAGAAGAATATAATTGGGGTGTGATTTGGCTGCTATTTTAGCAGCTATAATAATCACATAGCTTGAAGAACTTTTTAGATGATTTGTGTTGGCTTCCATTTTTATATTATTCTCTGTAAATGTGGTAAATGTGCATGTGTCAGTGTGCGGGGAAAGCTATTGCCACTTATCAATACATCGTTGTTATACAATTTTTCCCTACGAGAATTTCACACTCTATTACTTTTCTACTGAATGGCGACGATTGCTATTTTTTCTATTCTTACAATTTCATGTAACAACGAATATTATGATTTTCTTAAGATATTTCAACTCAATATCACACTCTCTTATTTATGAATTACATTTATTTGTCGATTTGTCTTCATTATTTTTTACTTATGTTCAATTCAAAGCTAGATACTATCTATATATTTTCGTAACTGCTTTTGTAAACCTGTTCCTATTTTTGTTCAATTTCGCGTGGTTTCAATTATCAAGTATTTTGTTTTACGTATTTTTCAATTTTCTGTTTGTTCTTATAAAACATACTTTTCGTACAGTTTCAGTTATTGTTATTTTATTCATCATCTCACATGTTATTTTCTGTTAGAAGCGCATTAAAATCATAACGCTTTTTTCTCTCGAGACAACGCCATAGCTATCATGTTTCAATGGTTAGAAGAAATATTAACCGTCGTGACATCAAATAAGCAAATTACCCTTCCTCTGCAGAGATATTATAACGTATAACTACATTGAAAATTACTCGAGCAATAACAATGTGTACAGTAATTCATATAGTTTTGTCAGCTTGGCGACCAAAATAAAAAAAAAATTATATTTTAATCAATAGAACATTCTATGTGGTGACATATATGGTTTGAAATCATATGCAGTCACTCTGGCGACAAGCTCTAGGTGATATACACAATATTTTCGGCAAATTGTGTGACGTCAGATATTCGTTCACGTAAGCAACTTTTCGTTAAAGATTGCAGATTGTAATTTATTTTATGAGAGACACTCAGACATCAACGAATTTAAATAGAAAACATTCAAGACTATTTATGTCAGGCTGTAAATTTTGCAATGCTCATATTTATACTATTATATGAATAGTGAATAATTGCGCGTGGCTTTTCTTTGTATATAAAAATGATTTAATATCCCAGGATTATAGATTTCTTAACACTTTCTACCAGTGGAATATTTGAATGTCTTACATGAAAGTAGACACATATACACGCACGTACCAAGGCTACCTAACGGTTTTAATGTTTTCCTTCCTCATTTTCGTGTTTTCTGTGTCTTTACTGGACCTTTTTCTGTTCCTGCATTATGATCCTTTCTCTATTTTGTACCCTGAAGAAGGCTTTAAGCCCGACACGCCGAACTTTCTTTCCTCTTTCCAATATAAAGCATGAAACTAAGACATTTTGTACCTCATTTTGTTGTCTCCTTGAACTATATGTATATATATATATATATATATATATATATTGGATAACAAGTTATCGTTATAGGTAATCCAGTTAGAGGTTGTTATTGTTTTGATTCTACGTTGTATCTATATATACCATTGTTGTATCTATATATACCATTGCCATATGTGAAATCTCTAGTATTCCGATGATTTGATCAGAGGTAAACACTGTATTTAAGGTCGAGTGACGCAACTTCGAGTGATTAGTGGCCTTTAGACTCACCCGATCAATGAAACAATTGTTATCGAAACTACTCAGATTTGTGGTTTTCCCGGTCTTCACACCATTAACACTCCTTATATATATAAATCTTCTGAAACGGTTGTGAGAATGCAGCAAATCCTCGGCATTTTAATCTTGTCAGAACCCATTCTTCTCCAAGTCTGAACGCAACCGGTTTCTTAGAAAGACAGCGAGAAGGAGAGAGATAAAGAGACTGATATGAAGGAAGTGAGAAAGATATATAAAGCAGGAACCGACCCTAGTACTGTTATGTAAACTTCCGCTTATTCTAACATTTAAGACGTCTCCTTGTGGATATTTCTCATCACCGCAAAATATGAAGCAGTACTATGATGTATAAATAAGTAATTGTCTTAGATACCTTCAATCATAATCTATTGTGACACTTGCGTAATATAAGTAGCAAAGTATTGTTGACAAGTATGTGACGTATCTACATTCTGATTGGGATAAACATTGTTTCGGTCGTAAACATTCCGTACTGACATCGTATATATGATATTAGGCTTCTCATTCTCAGAGATGTAAACTATGGAAACTCGACACACTACACAATAAACCAAATGTGAATGTGTAGCTCTCAGTAACTATTACATTTCCTTCATAGCAAACGTCTAAAGTTTATTTTAGATAGTGTACACTTGTTGAACTCTTTTGAGTCAATCATAATCGAAATGAAGACTAACCAGAATTATATTGCATGCCAGAACCTAATCTTAGCTTTCATTAGAATATAGGCATCTTAATGACAAACACACGCTAACTGAACTTACATCGAGTGATAGTTGCATGATGCACTAGAAATAAAAATTAGACTCCCAAATTTCCAAACTTATTGAAAGGAGATTTATTCAAAACGAAAGATTTCTTTCTCTGTCTCTTTCTTATCCATACATTCATACATATATATATATATGTATATATATATATATATATATATATATATATATATATATATATGTATATATATATATATATATATGTATATATATATATATATATATATATATATATATATGTATGTATGTATATATACATATACATATATTTACATACACACACACATATATATATATATATATATACATATATCTATATATACACACATACACACACACACACACATATATATATATATATATATATATACATATACATATATATACATACACACACACACACATATATATGTATATATATATATATATGTATATATATATATATACATATACATACACACACACACACACACACACACACACATATATATATATATATATATATATATATATATATATATATATATATATATATATATATACATATATATATAAGTCATATACATATTATGTAACATGACACCCCTAAAGTATACAATTGAATGAATAATTTATATTCAAAATAAAGAACTAATTTTACTTCGTCGAAGAAAACATTTTCAACCAATAAACAAATGATTTATAAATATTTCTGAAAACTAACAAAGAATAATTGTAAACATCTTTTCATTTAACTTAACTTCCAGGTATACTTTCTACCAAAGTATTGAAGACCACAACAGTGGGTGTTGAGGAAATAGGGATAAGTGGTGCATCTTTAATCCACAGTCACAAACATTTCCATGGATATATGCCAATAAAGCAAGGGCAGAATCAAATAAGTAAACATTTTCAATAAGCTATTTAAAGACGTTGGTAATTTGTTACAGATCAAAGGAACGCAGTCGTAACATGTTTCCTATGAGGTTACATTTTGTAGGAGGGTTCTTAGTTTAATGATAGGGGGCTACGCTTCAATTATATCACAATTATTTCTGTGACAGGGGTCGGGACTTCATCTCTAAATACAAAGTGCTGAAACAGATACAACCAACCATTCCGCCAGATGCTCTAAAATTGAATTCCGAGAAACCATCTCGCTGGATGGTTTCTCTATTTATCAACCCTGAAATGATGGAAAATACAGTTGACCTCAACAAGATTTGAACTCAGAGCGCAGAATACTGTCAGAAACACTTTGCTACGCTTCTTCTTTTTGTCGTTTCCACAAGAGTGCCAGTTATAAATCTTGGCTAGATGCGGTTCCGCCACAGCTGAACACAATGCTGCCCTTTCTCATTAAACTTTGCCAAGTCCGATGCTGTGTAGGGGTGTTCCAGCAGGGGGCATATCAAGAAGTGCTGCGTAGTCTGTGAGTCGATCCCGCAGTCACACACAACGTCCCCATCATTTAAATATCCTCATTTTGCAAGATTGACTACAAACATTGAAGATCATTTAATCCGACGCTCAAACGATTCTGTTAATTCACCGTATTTATGGAGACAAGCGTTCCTCAACAAAAACATCTGCAAGTTAATATCCAATATTAACCAATCATTTGGGTATTGTTATGTGTGCATCGAAGAATCACCAACATTAATCATTAGTTCTGTGTTGTGATCTTGGTCAATCTACTCAACCTATTAACAGTAGGTTCATCCCACATCCTAGTATAAATGATATAAATCTGATATAGGCGGAGAAAAAAAACAGAGGAAGGTATGTGATTTAGTGGTTAGAAAATGGGATTCACAATCGTAAGGTTGTGAGTTCGATTCCCGGGACGTTCGTTGCATTATGTCCTGGAGTAAGGCACTTTTTTTCACATTGTTTACTCTGTCAGGAGTTATGACAGGCAGATAGTATTAGCAATAGAAATACCAATGGAAACATTGATTCCTTGGTCTGATTTACCGATGTCCATGCCATTATATAAGAGAATGAGGTCAGGGATCTTGTCATTGGACTTCCATCTCCTTATGTGTGTATTGAAATATCCTCGACATTAATCACTAGTTCTGTGTAGCTATCTTGGTCAATGTAGTCAACCTATTCACATTTATGTTCATTCTACCTCCTTATATATATCAGAGTTTTAAAATACTAAGAATCACTGATATGGAAAGAGGAAGAACCCTATGGTAAGTTTGAATATAGTCATATCCACAGTTCGGAGCAGAATTAGCTGCAAAAAGAATTGTTACAGACAGCCTTATAACCGAATGCTTTTGTAAAGGTCTTCCTCGCCATTACACACTCTAGATACCCATCTGGCTTGCTGTACAGTTGAGTAAACAGACAAAATCCAATTTTCTAAACACAATATACTTCGCAGACTGAGATAAAGGGAAAACAGGAAAATATTTTTGTTAATATTATTTGATGAATTTGAAAACAAAATGTGCACATCACATATAACTTATAGATACCAAGCAAAAAGAAACTTGCATTCAAATTCGTTAAGCGAAGCAGAAATTTCCGGATAAAAAGCGAAACTAATCCACACAAACAAAGTGGAAAAGAGCACAAATTATGAATGTTACCTTTCGTCCGAAATAAGAATAAAAGAAAATCTATTCATTGGACTGAAATGAAGTCAAGATGGAAGCTTTGTTGAATATAATACGAAACCTTTGAATAAATCAGTGCACTGATGACAGATAGACCTGAGGAAATAAATATAGAAATATAGAGAGACAGAGACGCAGAAAGATAGAGAAAGATAAGGGGGGAGATATAGATGAATAGATAAATAGAAACAGAAAGAAGGAAAGAGAAAGGAAATATTAAAGCAAGAAATAAACCGAAGAAAAATATGAGAGAAAGAAGAGAAAAAAGAAAAAGGAAAAAAAGTGCTGAAAAACGGAAAATGTGAGGAGTGTAAGAAAAGGAAAATAAAAATAAAATGAGAGGAACAAAGAAAAAATAAAACCAAACAAATGAAAGAAAGAAAGTGAATGAAAGAGGTAGGAAGGGGGAAGGCATGAATATTTACTTTCATATTCTGGATATGTATTATTCTTATAACGTCTCCTACTGAGGTGGTGTGGTACCTCTCACTTGCAATCTTATGGAATTATTTTGTAGTACACTTCCAGACAATGACATATCTTAGTTAACATTTTACGGAGTCCTTTTAGGTATATAGATTATATCTAATTCGGGGCCTTCTCACTCCTGTTGCATGAACCCCTCCCTGTTTGACTTCTACCGCTTCCTGTTTGCTTTTGGTCATGTCAAGGGTGTAGCTGTGCTCACCGCGCGTGTACAATTGCGGGTGGGCGAAGCTATTTAATCCATAGTTGGGATAGTTGGCTGTTGATTCTGAGGAGTTTATGCGTCCTATTAAAGCCCCTGTTAATTATGCTGCTGGGGTCCCACTTACCCCACTCGACAGACCAGGGTGTGGTAGGGGAAAACGGTTTAGTCACCGACCACTAGACCATGAAGCATGTTGTACAGGGTTACATGGTAACAGGAGCAGACAGAAGCCTGACCTGGCCATACCAGGGTCTAGTGGTGGAGCAGGTTTCGTCACTGACCACTAGACCATGAAGCATGTTGTACAGGGTTACATGGTAACAGGAGCAGACAGAAGCCTGACCTGGCCATACCAGGGTCTAGTGGTGGAGCAGGTTTCGTCACTGACCACTAGACCATGAAGCATGTTGTACAGGGCTACATGGTAACAGGAGCAGACAGAAGCCTGACCTGGCCATACCAGGGTCTAGTGGTGGAGCAGGTTTCGTCACTGACCACTTCATAATGAAGCAGGTTATGTAGTGTTACCAGTAGAAGACAGAAGCTTGACCTGACCACAAGTATATAGATAGATACAGTATAAAATATATTAAGCTAGTGTACCAGTACCGTCAACAATGACGGCAATAACGTTGAATGCATTTCATTTTTGGTATCCAGGATTGGTATGCCTTATATTCTAGGATTACACGATATATAAACAATCATACAAACTAAAACAACTTATGTTTTGATAAATTAATGGTTAAGGTAAATGAAACCCTATAGCTTATGTTGATTTATTAATCATGGAATTGTTTATACATAAGAAAATCTTAATAATTTATTTCTAGGATATAATTACATAATGTTTAGCATGCACAAATCTCATACAGGATTAATTGCAGGAACATCTTTGAAGAAATCACTATTTACAGGGATAAATGTTGAATTAAACCCCAGCATATTGTGAAGGAGAACAAAACCCTTATTGTAGCAACAGGACTGATGTAGATGTATTGTGTATGTATACACGTATGTATATTTGTTTCAAGGCGCGTGGCTTTGTGGATAGGGTATTCAGCTCGGCAGCGTGTGTGTCCTTGAGCAAGACACTTTATTTCACGTTGGTCTAGTCCACTCAGCAGGCAAAAATAATTTGTTGTGCTTGTAATTCGAAGGGCCAGCCTTATCACATTCTGTGTCACGATAAATTTCCCTGAGAACTACGTTAAGGTTACACGTGTTTGTGGAATGCTCAGCCACTTGCACGTTAATTTCACGAGCAGGCTGTTCCGTAACAGATGGAGTGCCTGTAATGTATGTTTGTGTGTGTGTAAATGTTAATCAGCAAAAAGACAGAGATATTTATTAATATATAACTATATAATTATTGGAGTTAGACCACAACATATTCTGATTGAAAAGCGAAACTCGTATTGTAGCAACATACCTGATATAAATGTATTGTGTGTGTGCATATATATATATACATATATATATATATATATATATATATATATATATATATATATATATATATATATGTATATATGTATATATATATATATATGAAATATCTATGATCGTCGGCAAATCACTGATGAGGGACTCATTTTATAACATGTTATCCATGTGCAACCTGCAGTATTCTTCTCCCCATTTTTTCATATATATATATATATATATATATATATATATGTATATATGTGTGTATCTATGTATGTATGTGTGTATGTATGTATGTATGTGTATGTATGTATGTGTGTGTGTGTGTGTGTGTGTGTGTGTGTGTGTGTGTGTGTGTGTGTGTGTGTGTGTGTGTGTGTGTGTGTGTGTGTGTGTGTGTGTAAATATTAAAATGTAAAGGGACAGAGATATTTATTGATAATTATCTAAACACACATGGCGTTTTATTATGGTTGATGAACATAATGTTTGTAAAGAGAATGAACAATATGTCTGTCTTACAATCATCGCGATGTTGCTCTTGTTGTTATTGTAATACATTTACTACTATCGTTTCTCCCTTAAGCATTACATGTGAAACAATCAGAAGCCAGTAAGTCTTTTATATAATGTCAAGGATATCCATTAACTGTAAGTAGGCCTTTTACATTTAAATTCTGAGGATGACAAAATATATACAACACACAAACGCAAGCCCCTACCCCAACTCACACGGAATAGAAGTGACGTTGTCGATTTTTCCTCAAGCATATCAATTCAACTATGAGTTTATACTTAATTTCTTAAAATGATTTCCTCTACTTATTGGAATTGGTAACAATTTCCTTAGAATGTTTGCTCCATTTATGTACATTACACACATACACACGCACGCATATATACGCATGCATATATATGTATATATATATATATATATAATAAAGGACGATCGACTTTCGTCAAATCGGACCGAGGGAACAGTGTTTCCGTTGGTCTTTCCAATTGCTAATACTATCTATCGGTCGCAACTCCAGGTAGAAGGAGCAACGTGAAATAAAGTGTCTTGCCCAAGGACATAACGCATCGCCTGGTCCAGGAATCGAACTTACAACCTTACGATTGCGAATCCAATTCTCTAACCACTGAGCCACACGCCTTCATATATATATATGTGTCTGTGTGTCTACGTACATATACACACACGAACACAATTCGATGAACACATATATGTCTGCTAGTGTATGTGCATTTGAAAATGTGGTGTTGGTATATATAAAAGTAAATAGGATCGAAGTCACTGTTGCACCATGTATATAAACTTTATTGGCACATTACAATCGTTTCAATATCGATCAGCTCAGGGTACAATCATAATGACCGGGGCCCGACTCTTCATCGACATCTCATCATATGTGAGTTTGTATGTTCAAAGTCACATCTATACGCTATAACAGCGTCTTCGATCCTACTTCCTTTCATTTACACTCTGCACACAACAGCAGCCTTAACTCTGGAATAAAACCCAACACGAAACGGACCTCGTAACAACATGGAGTGCTTCGAACGGCGCGCCACCTATAACTGTAGTTACACACATAACTAAACCACATTCACATACACGCACACACACATCAACGCACATACATATTTTTTCGATTCAATCAATCCATCTTACATTCCGATTTCAAAATTCCTTTGAATCATTTACGCATTATTAAGATCGATGTCTAATTACCGATTCAATTCTAGGTTGCATTTATCTTCTAAGATATTTTTGAACTATGAGCAATATGGAAATTAATAAAGAATTAATATGGAAAAATTTACAATGAAATATCTCTGACGTATATCACATTTCAAAATGATTTAGTACAAATTATTGAGGGGGTGGTATTGATGTGTAGACTTTTAGAATCCGATTAAATAACCATCAGTCTTTCACAAGAATACATTTAACCAAGAGTTCCCCCTTGTAAATATTTGTGACATTGCAGAAATGCTATATATCACCACGTAAGAATGTCATTTATTGCTATCACAATATAAGAATGAAAATGTTTACTCGTTTATGAGAGTTTTAACTTCATTTCCCGAAAAAGCGAAATATTTCGTTTGTCACCTACGTCATGGGTCGGAATTGCAACCAATTAGATAGAGGATTGTATAATACAATATATTCAATACAAATATTTAGGTAATATAAGTTCAGTCTAAATATAAAACCGGTGTCGAGCCCAAAGGCTCATCAAACCGGTCGTGGCGTGAATTGAGACTCTTCCCTGGACAGAACGCCAGTCCATCGCAGGGTGAAATCTCCAGCTGGCTATACGAGAATAACATGAAAGTAAGTGTTTTGCTCAAGAATACAACGCGCAACCCAGTCCAGGAATCGAACTTACGATATGATTCTCAGACTCCAACACTCTTCACACTAACCACACACCTTCAATATCAGTTCAGAGAGGCGAAACACTGTTGTCTACTTCGGGTCGACAAAGCTATGTTCTTCACTTAATACCACGTACAGGTCGTTCTCTTCTTCTGGTAAATATAATATACTCTTGTAATAAGAATTGAAAAGATAGATATCATAGATATTACTCGAATAAAACTGCATAAATTACGTTTCAAAATAGAACAGTATTTTTCTAGGAAACGTCAACATGGAAATAATTTCTTGAGATTTTTACATATATATAACAATAAATATGCATTGTTAAGTTGATAATAAATATTATTTCTCTAAAAGTAACTCACTGACAAATTTAAAACATATTTATGTGCACATTACTTAA
>OZ024753.1:5724702-5727202 GCA_964016885.1 Eledone cirrhosa | reverse complement strand
GTTCGTGAAATGAAAAGAAGAAAAAAAACACTTCTTTCATTTTGATAAATTTCCAATAAAAATATTGTTGTTAAAATTTAACACCCGGCATGCATTAGGTGAGAGCGATATCTTCTCATTAACATTCTCTGACATAAATGTTTTACATGTTCTGCATATTTCTATTCCAAGTGATAATATATCATAAAATCAATGCAATAATAATTCACATTGGAATGGTAGTATGAATACCACGCAATTGCAGAATCTTCTGTCCAATACATTTTCTACTTTATATATCGGTAAGTATATTTTTCATGACGCAAACCGCAGAAAACCTGAACTGAAATTAATTCATTAAATATTTACGTGCTAGTTGTGTAAGTAATACATATAGTTACGCGACTTAATGATATTGTATGCGACTTTATTGTGGTAACGACAGATTTGTTCACAGAATTTAGTTCTCTAGTAACATTTTTATATCACAGTATCATAGTTCAATCACATAGAAGGATTTAAGATGTCGACATTGTACTTAAATTGAACACGTATCACCAAATGAACGATAATATACTTTGGTATGTTAGTATGAATGTCACGAAAATTCACCGTATTCCTATAAATTCTCAATCTTATGCTCCGGTAGTAATTCATTTTCATGTCACAAACCACAGTATATATCATCACGATCTAATCCATTGAAGTGTTTCCGACAAGTTCTGTATCAATATTATATGTAATTACGTTAGCCATTGAAGTTGTAGCAGGTTTTACTCTGATATTGATAGATTTTGTTTTTTCTAATTTCAGTTACTTCCCAGATAGGAATTTCTCTATCATAGTTCAATCTCTTAGAAAAGTATCTGTAAAAATAGGAGAGTGAAGAAATATCAAGTGGAAAACGTATGATAGCAATAAATGTATCATAGATTGCTTAGTAAAATTCTGTCATAACGTCAACGACTCAGACACCAATACAATACAACCAAATGTTGCATGCATGCATGGTCCTATAACTTCCAAGAGAGTCGTAAGGGAGCCGCATTGACATACGGCGTTTCCAAGCTACGTACTCTATTGAGTAACGTTATTCCAAATTCCATTCGGAGGAACACCATTTCGGCAGCTTGCATTCGCGATCGTATTCATTCGGTCATTACCCAAGATTCATAACCAGAGGTAAAGGTAGGTCCAAATGCCAAATTGATGATAACGAGTTATGCATTTACGCCTACCTTTCTTCTTCAGATTCCCGAATGCTGAAGCTGGTGCAGTGTATCGTATAATTAAATAAAATATTATTAATATTTACCAATAGTTTACTGTATAAGTATATTTGAAATGTGAAAACTTGTATACGCTATTGGCGACGAGTAATATATTTAATTATTCAATAATTTCATTATATTCGAGAATTTTGAATATGAAGTTGGAGATAACTAGAAGGTCGTCTGTACACATGAATATACATTGAATATATAGATATTTAAACATCTCTGATTGACGTATTTCCCTGTAAATTACACAGTCTCGGTTGGCATTGCATTATACACGATCACACACACACACACACACAAACACACACACACATATATATATATGGGTGTGTGTGTGTGTGTGTGTATACATATTATATATAATATATATATATAACTATATGTGTATATATACATATAATATAATATATATATTATATTATATATATATATAAATATATGTGTATATATACATATAATATAATATATATATTATATTATATATATATATATATATATATATATATATAACGAAGGAAATGTGGTAAGGAACCAGGTGGACCATAACGCACCAAAGTACTCAATACTTAGGGTAGTAGAGTGGTTAATAGGAACGAGTAGGACCCCGACAGCTGAGCTCAAACCGTTTCGATGGCTAATTCTTGACTAGCCAGAATTAGCCGTCGAAACAGCTTGAGCTCAGCCGTCGGGGTCCTACTCGTTCCTATATATATATATATATATATATATATATATATATATACGTTATTCCGGGTTGAATCGGAGGTAACCACAGTAAGTAAGGTACTCAATACATTGCAGAGTATAAAAGTTTTAATATAGATGAGATTCTACAGGACTAGAACTGTTTCATTCTTTAGAAATCATCAGGAATCTGGGTATCAAAAAATAAATATGGTATTTATAGGTCTCTACAAGTGGTAGGAGAGGGAGGGGAGTGGGATGGGTGTAGGTCATTGGTTGATAGAAAAGGGAATTCATTAAAAGCTAATTCTACAAAGCTATAGTTTATTTTTATTAATTTTTGTTTTTAGAGTAACAAAGGCAGACAGAATTCTATAAACAGGTTCCGGATGGCATACCATTCCCTTGTCATTAAGTTTCTCTTAAGCTAACAGATGTCTATAAGATCAGTGGGGGGTCAGTCATGGTAGATAGAATTAAAGGAAAGGGAGATTCTTTAAAAGCTAAATTCATTAAGGTTCTATTAAGTGACAAATATTATATATAAGGTGGGATAC
>OZ024753.1:5714702-5719702 GCA_964016885.1 Eledone cirrhosa | reverse complement strand
AGCAGAGAGACGAAATGAATGATTTAAAGTATTCTATCCGAGGTTTTAATGACTTTGCCAATTCACCGACTTTCAGTACGACATAGTAGGACGTCATATGAAGTGCCATATCAGGTGGAATGGACTGCTGTCAAATCAATATAAGCTATGTATTACTCCATATTTTGTCATCAACTCAACAAATACACACGTTCTATCATACACTGATACATATAAGCATGTTCTCTCTGAATGCAAAGGGGTAGATTTTCCGCTCTACTTCTGAACCTAGCTCAAGCCTTACGTTTAATTTCTCCTTTGTCAGGAAACAGCAATTCCCATCCATTATCATTAGGTTGCATTGCGCTTGATCAAATTTCCTGAGACGAATAATTATTAGCGGAATAATATAAATTTCCGGGAGATTAATGATCCTGAAAATTTAAGCTATTGAATATAAATGTCATTAATATTGAAAGTTGATGATGTTTGATTTGATATGATGGCTTGTCAAATATTCATTAGAGATTGCGGATTTTTATGGGGATACAAACCACTATTTACTCGATTCTCATAACTTAATAGTCAATATCGTAGTCGACCTTGTAACTAAGAACTTCCTTCGACAATACACCTTCTAACTACCGAGGTATTAATGAAAGCATGGAATCATAAGCATATGTTTGCTTATATATTTATTTATTCATTTATTTATTTATTTTATTTAAACAGGAGTAAACCCCGAGCACGATGGTTGGGTAGCATCCATGAGCTTGATGACGGTTGCTTCTAACAAGACTTGAAGAAGAAGAAGAAGAAGAAGAAGAAGAAGAAGAAGAAGAAGAAGAAGAAGAAGAAGAAGAAGAAGAAGAAGAAGAAGAAGAAGAAGAAGAAGAAGAAGAAGAATTTAAATACCCGTATAGAGTTAATGACAGACTATGGGGAAGTATCTAGTACGTCTTACAGTTGGGAAACAAAGCATCACAAGATATTTTATAATATATTATTATGCTATCTGGATTCAAATCTCGCTGAGGTCAACTTGGCCTTTCACCCATTCCAGGTCGATAAAAAAAAATGTACTAATCTAACACTGGGAATGATTCTTCTTTATGCTTCCTCCTCACTTCCATTCTCTCACTCTCTATCTTTCTCTGGAAGAAACCTGCTATATTCAGACCTGGAGAGTGTTGGGCTCCGCCATGTTTAAAAATGGTTTAGAAACGCCTTATGTCAATGCATCACCTCTACGACTCCTCCAAGTGTTACGGAAAGAGAGGTGAGGTTTAATCGTGACCGAAGAGAGCAAATGATGTGGTATACGTACAATTATATCGCTATCGCTACAGCATAGAAATATTGATACATTATACCACTATAGAAACGTATGAATAATATCTCAGATTTGTTTTATTATATTTATCAAATAGATCATAATTATGACAGTGTGTCAATACTGGATGTCGGTATTTGATTATCCGAACAAGAAAATTACAGTTCGGTTAAAGGCATAAACGTAGATAGAAAAACATACGGATATGAAATTAAATTTGATACAATTTCTTTTCGATTTATTATTGTATATACATACATACAAACATACAAACATACATACGTACACTCTCACACACACACACACACACACACACACACACACACACACACACACACACACACACACACACACACACACACACACACACACACACACACACACACACATACATATACCTGATTTAACACGAAATACCTTATTCAAAAAAGAGATAGGGATGCAGGCAAAATACCTAGATGTGATAACAAGTGCAGACTCTGCAGAACTAACATCGAGGATATCACCCATGTCATCAGCAGCTGTCCAAAGATCTCATCGCGGTACTATCTACCTATGAGGCATGATGTAGTGGCCAAAACACTGTATAATGCAGTTCGTAAAAAAGATAGCCCCGATAATAAACACATTAAAAGCTACAGCAATGTGGAAGACATCCATGTACATAATATGAAAGAGTACTGGTGGAATGTTCCAGTAAAAACCACAATAAAATGCAGGCATAACAGACCAGATATTATGATATGGGACAGGGAGAAGAAAGCATGCACAGTAGTGGAAATTAGCTGCCCAGCAGATGCCAATATAATATCAAATATTAGTGAAAAGGAGAATATTTATGCAGAACTGATGAGAAATCTGCTGATACTTCACCCTGATTACACCTTCAGATTTATGCCTGTGATTATTGGGGCACTGGGATATGTTAGTAACTGCCTCAATACAAATCTTGAGAAGCTAGGCTTCACAGGAACAGAAAGAACACAACTAGTTAGGAAATTACAAGTACAATCCATTAATGGAACAGTAAAAATATGTAAAACATTCCAAACATTTTGCATCTAATAACTGCATATACACATGTACAGATGCAAAGCAAATACACATGCACACATACAACTCAAAACATACACATCCACACATACAATAACATTCATATCTACACATGCATACATATCTACCTAGTTGATGTTGGGTAAATTCCAATGAGAGAGTCTTGAGTCTATGTTAGAAACCGACTCTCTCTCTATTGGTAAAACTTTGTGAAATTATAAAACCAGAAGAACATACATACATACATATCTGTATGTGGTTTACGGCTGAGAGTAAAGAATACTCAATAAAGAAATAGAGTTTTGAAATTCATTTTATTAAGGTAAATAGTGAGTCTTGTTACTCTGGAGTTGCGCCTGTTCATCACAGGTTCATCAGACAAGAACTCTTGTCTATATACCCTGCGATAAATAGATGAAATTCCAGAATAACAAGACTCAATATATAGCCTTAATAAAATGAATATATATATATATATATTTAGTTAGAAATAGAAGCTTTCGCCGCATTTTTATTCAGGAAAATTAGCCTGATTGTGTGGTTTAAAACCCTCTAAATGGAAAAGGATGAGTATTGACGTACATGACAGTGCAATCTATATCTTTGGTTATCCAGATCGTGGGTTCGAATCCCATGTACGTCGATAATCATCCCTTTCCATTTAGAGGGTTTTAAATCCCACTATCAAGCTAATTTTCTTTTAGCCAAAATATGGCGAAAACCTCTATTTCTAACTCAATTTCAAACTTCGCTCGCTGTCTTCAAAACAAAAAAAAACGATTGTTTCGATATATATATATATATATGTGTGTGTGTGTGTGTGTGTGTGTATACGTACATACATATATGTATACAGACGTACAGTAGTATGTATATACATACATTTTCACACAGATATATATATATATATATGTACGTATGAGTTTACCGAACCTTTATTATAATGCTCGGTTTGTTTGTAAACATATATATACATATATATATAGTAATAATAATAAATTTGAAGACTAAAATCCAAAGAGGGCTCGATAAGAATAAATATATATATATATATACCACGATACATTAACGGAGCCATAGACTCTCTCCGTTCCCTGTAAATAATGTGCTCGAAGGAGAGGAAATCCTAAGCACTTTAAAATACACTAGAGAGAGATGCAGTGCGCCATCAATAAACGTGATATTTCGTGATATTTCGCTCCTTATAACAGTCTTTCCTCTCTCTCTGTTTGGTTGAGCACACTTCTCTGAGTGGTTTTGGGCTGCCCTTTCTAGCAGCTCATCCCTCAGAGGCCACTGGTTCACTGCCCTTAAACACGCTGTGACTTCTCTCTCCCACGTGTAGTTAGACGATCGCTTTAAAAATTCTCTTAGTGTTGTCTGAAATGTATAGCCTAACACACGCTGATGAACCTGGGTTATTTCACTCTGTCAACAACTTACTGGCGAAACAGATCACTTTGGATTTGTACGTGTGTTATATAGTTATAGAGGTATTTATTTACGCTTTAATTTATATTTTTAATTATCGTGTCTATATTCTGCTTATAATAGGTTATAGATTCCATACACTGGTGGTTTTTCTCTGTTTTATTGATGACGCACTGTATCTCTCTCTAGTGTGTTACCTTTTCAACATATTGTATTTATATATATATATATATATATATATATATAAAGAAAAAGGGATGAAATCGAAAATGCAACTAAAGTCTTATTTTTTTTTTAATATATATATTTATTTGGTTCCTTTACCGGTTTCGCAGTTCTTCTGCTTTTCAAAAGGTGAGTTGAGATGGAGGGTCTGAAAAACCACAGACCCTCCATCTCAACTCACCTTTTGAAAAGCAGAAGAACTGCGAAACCGGTAAAGGAACCAAATAAATATATATATTTTAAAAAAAATAAGACTTCAGTTGCATTTTCGATTTCATTCCTTTTTCTTTATACTTCCACTCGTGTAGGACACCTCGGTTATTTTTCATTTTGTAAAAAAAACCTCACTTTCTAATATATATATATATATATATATATATATATATATATATATATATATATATATATATATATATATATATATATATATATATATATATAAACGTCTGTATATGTATAATGAATCCAAAACAATGCAGGTATGGACATAGAATAAAGAATGCAAATGCAAAAGATATTGTTGACAATTAGTCTTTTACCTTAGATTTATTTAAATATCCTTAATTTTCGAGATAATATCTCTTCTTCGGGGGGAAGTAAAGCGGTTAAACCAGTGTTCTAAATAGCTTGCCAAGTCATGTTACTTCCCTCCGAAGAAGAGATATTATCTCGAAAATGAAGGACATTTAAATAAATCTAAGGTAAAAGACTAATTGTCAACAATATCTTTAATCTATGTCCATACCTGCATTGTTTTGGCTTTATTATACATATACAAACGTTTATACCTCATTACACAATGCTTCAAGTGAACTGTAACCTCCTCCTATATATATATATATATATATATATATATATATATACATATATCAGATTTTTTCATGAGAAGTATAGTGAGTAAAGGAATAGGAGTGAGAAAGAGATATAGAGGAAGAATCGATCTCAGTACTAGACTTGTGATTTATTATCGACCTCAAAT
>OZ024753.1:5692202-5709702 GCA_964016885.1 Eledone cirrhosa | reverse complement strand
CACAGCGTTCTGTGTATGAGTATATATGAATATAAACGCGCAAACACATATACACTCACACATATATACTAACACAAACGCACACAGACATACATTCACACAAACACACACACATAGCGTTTGATCACCCCTTTCCTTCCTTTTGCACACACATACATTCACGCAGGCAGCAGAGGTCAAAGGAGAGGAGTAGTATGAGGAACTCAAACGACTCCTCTCTCTTTATATCTTGAGACAGAATCGCAGAAATGTATATATATATTAAGAATAGTTGTAGACTTTTGCAGCCTCGAGCTTATCAGTGGGTGGCGGTAAGTTTATCCCCACGATGGTCTTTTGTTATAATCAACCATAGCATTGTTTTACACGACAGAATTAAATTTTAAGATTTCTTCTATAAAGAAGTAGCAGTAGCAGCAGCAGCAACAGCAGCAGTGGTAGTAGTAGTAGTAGTAGTAGTAGTAGTAGTAGTAGTAGTAGTAGTAGTAGTAGTAGTAGTAGTAGTAGTAGTAGTAGTAGTTTATAAAGAGAGAAAGACGGCTTGACAGATGTTGTGTGTGCATGTATGCCAGTATGTATAAGTGTATTGTATATATGTATGTGTCTGTCTGTGATATTTTTATATGTATACAAAAATACATATATTATATCTACAGTTGTATATATCGATATTGACTTTGCCTTTCATCCTTACGGAGTCGATAAAATAAAGTACCAGTAATGTACTGTCTAATTGCTGGCCTTGTGCCTAAAGTAGAAACAATTATTATTATTATTATACTTTGGGAGGGTCATGTTGCCAATAAAGAATCTTGCTAAACAAATTCAGAAACGATATATATATATATATATATATATATATATATATATATATATATATATATATATATATATATATATATATATATATATACATGTATATATATATATATATATATATATATATATATATATATATATATATATATACATGTATATATATATATATATATATATATATATATATATATATATACATATATATATGTGCGTGTGTGTGTGTATATATATATATATATATATATATATATATATATATATATATAATACATATGTGTGTGTAAGTGTGTAGCCTATGTATAGGTGTATGTGTATGTATGTTTCTTTGTTTGTTCAGATATAAGTCTATATTAAAATAAGTACTCGTTTTATTCCCTAATCGTAAAGTTTCATAAGATATATTCATTAATATATATTATATAAGTCCACAGTTTATGGTGAGACACGTCAGACAATTAATTATTGAGTAAATGAATGAATAATTTGCTATCAAAGAATATACGTGCCATGGATGATTTCTCCTGTTGAAATATTCATAGCAATTATATCCGAGGAAAGGAAGTAATTTTCGAAACTAAGATTCAATTGACTTTGCAAGTTTGCATAGATAATTTTAGATTGATTATTTATGTAAATACAATTTTCATTTCATTTACATTAGCGTTAAAATTTTAAGTATGCTGATCTCTGAAAATCTATTTCGATTCACACCAGCGTGTTAAATTCTGAACATATTTTTTATTAACGATTGAGGCCGTTTGCCTGGATTTTATGTCAGTAGAGTTACTAAAAAGGCCGCGAATTTGTAAAATTATGAGAACTACGGATAACAATATGTGCAGTAGTTTCTTCTGCTCCTTCCTCTCTTAGTATAAATCGTGCCGGTACGATCAGGAATAAGTTTGTATTGTGTTACATGGTACCAGTAGCACAGTAGTAGGCAGAACCTGACCTCGTCTTACCTCATAATACCAATACAATATTTAAAATGCACGATATGAACTCATAACAATATAGATTATTTTGTGCTTTATAAAAGAAAAGCTGTTTCTATATCTGTCTGTCTGTCACACATATATATAAAAGGAGGGTAAAGGGTAAATGAAAAGGGGAGAAGCCTTTTTTTTTTTTAATTGAGAAGAGTGGGGAGATAGTTGATGCCATGCTTATAGTTTATTGCAAGGGTTAGAGGTAATACAGGCAGCAAATTGGCAGAGTCGCTAGAACGTTGGATACAATGCTCTATGGTATACATTCCAGTTCTCTGCTCTCTAAGTTCAAATCCCACCGAGGTCAACTTTGCCTTTCATCCTTTCGTGGTCGATGAAATAAGTACCAGTCTAGTACTGGGGTGGATTTTTCCACTATATCTTTCTCATTTTCTCTCACTCACTTTCTATCTTTCTCTGGAATCTGAAAGAAATCTGCTGTATTCAGGTCTGGAGTGGGATGGGCTCCGCCTATCTTAAAATGCGCCCAAAACTCCGTATGTCAATAAGGTGCCCCTACGACTCTGTCAGGAGTTACGGCACAAAGAGAAAGATAGGAGGGATGGTGGCGAGAAGCCAGTGGGGATGTGGCACCTAGATCAATGTAAAGCGCCTGCAAAATCGATAGCAATGTCCCTCATTCCCATTACTGTAAAGGAGACGGGGAAGTGCCTATTACTTTTGAACTGTTTGCCATTTTGTTTTAGATTAAAATTGTTAGGCGACAGTAAATCGCTGCACAGGTTTAAACTTGAATGTATTATTTCTTTTGTTACAGATGGAATTCAATTATTTACTCCTGTTCTAATATATTTTAAAACATTGCGAAAATATTCTTGGGGGCGTTTCTATAGACACATTTTATATGCCATAACGTATTGATAAAAAGCTGTTCAATAGTATGTATATGGAAAGACGGAAAGCAATACAATGCCACAACCGTTTTCTTTTAATATATATATATACATATATATATGTATATTGCTTTCATACTACGCCTCAGTGAACAGATATAAAGATTTTCACTCTACAAATATGTGACACAAAAGAACTGTGTTCTTTTGATATACGACGCATATATCTATATCAATATATACCGTTCATGATTTTAAACCAATTTTTCTGTGCTTTCATATTTCGTATTTCATGGACCAGGTGCTATTTTCGTTTGATATAACATATGAAACGCTGTGTTTATTACTTTACATTGCTGTGTTTATATTGAAATCAGTGCCCTTTACATTACTTTCAGTTACTGTTGTATATAATTTCCAATATCAATAATACAATCATATAGATTGTGTGTGGAATACGTAGAAATAAACAATTGTGAGTATGCAAATATTATTGATGCATTTGTTATTTTCTCGACAGAATCAGTCAACGTTTTTTTCCCACAAGTACACCTTGCGGATACACACGCTATCAAAACTTTAATCTATTTGTTATATTGCCTCGCCCATTCCGTTGAGTCGACTCACATGGGTAGCTGTAATAGATATTTAAGTATTTAGGTTTTAACTACCACACACAGACAAACTCTCAAATACATAGATGTACATAAATAACATCATAGCATAGACACTGGCATACATACTATATATGGTTTTCGAAGTAATCATACAATGAAACTTTAGTTTTGGAACGAGGGAACATTGA
The DNA here is from genome assembly GCA_964016885.1 of Eledone cirrhosa. Classification (NCBI taxonomy): domain Eukaryota; kingdom Metazoa; phylum Mollusca; class Cephalopoda; order Octopoda; family Eledonidae; genus Eledone; species Eledone cirrhosa. The sequence continues at coordinate 5,706,235 of OZ024753.1, read as the reverse complement.
ATATCATCAAACATTCCGAAAGAAACAGGTTTTCCTTCAGCAATAACTCAATTTTCGTTTGCTCAGCTCCGATACTATGAGGATATTTACATGTTGTTTAATATTCTCTTTTAATTAATATCTACCTTAACTTTGTTATATACTTTTTCTAGTTCTGAGGAAGTCGAAATTCTGATCGACTGAAACTGGTCCTACCCTTTATAAAATAATTTTCTTCTGTTTTTCAATGATAAAATTCTATTGGCATTTTCTACTGTTTCTTATTTTTTTAATATATATCAACTCGTGTGTCACTTCTCAACATTATATATATATATTAAAATGTGAAAGCAGCGATTCTTTGCTTAAACTTTAATCTGTTATTTTAATAAATATTTGCTCTAGGGTTCTTATATATTTGATATATATTTATCCTTATCGCGCCCTCTTTGGATTTTAGTCTTCAAATTTATTATTATTACTATATATATATATAGAAGAGGAAGACCAAGGTTAACGTATGTTGATGCCCTAAGGACAGACACTGGTCTGTTGGAGACGCAGGACATGGCAGCGATAATGAGGGACAGAGACCGCTGGAGAGAACTCGTCCATGGATCTCGGGAATTTTACCCGCCTTAGATAGATATATATATATATATATATGTGTGTGTGTGTGTGTGTGTTCATATATATATATATATATTATATAGCTATATATTGTTCCCTTTTGATGATGTTTCACAAAAATATGAAACGCAGAAATCAACATGTCATTGCAATGGCAAAATATCTCATTTTTCATGACACACGTCTTGGCAAAATACTACTACTACTACTACTACTACTACTACTACTGTAGTTGTTAAAACTTTCCTCAATCTTTTTCGTATTGCCATTGTAAGCAGTTATATGAATTCATGTTTGCTTTTAGCACACCAATATAATCTCTTTGAGAATTCTCTTACAATATTTCTCGTTAGTGTTTTATAACATGAGAAATAATAATACTCCAGATTCTACTGTTTCTTTCTCTTTAGTGTTTCTCTTTGTTTTGTTGTTTGTTTGTTTGTCGTCATATTTTTTTGGCTTTTCAAATAAAAATCCGTAATTCGCAGAATATAAAAGAATATTTTCTCTTCCTTTCTTTCTTCCATTTTGAATTTCTTTTAGATAACTGAATGTGAAACATTGAAATATTCGCTTGGAAGATTAAAAACGGCTTCTTCTTACAGTAAATACATACTGCGGGTAATATGTTAAGCATTAAAATGGGATATTTTGTACAAACTACTTCACAATGATATTCAGCAAGGGAAATTCACATACGATGAGAAATATGACAATGGGTGTTTTGTCGGCTCTCTACGCTTCAATTGATAATAATCTCTTTATAATAATGATGTTTGGGGTTTTGTCGAACTGCGCGGAACCTTGGGCAAGTGTATTTTTCCATTGAGGTTCTTTCTATTGGTAATGTTCATCAGTTCTCTCATATGTCCCTCTCTAGAAATCCAGAGGAAAAGCAGCCGAAATGTTACGTACGAAAAAGGTATGAAACAAAAGAACAGAAATGGGCCCTGTACAACTACTATTTACATGAAAGTACATGCCTGTACGTCACACCTTAAGTACGTATACTTACTTTTTCCTGAATATTATTTGTTTGAATATGTGTTTAAAATGCTGTGTGTTTCTGAAAAGATATATTATATCACTCTTTCTCTCTCTCTCTAAATATTTCTTTTGTCAATGTTCGGTTCAGGCTGTTGAAACGACAGAAGCTCAGACGTCGGGGCCCCGAATTTTTCATATATATATATATACATAAGTAATCACTTAATTATTTAAAAACGAACACCATAACCATTCAGCTATATTTGCGTTTAAAAGGTTAAACAACTAATACACATTTTATATCTAGTCCTTTATAATCTATATCATAAAAGAGAAGCTGTTTCTCCGTCTGTCTGTCCGTCACAACATATATGTAAAAAGAGGGCAAAGGTGGAGGAGTTAAAAGTCTTTGTTGTCGAGAGAAAAATACAATGGGAAAGAAAAGGGGATCGTTTATGACGTCAGAATGTAAGGGATGATGACAGACTTTTAAAAGTTACTTTTAAATGCAAGTCTGTCAACTATTTAGTTTCTATGGTGACAAAAATCTACCTCTCTATCTCTCTTTCAGAAACACGCTCTCCCTCTATCTCTATCTCTTAATCTCTTTCTCTCTTTCTTTTTCTCCCTCTCTCTCTCTCTTTCTCTCTCTCTCCATGTATTTCTCTTAACAACAACTTTTCACTGCTCCCCTTTTCCCTCCTTCTATATATATGTGTGAAAAGTTGATGTTGTTGAGAGAGAAATACAGTGAGAGAGAGATAGTGTGTGTGTGTGTGTGTGAAGGATAGATAGGTTAAAGCGTGATTCAACAATACGGTGACGTCATAATAACAAAGGTACGTACATGATTAACACGCATTTTTACCGGCAGCGTAACGATGGGTTTATACTAGATATATATAATTCGTTCTAACATTTTGGAAGGGAGAGGAGAGTCTATTATTTAACTGGCACTTTACTTTATCGAACCTGGAGGGATGAAAATCATGTAGTGATTTATAATAATCATTTCTACTATAGACACAAGGCCAATAATTTGAAGGGCAGCGGAGAGTCGATTAAATCGAACTCAGGGCATTAATGGTACTTTATTTTATCGATTCCGTAAAGATGAAAGGCAAAGCTAACCTCGGCGGGATTTGAATTCAGAACGTAAAGTGCCGTAACTATATGACGCAAAGCATAGTGTATGTTTTCTGCTATGTATTCTGAGCTCGTTATACAAAGACAACGAGATTTGAGTATCATGGTCATGGACACATTATAGAGCCATTGACGGCTTACAAACATTTGTTGAACAGAGTATTAGCTGCAAACTATATCAATTTAACGAGACGTAAGAATCAAGTTGTTAATTCATATTCTTTTAATTGTTATATTCAGCTCACGAAGCTCTCACATGTCAAGATAATTACTCAAATTATTCAAATTCATCAATGCTCTTAAAAAATAATATCCTCACCAATATTTTAACTTTTTTCTGACTCACAATATCTTATGTGTGTGTGTGTGCAGATGTATATATGTATATATGTATATATATGTATATTTAATTATATATATATATATATATTCATATATATTTATTATATATTCATATATATATATATATATATATATATATATATATATATATATATATATACATATATATACATATATATATATATATATATATATATATATATATATATAAATATATATATGTATATATATATATATATATATATATAAATATATATATATATGTATATATATATATATACATATATATATATATATATATATATATATAAATATATATATATCTGTATATATATATATATATACATATATATATAGATATATATACATATATATATAAATATATATATGTATATATATACATACATATATATAAATATATATACATACATATATATATATGTGTGTGTGTGTATGTGTGTGTGCGTGAGTGTGTGTGTGTGTGTGCATGTGTGTGTTGAAGCGTGAAGGTTATTTCGCAGAAGACTTCGTTTCATTAATTGAAATAGCATATTTTATTGAAGGCATGAGATTATTTTCATATAATTATTTCATTTGTAATTCCCATTTTACTGAAAGGTTTTTCTAATGCAAACAAACAAAACACAAGCATTATTTTATTCAACAAATCGTTTTAGAGGGTTTATTTTACTACTTTTCCGAATGGAGATTAACATTACTCTTAACATGTTTTGAGGAAGGATAGCTATTAACAACATGCCCCTTAAATCATTAAAAACGAAAAGTGATTTCTGTTGATGCTGTTGACGTGGTTCTTATTGGTCCTAAGTATGACAAGAACCATTATACTGAGTTGTAATTTCAATATTCTTCTTTTTTTCAAGTATAACAATAAAATAATTGTTTCTACTTTTGGCACAAGGCCAGCAATTGTCCAGTGCATTACTGGTACTTAATTTTATCGACCACGTAAGGATGAAAGGCAAAGTTAACCTCGGCGGGATTTGAACTCAGATCATAAAGGGACGTAACACTATGCTTCAAAGCATGGTGTCCGACTCTCTATCGATACTGCCAATCCACCACCCTATAAAATAATTGTTTCTACTTTAGGCACAAGGCCAGCAATTAGCCAGTACATTACTGGTACTTTATTTTATCGCTGAGGTTAACTTTGCCTTTAAAGGCAAAGTTAACCTCGGCGGGATTTTAACTCAGACTGTAAAGGGACGTAACTATGCTAGAAAGCATGGCGTCCAACCCTCTCTCGATACTGCCAATTCACCAATGGTTTCTAACTTAGGCTCAAGGTCAACAATTTTTAAGGAGGGTAAAGTCGATTAAATCTACCCCAGTTCATTACAGGTATTTTATCGACACTGTCAGGATGAAAGGTAAAGATAACCACAGTGGGATTTGAACCGATGACGTAGAACGCCGTAACTGCAAAATACCTTGTCTGGTGCTCAACTGGTACTGTTAATCCGCTACAACAAAATAATAAATATCATTTTTTTGTGGTATTTATCTAGCAATTTCTCCATACAGAGTTTCATCGATCGTTCGTTTTGTTTTCCTTTCTACCATTTGAAAAGAAGATAGTAGCCCGGAAATATTATGGCCAAATATACTGAGTAAAAACGTTTCTTTGTTTTGTTCTATATGTCATCCTTTGCCTTTTATATATTTCTACCACATTGTACTGGCTTTCTGAATTTATCAGTCATTTATTACAATAGTCCTGAAATATTATACGGAAATATACTGGGTAAAAATATTACTTTGTTTTGTCTTATTTGTAATCATTTTCCCTGTATGACTTGTATATATTGCTACTGCATTGTACCAGTTTCCTAAAACTTATCAGATAAAAGTGTCATTTAAGATTGCTGAAAAACCTGTTAGGCATTGTTATTTCACATAACGTTGTCAGTCTCAAGGCGGTTTCATTCCCGGTAAGTGTTTGATTATAATGTGTTACAGATACACAACTAAAGTCACTAGAACAGTCATAAGCATCTTAGAACTATATTTATTACTCTCTAAGAGAAAGATGTGCCGCGTCTAAACAAACAAATAAATTTGATTTTTCCTCCCTCATAAATTGTTGGCTTACAAATAAATTTGATTTGTAAGCCAACAATTTATGAGGGAGGAAAAATCAATTGTATATCTCCCACAGTATTTAGCTGCTTCTTTTTTATCGATCCTCGAAAGATGAAAGGTAAAGACGGCCTCGGTGGAATAAAAAAAATTAGGATGTAATTTTAGTTCTCTGTCTCTGGGGTTAACTTTTTGGCTATCTTTATATCTCTCTCTCCTCTCTCTCTCTATCTCTATCTATCTATCTATCGCTGTTTATCTGTGCCGTTCTTTCACTCTATGCATCTTTATATATGTCTGTCTATATGAAATCTATAAGGAATTGTTTTAGAAATGAAATCTATTATCTAAAGAGTGAAAGTCGGTGGTAATTAAGATTTTTAAAAATCAATTATAAAAATTGTTATTTGAATAGAGCAAAGAGAACTGAAAGACATTAACATGGGAAATATCTTTAATGAGATTCCATAGACTCTTAGAGAAAATATTCCTTATTTGAAAAAGATCAATGAATTATACTCATTTATACATATATATATGTGTGGGGGGTGTATGTGTGTGTGTGTGTGTGTGCGCGCGTGTGTATGTATGTATGTGTGTGTATATATATATATATATATGTGTGTGTGTGTGTATAAAGTGTTTATATATATATACGCACACCATATACATAAACACATATACGTAAATTAAATCTGCCAGACAAACAACAACCCTTCTCCGATTGCACTTTAAACACCTATACACGCATCTTCTCTTCAGAATAGGTTTTTAAACTCGGAAAATATTTGAGATAAATAAATTTGCTACGGTAAAATACTATTTGCTTCAAGCAAACTTCAACACTTTGGTATATATATATATATATATATATATATATATATATATGAATTATAAGAATCAAAGAACTGTTCAAAGCATTTTTATGCTTACAACTGTTTCCTCCAAACCGAGGTTTGGATTCTTCGGAGCAATTTATTAATGAATGAACACTTATATGTCTTTTAATATGAATGTAATCTCTAAGTGTGTACTGCCACTCTAAATGCTGTAATGAATGTTGACCCACAATATTTGCATATGTATCTGTATGTCTCTTGGGTGAAAAGGAGGTCATATAAGTGTTCATTCATTAATAAATTGCTCCGAAGAATCCAAACCTCGTTTTGGAGGAAACAGTTGTAAGCATAAAAATGTTTTGAACAGTTCTTTGATTCTTATAATTCATATAACTGCTCTGTAAATCATCTGATGTTTTTACATTGAGCTACTTAACTTACAGGTAATAAGGTAGTAATATATTACTGCCTACCACTATTTAGGGTTTGTATAAAAATATATATAACTGCAAAAGGTTTATATATTTACATAACCATAAATAGTATAATTATTACTATATATATATATATATATATATATATATATATATATATATATATATATAATAAAATAATTGTTTCTACGTTAGGCACAAGACAAGCAATTACCCAGTGTATTACTGGTACTTTATTTTATCGACCCCGTAAGGATGAAAGGTAAAGTTAACCTCGGCGGGATTTGAACTGAGAATGGCAAGGGCCGTAACTCTATGCGCCAAAGCATGGCATCCGATACTCTACTAATACTGCCAATCCACCGCCTATATATAATAAAATAATGACGTATTATATTAGTTTTTTCCCGTTCTTTGCCAGGGAACGTTTCCACGAACCAAAGTATCGTCTTCCTGTCTTCCTCCGGTTGCAACGTTTTTTTAAATATTCACTTCTGCGTTCACAGATTGACTTTGTTAGTTTCAGAAGATCCCGTTAAGGGTGAAAGCAGCGATTCTTTGCTTAAACTTTAATCTGTTATTTTAATAAATATATATATATATATGTGTGTATATATATATATATATGTATATATGTGTGTGCATATTTGTGTCGTACGAGTGTGTGTTTATCCCTGAAGGTATGCAAACACACACATGCATATACCTATACCTTCATTCATACATACACACACACACACACACATACATACATACATACATACATACATACATACATACATACATACATACATACATACATACATACATACATACATACATACATACATATATTTATACGCACCCAGCACTTATATGTTTAGATATATTTCGGTAGGGAGTGAAAACAAAATGAAAAATCTTACAATATTCGCGTTACTTTCATGAGTTTAATAATAAACTAAATTTCCCTACAAAGTAAAACGATCAAAGAATATTTCTGAATCAGTTTGCAAATGGTGTGAATTAGTTAGTATGGGGAAAATAGATGTTCATAGAAATACAATAATAAATACATACATAGATAAATATATAGATTTAATTGTAATTCATAATTATGGATTGAAGATTTTATTGTATTTTTACTATTTTATCGTTTTGAAGTTTATTAAATACATATGTAATTCATGCTTTAAAATATACTGATGTTATTTCTTTTTATATCAATTTATACATATCTTCCGGGCAAAACTATGTTCAGATATATTATTACCATTTTCATGTGAAATTATCAAAAAAATCATATCGTTTTCCACCTTTTGAATCTCGCTGTTTCTAAGTTCCCTATTATTTGAATTAGCTATTCCGTTGCATTCCATGCGCCCTTAACTCCTAATGAAGTTGTAGGGGTACTATCGTGACATAGGGCGTGTCTTGAGCATATAGAATTGGCAGAGGACATCGCTCTCGAGGTTTGAACAAAGCCGATTTTTCTTCCAAGAAATAGAGAGCGAAAGAGAAGAAGTGAGAGAGATATATAGAGGAAGAATGGACATGTAAAATGGAACTGTAAAATCTAAATAAAAACAAGATCCCCAATATGGGATGAAATTCCGAGGGACACTCATGAAGAAGCCCACAAAAGCCATGATTACCCTGATTAAATGTTGTCACTACGTTGATGAACATCAACTATGATCTTCCCATGTCTACATTGGCAGAATCTATTGTCTTATCCAATTAAGTTGTTATCAACAAACCAGTTTACTTCACTTAAACTGGTAACACAGAAGGAGAATCTCGAATAACATAGATGCACTTTTTTTTCTTTTTGAAGAGGGAGCTTTATCCGGAAGAATCCAATTCACTAATAATTGATACATTGACTTCTTAAAACCAAATAATATCTGTGTCGTTTCCAGAGAGGAAAATGCTATTGGAAACAAGTATAAATTGTCTTTTGGATTAAATATATTCGGCCATATTTATGTCGAGTTTTTATTTTGAAGCTAAGATTATTTTGCTTGCATTGCATGATATCGGCGCATCAGAAAACGTACTCCTAAATTCTTGCAAAAGATGTCCGATAGAAACCAATAGATGAATATATGAATAGATTTTCAGAAAGGTCAGAATTTAAATAAATGGATTATCCATAGCGTATAACATATTAGTGGTAAACTAATTTCTCTTTTCTCTTAATACCGTTATAAACTCCCTCTCTCTCTCTATCTATCTATCTATCTATCTATCTATCTCTCACCTCTTTTCTTTCTTTCACTCACTTCTCTCTTTCTCTCAAAGAAAACGAAGAAGGACAGCAACTACATGATACCTGATATGCGAGTGTCCATCTGCTAAGTTATTCACCGTCTTACCATTATCTAACTCCATACCTTCTATTCAATAGCATCTACAACGTTCTCTGTCTACAGGCTGTATTAAAGCCTCATATATGCAAACAATCTTTTGCACTTAGGTCTCTGTACACATCACCTTTACTTCTTCATCATTACCATTATCCGTTTTGCATGTTAGTTCAGTACGATCGCTCGTCATTAATTAGTCCTATCTTCTGAACCATATAGATAACCTGAATTAAATACCACCTTATCTTATAAGGATTAGTGTATTAGTGTAGAAGAAATAAAGTCTCTCAAAGAGATGTGCAGGCGTATGATAGCAAAGTTTTAACTTATAGGGTTACCATTACACACACACATATGTATATATATATATATATATATATATATATATATATATATATATAAACACATATATATTCATAGACACACATATTTTTGCATATATATATATATATATATATATATATATATATATATATATGTATATATATATATGCACGTACACAGATATATGTGTTTACATGAATATATATGTGTTTGCATGTATATACATACATATATATATATACATATAAATAAATATATTTAAATGTATATATATATGTGTGTCTACGTTTACGTGTATATATATATATATATATATATATATATATATATATATATATATATATACAGGAAGAGGAGGAATTGAGAATAGAGAAAAAGATAATGCGCATGTGTGTGTCTAAGAGTGAGAATGTAAGTGTTATTTGTAATTTAATTATGTCTGTGTAAATTATAATTCTCGTTAAGACGAAGCTGGAGAAGAAGACTATAGTGAATTTATAACACTGAAACGTAAATGTATGTATGTGTGACACATATAGTCATTTGTGGTTTTCGTATATCCAAAGATATACGGTATGTTTATAAATAAACATTTTGAAAGCCACAGCCGCAGCTGTGAATAGAAAACTGGCGGTCAGCACCGCCAAGTGGTATCCAGCAGAATCTAGGGGTATAACTGTTTATGCATTACGAACTATTATGGTCCACATCACGACAGTGCTTCCCTCATCCTGCTGCTGGACTTTGAAACAGGCGAAAATATATAGTTTATTCGTCTCTGTAACTGGGCTGATTAGCTTCATTTGCATACGAAGCTGTATAAGTTGGTTCAACTTAAAAGAGAATTTGAATTAATATTCGACTTGGCTGTATACAAATATGGTGTATACAAATATAAATTTCGTATATTTAAAGATATGCGGTATGTTTATAAATAAATATTTTTAAAGCGCAGTGTGTAACCTAAATTTATATATTTATATATATAGAGAGAGAGAGATAGAGAGAGAGCTGGTAGGAGGGGGGGGGGGGGCAACGGGTCAATCAAAATGAAGTGGATTTTTAAGTCTAGTCCGTTCATACATGCCGTGTGATTCGGGCAGAATATGGCCTTCGATCTTTCATTAATATATGTCTATATATTTATGTATATAGTAGTAATAATAAACTTTAATCTGTTATTTTAATATATATATATATATATATATATATATATATATATATATATATATATATGTGTGTGTGTGTGTGTGTGTGTGTGTGTGTGTGTGTGTGTGTGTGTGTGTGTGTATGTATGTATATATATCATAGCTACATACACACACATACATTCATGTTTGTGTATATGTGTGTGTGTTTGTGTGCATGGGTGTGATTGTGTGTGTGTGTCTGTTTGTTAATATGTGTATGTGTTTCTGTGTATGTGTGTTTCTGTGTATGTGTTTTGTTTGTGTGTGTGTATTTCTGTATATGTGTGTGTTATTGTTTGTGTCTATGTGTGTGTGTGTAATTGTGTGTATGTGTATGTGTGTATTTCTTTTTATATTTTCATTGAATAAAATGAAATGTAAATTGCCAGATTCCCATTTTGTAACATAATTTCCATAAATATTGCAGTCTGTCTCTATCATTCCCCACCATCTTGAAAGAAAGAATTTATTGTTGTCGCTGTTGTTGTTATTGCTTTTGTTGCTGTTGTTGTTGCTGCTGCTGTTGTAGTTATTGTCGTCGTTGTTGTCACTGTCTTTGTTGTTGTTGTTGTTGTTACTGTTGAAATTATTGTTTTTGCTGTTGTCATTGTTGTTGTTGTTATTGTTATCGTTATTATTTTTATTATTATTATTACCATTACTATTGCTATTATTATTATTATTATTATTATTATTATTATTATTATTATTATTGCTGTTGTTATTATTATTATCATATTACTGTTATTGTTATTAATATCATTGTTCAATATTTCATTATTTATCTGTTTGGTTGATAGAGTTAGTCGTTGGTTAAATCGAGATTGCGTTAATTCTTTTGCTTTTTGGTTGCAAATTCAGCTATAAATCATTGGTCAAATCTATTCCACTGGTGGCCAATATTAAGTTACCTAATTAGAGCTATTAACAACTATATTGTGCAGTCTACTGTGTTTACGTTTAAGCATGGCTACGTGTCTGCATGTGAGGGTCTCTGTGAGTCTGTGTGTTTGTCTGTGTTTTCTGTGTGTCTGCATGTGAGGGTTTCTGAGTCTGTGTGTTTGTCTATGTGTCTGCAAGTGAGGGTCTGTGTGTGTTTGTGAATGTGCCCGTGTCTCTGTTTGTGTCTTCATGTGAGGGTCTGTGTGTGTGTTTGTGTTTGTGTATCTGTATGTGTTTGAGTCTGTTGATCTATGTGTCTTTGGGTGTATATAAGTGTAATATCTATGTATTTCCGTCTGTGTGCGTGTACTTGTTTGTATGCATTTGTGTGAGTGTCTGTATATGTGTGTGTGTGTGTGTGTGTCTGTGTGTGTGTGTGTGTGTGTGTGTGTATGTGTGTGTGTGTGTGCGTGCGTGTGTGTGTGCATGTATGTGTAGTTTTTTGTGAGTAAGTTTGTGTGTATATATATATATGTGTGTAGTTGTCTTTTATGTGTGTAGTTCTGTGTATGCATGTATGTGTTGTTTTTTGTGTGTAGTTCAGTGTGTGTATGTGTGTGCATCTATGTGTAGTTGTTTGTGGGCGTAATTGTGTGTGTGTATGTGTGTGTGGGTGCATATATGTGGAGATTTTTTGTGTGTGCAGCTCTGTGTATGTGTTAGTGTGTGCGTGCATATATGTGTAGTTTTGTGAGTGTATAGTTTTATGCGTGTGTGTGTGTGTCTCAATATCTTGTTTGGTTAAATGAACCGAGTGACTGGATATGACAATACTCGCTCTTCAAATTGAACAACTGAGAAAAATAGAGATTTGTTTCTTATTTTTGTTGGGGTAATTTGTTGGGTTTTCTTTTGTTTGTTATAACTGTGTTTACAACAACAACAACAACAACAACAACAACAATAGCAACAATAACAACAACAACAACAACAACAACAACAACAATAATAATAATAATAATAATAATAATAATAATAGCAATAATAATATCATTTTCATTATTATTATCGTGGGTGTTATTGTTTTCGTTGATATTAATCAGAATACATTCTACTATTTTATAAAAGGTCAAAAAGTTTAAATCGTAAATATCTTCGCATGTCAGAAATCTATTTCATATATGATTTATGAAGCATGTGTCTCGATGTTCTCTCTTGTGTTGTTTTCATGAAAATGAAATCCGACATTATTTTTTTCAGTGTTTTTTTTTTTTTATTATTTGGCTGTGTTTTGTTTTTCTTTAAGGGTCATTTCATTTCAGCTAAAACATGGTGGAAAAACACAGTTAATTTTCATTTTGATTATTTGGTGTGGTGGATGGTATTTTGTTTTGTTATTGTGAAATTATCACTTAACACTATCATCCAACCATGAAGAAAATTTAGTCAGATTACGCGGAAAGTTGCTAAAGATATTGAATTATGGATGTGTTATCCTCCATTCAAAATGGCAGCTAGTCGTAACACTAAAGGAAGGAAGCGTCCACGCGGTCGCTGAACATAATAGAAATAGAACTATCGGGTCAAACATCTCTGAAATTACACACAGCAGTGTTTAAAAATAAACCTTGTATGATCATCGCTGGAACATTTTAGATTATAGGCCTGCATGTTATGGGTATTCTAATAACAATAACTATTATTACTTCTAATGTTTCATCACTTAAATAGCCGAAAGTGTAGCCGTTTTGTTTCTCACCAATGAATAAATACTGTCGAGAAGTGCCGACTTCATTTGGTCCGAGACAGCTACCAGCCACGAAGTTAGCAGTTCGTTTCATTGTACCAATAGAGGAATGTATCCATGATGAAGATGTTTACGTCTCCAATGTTGCAATCATTCTAGTTGTAAATACTCTTATTGGTAGGTGGTAGGAACAACCCATTCTGATAGTAGGGAGGAGAAGCATTATAAAATTAACGAATGCTTCGTTAGCTTTCAATCATGAAGAAGGGACTTTTAGGTCCCGAAATATTAGACAGAAAAAAGAACAACAACAAACAACAATACAAAGATTACCAGGCAACTTACTTTTCGTTACAATCCATTTTGCATTGTTTAGCCTTCTATTTCTTTCAACGTTATATATTATTCACAATGCTTCAAGCAAACTACATTTCATAATTATTATTATTATTATTATTATTATTATTATTATTATTATTATTATTATTATTATTATTATTATTATTATTATTATTATTATTGTTCTTTGAGTCTCAGTCATTGATGTTAGTTAACTGGAAAGTTTGTTGAAATGAATATCAAGCCACTACCTGCAGCCTCAGATATTCAGGACGTATCGGAGGGTTCTTGCTGTTCTCAGCAAGCATGCCTTTTGAAGCGTTCCAAAAAGCGTGAAGGGGCCAATTTTCTTTAACCATCCCTGGAAACTTTTTGAGATAGTACCTAGTGCGCCTATGACAATCGGGACCACTTTGACTTCATGGCAGTTCCAAATCCTTTTTACCTCCCACTTTAAGTCCTGGTATCGGTTAATTTTCTCCCTCTCCTTCTCTTGCACTCTCGTGTCGAATGGGCAGGCCACATCCACAATCAGGCACGATCTTTTTTCTTTGTCCAAAACCACCACGTCAGGTCTATTGTGTTCCAGTTTCTTGTCCGTCTGTATCCTAAATCCCACAGCACCTTCACCTGATCGTTTTCTATCACCGACTCTGGCTTATGCTCATACCACTTCTCAGAATGTGGTAAATTGTTTACTTTGCATAGGTGCCAGTGGATCACCCTGCATTATTATTATTATT
>OZ024753.1:5687202-5689702 GCA_964016885.1 Eledone cirrhosa | reverse complement strand
GTGAACAATTTGTCAACATTTTCTATTCCGTTTACCAATATATATATATATAGTCAACTCAAAAGTGACACAGAGGAGATTGAGATTAGCTGGACATGCTCACCGACATCCAGAGTTGACATTGCACTCAGTGCTCCTTTGGGAGCCCCTACACGGACACACTAGAAGAGGAAGACCAAGGTTAACGTATGTCGATGCCCTAAGGACAGACACTGGTCTGTAGGAGACGCAGGACATGGCAGCGATAATGAGGGACAGAGACCGCTGGAGAGAACTCGTCCATGGATCTCGGGAATTTTACCCGCCTTAGATAGATAGATATATATATAAAATAAATACAGTTATGTAAACATAACATATGCCTTAATGTAATTTCGTGTATATATATATATATATATATATATATATATATATTAAAAATAGAATTAGAAGCTTTCACTATATATATGTGTAGGTGTGCGCGTACATTTCTGTTTGCCTTCGAGTCTGACTTAGTATTCCGTAATTTAGCGGTTCGGTGAAGAAAGAGATCGATTAAAACAAATACCAGCCTTGAAACTATAAATCCTGTTATCAATATGATTACCTCATCAATTCGCTGCTCCACTGCTTCAGCCTGACCACAATTTTCTGAATGAAACCAGAATTATAAAATAAAAGTAAAATTGAAGATATCCGGTATCTCTAGATTGTCACACGTTTCCATTAGTTAATTCGTTGATAGTGACTTTTGGTTATTATTGTCCTCTTGCTTTTCCTTCTTTGATTTGTCGGTCGAGTTGTTTAAATTAGTCGATTTCCTTACTATATCCGGTTTCACTAATTTGTTGTTATAATGATGTCCATTATTGCTGGGTATTTCTATATTTAAGGCCGACGAATTGGCAGAGTCGTCGGATATAATACTTTGCGATATTGGATTCGGCTATCTTCTCTACGAGGTCAACTTTGCTTCTCATTCATTCAAGGTTTATAAAAAAAAATGTACCAATCGGGTATCACGGTCGATTCTATTACTATATCTCTTCTTTACTTCCGTTCTTTCAATCTCTATCCTTTTCTGGAAAGATTCTGCTGTATCCATGCCTGGTGAGGAGCTACGGTCCACCGGGTTTTAAAAAAAATACCTTAGAAACGCCATATGTCAATATGGCGCCCCTATAACTCCCTCGGGAGTTACGGGACCGTCCGTCCATCTCTATATTTCTGTTGCTGTATTCCTTGCATCTGGTATCTCTAAATTGCTCTTGGTTAAATCATTTGTTAATTTTATTGGTTAATGATTGTTTTATAGACTTCTGCATGCTGTTATTGCATTCGTTGTTATCTACAGTGCTATTAAATCATCAAATACTATGGAGCATAGAGTTACGTCCCTCCCCTTCAAATGTCTGGCCTTGTGCAGTATCGGTAGAGGGTCGGACATGCTTTCCAGCATAGTTACGTCCCTTTACGATCTTAGTTCAAATCTCGCCGAGGTTAACTTTGCCTTTCATCCTTACGGGGTCGATAAAATAAAGTATCAGTCACGCACTGGGGTCGATTTAATTGACTTTCCCCTCCCTCCAAATTACTGGCCTTGTGCCTATATAAGAAACCATTATTACACCGTCTTTAATGTCTCCTTAATGTGAACCTTGTGTGGCTCAGACCTTTACGGTCTGAGTTCAAATCCCGCCGAGGTTAACTTTGCCTTTCATCCTTACGGGGTGGATAAAATAAAGTACCAGTAATGTACTGGGTAATTGCTGGCCTTGTGCCAAAAGTAGAAACAATTATTATTATTATTTATATTATGTATGTTTTATTATTATTAAGCATTGCATCAAATTCCTCAAAGGTTGGTATTTCGCAAAGATAATTGAAATTCCAAAAGTGGTGTATATGGTAATAGACAACATGGCTCATGACACCTGTCACCATATATGGTCGCTGGAGATATTTTCCTTAATGTTATACGTAAATCTCGCCTATGAAGAAAAAACATTAATCTTGACATATACACAAGCGTTATCCTAGCTTTTTAGACCGTATCAGATATTCTTCTCTTGACACTCATTCCATGTTTAAATTAATGACGAATCCTTCTAATTCGTTTTCAAACTGTTATCTTTACGACACATTGTTATATTTCTACATATACACGCATAAATGCATACATATGTATATACATACATACATGATGGCTGCCCCCTCGTTATCGAGTATGGCCATTGCACGAGAAAAAACATATATATATATTAATAACAATAATAATAATAACAATAATAATAACGACAACAACAACAATAATAATATACATATATATATAAACACACATGCACACACATAAACATATCTATACACACACACACACGATAGCAATTAACAGCGCTGCGATCGAATGTGGCTTTTTAGCCCAGCCAATGATCTAAAATGTTTTGCAGAGTCAGCAACCAAAACATTCACTGAGAATAGCCGGCTTTGGTTGGAGTTCATGTACTTTTGCATGTCGTTTGAG
>OZ024753.1:5677202-5682202 GCA_964016885.1 Eledone cirrhosa | reverse complement strand
TTAACAATTTCATCTTTCCATGGCACCATCATGAAAACCATTAATTTTCAGATGTATCACGATGAATTGAAGGAATAATCCCAAATATTTGTTATAACATTAAAACAAAATTTTATATATCCATTCGCATACAAGAAACATTTCTACAGATTAACTTCTCCTACAAAGATAAATATTTTCTAAAATCATATTACAAATATATGCAAGCCAGCAAAATTTTATTTGTATTTCTATTCATTCTTTATTTCACAAATTCTATAGATCTACTAGAATTTGTATCACGCTTCTTTAAGAAATAGAACATTTATATCTACAAATTGTCGAAGAAGCTGCTTTAATAGTTATTAATTCCCTCTCATTGCTATTTTATTTTATTTTTATTTATTTTCATTTTTTGTATCTGGGGATATTTCTGATTCAGCATTTCATGTTGTTTCTAGTGGAATGGCGAATATAGAAATTACAAGGAAAAAATTATTAAGATATATCCATGCATCGAAAACTAAAGAAATCTTTTCCCAAAAGAAAATATTCATTACATCTAAACGAGAGATAGATCTCCCAAAGAAAGAGTTGAAATAAGAATAAACACGAAACAAATGAAAGTGGTAATTGCTTTCGAAATCAGTAATATAGGCCTTGACCTTCAAAGAATGATGGACAAGTAGTATTGATCTTGCATAGAATAGAATACTTTTAAAGTCTGTTGAAAATCTCAAGGTGCTTTGCAAATTTCTTTGGAAGGAAATAACTGTTTTTGTGGAAGAAATATCGTTGCATGAACACTGTGATTATTTTAATGGCTTTCACGCACATCCAGGGTTAGTTTTTGAACTCATAAATTAACGCTTTATATTTCCGACGTCTGTTTAGTTGGCAGTAATTCAGTGACAACACATGATGTTGCATGAACTGATAGCATCTGCGTGATTACTTTAAACACAGGGGTAAAGATACTAGTGTAAATGTACAATAACCAGGAATTCCAGTGTAATTGGTGATCGTGGCAATCGTGGTGTTCATGATTCACAAACCGCAGTTATATATATCTTCACAATCCATACACTACGAGCGACATAAATTGATTTTAGATACCTATCATCATGCATTGGAGCCGAAAGCATTATCATGCAATTTCAAACATAGATATTATTAGTAAACATGATTTTGAATTTAGGCACAAGGTCAGCAATTTTTAGAGAGGGGGGAAGTTGATTAAGTCTATCCAGTACTTTATAAGTCCTTTATTTGATTAACCTCTGAAAGGATCACAAGCAAAGACTTGAACTCAGAATGTAGATAGCCGGAAGAAATAAAGCTATGTATTGTCCGTCTCTCAAGCCTCTCGCCAAATCCATCGCCCTGATATAATAGTTTCTGATATAGGCACAAGGCCAACAATATCTAAACCAGTGCGTTGCTGATGCTTTATTTCAGTATCGATCCATAGTCGGGTTAGATCGATACAGATCGAACCTTGAGCTAATCAATAGTGAAACGCATGTCACTACTCAATAAGCGTAATGAATACATAACAAATCGTCCTTATTATTATTTTAATTACACTCTGCTTAGTTCTACACCTCTATACCGACTGGAAACTACGCATTGCTGCTCACTCTGGTGAACCTACAGTAACTGGACGTTACATTCCCTATATATATATATATATATATATATATATAACGAAGGAAATGTGGTAAGGAACCAGGTGGACCATAACGCACCAAAGTACTCAATACTTAGGGTAGTAGAGTGGGTAATAGGGACAAGTAAGACCCCGACGGCTGAGCTCAAGCCGTTTCGACGGCTAATTCAGTCCAGAATTAGCCGTCGAAACGGCTTGAGCTCAGCCGTCGGGGTCTTACTTGTCCCTATATATATATATATATATATATAATTCTGAAGGTATTTCTGTCATCAACGCAATTAAATCACCACAAAACACTAAACGATCCATCAAGTGATTTTACCGAAAATTCTGTATTTGCTTCATTATCATTACATGTCTTAGCAAATACTTAACGATAAGTGCTTAACGGGATTCGTGGCTAATTAAGATATAATTAATAAATTCTCCACAAATGTTACGCTCATTAAGTATAAATGTTAAATATTTAATGAAACTAAGCTCTCATGTTATGTATATATAATGTCAATTAACTAAGTATTCAGAAACAGGTTTATCGCGCATTTTGTAATTGAAACGAGTGGTATAAATACAAGGAAAGGAATACAAGTAGGATGTTAATTCATCTCTCTCTTAAGAGAATTCGGAAATTAAGTGAAGTGATATAAATCTGCTAGGAAATAAAGGCAAAAGTTATATTCATAGGTGACATATTTAGGAGAGAATCTCCCTTTTTGCAAAAAGTACCAGACGTGTTAAACACAGGATTCTACAAGCCCAAAACATAGTCGTAACATTTACTTTCCTGCTGCTTAATACTTAGTCTTAGTCTTAGCTCTTTCTTAGCTCTTTCGCGCCTTTTGGCGCATCGAGCAATAAGTAGTCGTCAACGGTTACGATCAGCGACGGCTTTTTCCCATCCATGCCAAGTGATGTTGGCTGCCATCTGGTCTTTTTGGGACGCTTAATGATATGCGGAACCTATTTAGAGTAAATACATGTGTCGCATAAGTCTCTTCCTCATGTTATGGAATGTCTCATTGCTACTGTTAAGATAGGGGGACATTTATTCGCTTATTTGTTTCACACTATGCACTTAACAGCCATTTCTATTATTGCTGTAAATTTTATTGGGATTCTCGAGTAGAAACAAATTATACAATTTATATTTACTGGTATCAGTGTCGCATCACAAAATATAGGATTTTTAAAAATTCTTGATAATAAAAGTTTGATTATTATTTAATTCACGTTCATCTTCTACCTTCCGTTAGTGACCAAAGGTTAAAGATAACATATTTGTTAAAACAGACATAAGTTGATAATTAAGTAGATCTGTTCGCAGTAGGTATGTATTTAACTGGAAGCCAGTGTGTAGAATTCTCTGCAACTGTTGTCTTTTTCCTAATTTAGAACACTTCTCAAGTTCAAGCATGCAATCCCTCTTCCTACTTTGTCCCCATCCGTCTCGGATTAGTTCTGACTAAACGATAAAAAAAGATTAACATATCTTTGAAACCAATAAAATAACTAACACATAGGTACATCAGTCGTTTCAATCAGCTATGCAATCGAATTTACAAATTTATGACCTTCTACCAAATTAGAAATCAATAGCAATTTATATATATATATATATATGGCTGTGATTATTTGGCACGCATGTTTTCTCTGGTATAAGCTTACATGAAAGAAACAGGAAAACCATTTGACGTTGGGGAAGATCGATTTCGTAATAACAAAACTTTCCTTTCGTCAACTTGTCTTCGGCATATTTATCGAAACAATTTCACTACAGCTCTTTTAGTTGAAATATTTTCAGTGACCAGGTCACAAAGAGCGTGATGAAATGTTTGACGCCAAGAAAGAAACTGAATGTAAATATAACTTTAATTTGTGTATGTTTGTATTTTAAAGAATAAAATGGTTGGTTGACAGGGTAACTGTTTTAGTTTCAAACACGCAGTCGGCTCAACCACTTTCCAAACCAGTTGTGAATATTATCATGTTATTCCAACGGATAAGACATGTGCCCTTTTGTAATATAGAGAAACGAGTTATACAGGTATATAAAGCTGTCCTAGTGTTATATGATAGGACTAAATAATAGCATTTCATTTTAAAGGTTTATCTCATAGCTATGTAACGAAGATGAGTTGGTAGTTAGGTATGTATGTTGGTACAAAGGTAGATATGTATGTATATAGGTAAAATATGTAGGTAAGTATGTATGCATGTATATAAGTAGATAGGTAGGTAGGTAGGTAGGTAGGTAGGTAGGTAGGTAGCTAGGTAGGTAGGTAGGTAGGTAGGTAGGCAGATAGGTAGGTAGGTAGGTAAGTAGGTAGGTAGGTAGGTAGGTAGGTAGGTAGGTAGGTAGGTAGGTAAGTAGGTAGGTAGGTAAGTAGGTAGGTAGGTAGGTAGGTAGGTAGGTAGGTAGGTAGGTAGGTAGGTAGGTAGGTAGGTAGGTAGGTAGGTAGGTAGGTAGGTAGGTAGATAAGTAGGTAGGTAGGTAGGTAGGTAGGTAGGTAGGTAGGTAGGTAGGTAGGTAGATAGAAAGGTGGGTAAGTAGATAGGTAGGTAGGTAGGTAGGTAGGTAGGTAGGTAGGTAGGTAGGTAGGTAGGTAGGTAAGTAGACAGGTAAGTAGACAGGTAAGTAGGTAGGCAGATAAGTAGGTAGGTAGGTAGGTTGGTAGATAGGTAGGTAGGTAGGTAGGTAGGTAGGTGAAAGTAGATAGGTAGGTAAGTAGGTAGGTAGGTAGGTAGGTAGACAGGTAGGTAGAGAGAAAATGAGTACGATCCAGCCCAAAACTTGATTGATAATTTATTTACTCCGGGGTGATGAAAGGCAAAGCTGATTTTGGTGTTATATGAACCCTTGGCACAGAGAGCCGTACCTTATACCGCAAGACATTCTATCCGACGTTCTAATGATTTTGCCAGGCATCTAGTTAGGTTCTCTACCTTTCTAACTTACTATCATCTTATCCCGAAACTAATTTTCATATCTTACTTGAATATAATCGAATAGAACCAAACAGATGTATAAGGCCGTGAAATTATCATAACGTATTGTTAATCCATTTTTTCTCCAAGAACATTAAGCGGGGCAACTGAAGCGAAATAATTGAAATACCTCCAACCGGCATTCGAAAATGCTGGAAAGATCGGTTCGCCAAACGCCCACCTATCGTTCTACATCACTCACCAATTCTTGTAACCAGAAATTTAAAATAGATTTAACAGATGTCGTTTGTTTAGTTATAGTATATCTAAATTTGGTTTCTATATCTAAAACCTAATCATAAGAGATTTAGGTAGCTTTTGATTTCAAAATATTGCATCTATACTTGCTTGCAAGTTATAATGA
>OZ024753.1:5662202-5672202 GCA_964016885.1 Eledone cirrhosa | reverse complement strand
TGTAGTTTCTTTCTTTTTTCATTCTTCTTCTTAGTCGTCGTCATCGTCTTCTTCTTCTTCTTCTTCTTCTTCTTCTTCTTCTTCTTCTTCTTCTTCTTCTTCTTCTTCTTCTTCTTCTTTAATGTCATATATCTTCATGAAAACACTTTTGAAAGAGTTTTCAAATTACTTTCCTTTTTATGATTCAAATATATGACATTCAAACTGTTAATATGTAATTAAATATACACCCTGATGTATATGTGTTTGTGCGCATGGATGCGTGAGTATATATATATACATATATATATATATATACATATATAGTATATATATATATACATATATATACATATATATATGTATATATACAAATATGTATATATGTATATATGTATGTATATATATATATTTATATATATATATATATATATATATATATATATATATATATATATATATATATATATATATATATTGTTCATATATTGTCAAAGTTCTTTCGTTTAGACAAATCACAGAGGCAATAAACATAAATGAACTCCAGCCAAAATTAAATAGAAAGCATGAATGGAATAGCAACATCACAACTTACAATTAAGGACAAAATGAAAATACACACACATAGAACAAACAACCAACCAGTAACATGTAAATAAACGAATAAATAAACAAATATAAACACACACAAACACCCAGATGTAACACATGCGCAAACTAAGCACACAACACACACAAAAACAAGATGGCGTAGGACAGAGCAAAGGAGAGGCACAAAAACAAAGGAAAGAATCCCCAGTCACTGAACAGGTCACAGAATGTGTGACGAAAGAACTTTGACAATATATGAACAATCGTCTGGTTGTGGAACCAACCAACCAACCGGTTTAAGTGAAAGCAACTGGTGCGTGTGTTTCTTATTGGCAACATGACCCTCCCAAAGTATAACAATATATATATATATATATAATATATATATATATATATATATATATATAAATATATATATATATATATATATATATATATATATATATATATATATATATATATATATATATGTATGTATGTATGTATGTATGTATGTATGTATGTATGTATGTATGTATATATGCATATATATATATGTTTATACACATACAATGTATATTAGAAAATCTAAATTTGATATGTGTATTTAGATTTTACAAGCCTTGCCGGAAAGAAACGTTGCAGTTATTATTAAGAAGAGTTGCAATTAATGCATGCGAGATTTCACAGCTCTAGCATCACTCCTTCATAGTCAAGCTTGTACTTTTCAGCCGACCCTCGTATCTTCTTTCTTTCTCTCTCTAAATATTAGTCGAGTGTATTGCTGGAAAATATGCTACACGAAGTAGATCAAACCTGAAGGAAGCTGCTCCGCCGCAGCTTTCACCAGCATATATAGACATATTCATTAATGTGTGTGTGTGTGTGTGTGTGTGTGTGTGTGTGTGTGTGTGTGTGTGTGTGTGTGTGTGTGTGTGTGTGTGTGTGTGTGTGTGTGTCTGTTTGTGTCCGTGTGTATATGTGGGTGTGTCTGTGTGTGTGTGTGTTTTGTCTGTATATGTATATATGTGTGTGGGGGTGAAGGTGTCTGCGTGTGTGTGAATGTGTGGGTGTGTCTGTGTTGGCGTGCCTGTGTGTGTGTATGTGTGTGTCTGGATATGTGTGTCTGTGTTGTCTGTGTGTGTCTGTGTGTGTATGTGTGTGTATGTATGTGTGGATGTGTCTGTGTGTATATGTGTGTGTCTGTTTTTTCTGTGTGGGTGTATCTGTGTATGTCAGTGCCTGTGTTGTGTGTGTGTCAGTAATAAATAAATTAAAATGTTTCCATTTATATAAATTTTATATAATATTTTGCTGTACAGTTTATTACATAATTAATTTTACTTATTTCTTATCTAACTTAAATTAGAACGTTTAAATCGATATTTATCTATTAGGCTGACGTTCCAGAAAATTATGATCGATTTAATAGTTCTACACATTAAGTAAATTTAAATATAATGAATTTTCTTAATCGAAATGGTTAACTATGACCCATGTTTTCAATTTTCTCAACGATAAAATCAGGATATTTATGTCTATTTTGATAGCATTTGACTCGGTATTAAATTGCTTTTGTTTTCTTTGTTTTTTGTTTTTTTTGTTTGGGGGGCTTTCTCTTTTTTTTCTCGACTGGTGAAATGATTAAAAAATGCTGGGCAATTTGTCAAAGATTGAAGAAATGACTTGTAAAAATCTAAAATCTTTGTAAACTATTTAATTGAGTTTCTACTATATTTATGCTATATGTGCGATTTTCTTTTAACTTGTGTGGAGCCTGTTTGCAACGCTTTATCACTTTCTTTTTCATTTATGTAATATATCATGACCTGAATATATAGAAATACTAGATCACACCGCGTTTTTCACTTCTAATACTTATGCTATTTCCTTTTGCTCACTAGTATCTCCAATTCGCTACTTGCAGCGTTGTTGGAACTTCCGCTACCTGTCTTTGAATTTCAAATATCTTAAAAGCAACTCTGGCAGCTATGACCTTCAGTTCTTGTTAGACTTGATCCAAATGTTATCAGATGAATTTTGACAACGTTTCAAATCCTTGTTTCGGTATTTGTTTTAGATTTTCTTCTGTAAAACTGAACTAATTTAACAAATATCTAAAACAAGATAGTATTAATGAATAAAGCAACTGTTAGTCATAATGAAGATAGATGGATACATTAATTGTTTAGCCCCATCCATCACTGATCAAGCAGAACTAGGGCGCAGATCCTCTGAGCTGTGACCATCATAATCTATTTTAATAGATATTGTATTTCTCTTCTCTTCTGGTCCATACTGACCTCTGTCTATCAATATTTGGGCCTTCTTCCTGCACCATTTCGCTTTCGACTGTTGAGGAAATCTCTTCAAACTCGGAGAGGCTTAACTTCATTGCCTGTCTCCAGGGTGTTCATTCGAAAGCTACAGCTTTATCGCCAGTGCACAAAGCCTGGGCAGTTAGAAACGGGAGACATACTGTTACCTATGTAGTAGGTCCTCCTCTCTACATCGCTTAAATAATCCAATGGAAAAGCAAGTGCCAATACACATGCTCACAGCCCCATCGCAGGATCTGACAGAACTTTGATTATTACAGCCTCAAACAGCTTTCGGAACTCCGTCTCTGGAGTTTTCTTCATGGTTGATTCCCGAAACTTTGGGGTGAATATAGGCGCAAGGCAGCAGAGGTTTTAAAGCAGTGCTTTCCTTAACTTATCCGAAGCAACTAATTTGTTCTGATGTGCCAGTGACCTGCCTTTCTCCCCTTATCCTGTAAGTAGAGACAGTTCTGCCTGTTTTAGGGACACAGTCAAACTTGTCTTTCAAGACTATCTGAGACGCTATTTGGGGAACAGGTAGAACAATGAGAGCTCATCTTTAATGTCAACCCTCTCAGGCATAACAGATTTGAGACCATCAGTGTATCGAGGAATGCCACTATGTATCTACTCTTTGCAGGCGTCTCTGGAGTATTTGAGACAATCAGTATATCTAGGAATACCACTATCCATCTACTTTTGCAGCCATCTCTGGGATATTTGAGACAATCAGTGTATCCAGGAATACCACTATCCATCCAGACGTCTCTGGGATATTTTCCTCGGTTATTCTTTTAAGTAAACATAATTCTCAGTATGTATTTAATGAAACTACATCTCTCGATCCTCTTAAGGCTTGGAAAATATTGGTAAAGACTATTTGTGGTTCACTAAAACAGTTGCCCTCAATGGAACTGCATTCCAGCAGGTAACTTCTAATTAATATTAATTAATATTAATTAATATTAATTTTGGAATGGTCTTCTCTCACTCGACCAGTACCAACCATTTATCTAATGGATTTACTTCTTCAATCGAGACGTAATTTTGATTAATTAAAAGCCTTCCACTTACAACATTAACTTAATTAGCACTGAATTAACTATATGGTTTAATTTCGGCTACTTCTTATAAATAAATATTATGGCTAAAATATTTCCTTTTTCTTCTTCTTCGGCCACTTATTCCTGAGGGGGTCGTGGGGCTGAATCCTCAAACACCTCGTCCAGTGGGTCATGTCAGAAGCAACAGTCTAAGATATTGTTAATAATTATTTTTTATTAGTCGCTGGGGCCAAAACAGGGAAAACAGTATTAATGAACAGGGAAAGTAGGGATTTGGATTCATCGAGTAAAGAGAAATACAAGCAGCCGAAATAGGGTTCCTTCGAAGGGTCTTTGGAGTAACGTTACTCGATAAAGTGCATAATTCAGAGATCAGAGAGTCACTCCAGGTAGAGCCGCTACTTCTCCGAATTGAGAGATTACAACTCTGATACTATGGGCATGTGGTTAGAATGTCTGAGGAAAGAATCACTGGACAGATTTTACGGACAAAACCAATATGTAGGAGACCGAGAAGTAGACCCCGAGCAAGATGGTTGGATAACGTCCATGAGCTTGGCTGGTCACGCCTAGGGATCCAGTCGGATCAGTTGGAGACGGTTGCTTCTGACAGGACCCGTTGGAGTGAGTTTTTGAGCACTCTGCCCCCACGACCCTCTCAGGAACAAGTGGGCGAAGAAAAGAAAGAAAAAGAGAGCAAGAGTAAAGAGAAAAGTAAGACATCAAAGTAAATAAATTTCTAATGACAGAAATAGAGGTGAGCACCACAGGAGTAATTTAGGAACCCCCACAGATCTGAAACCAACCTGATCGACAAGAGCATCATAGAAAGGGTAGCCGCTCCTCTCTGAACTCTGCGGCTTACAACTGCATGCTCATAGTAGTCCCATTCACTCGGACCATCAATCTTTTAACAAATATACTGTTCCCAGACCTCATTCGCTTACCGAGTTCGGTGAAACACATCAAATCTTTCCATTGCTGATTCTATCTACTGGTCGCAAATCCTGGAAGAAACTGAATATTGATACTCATTATTTCAGCGTTTACTGAATCCTACTGCTGCAATCTTCCAAGAAAACGGAGCTTCAACATGGTCACACAAACTAGTAGAAATAGTTGCCAGATTTCCTGCAAATCCCACAACAAACACCGTCTTTAAATTGGAATGGCACTCCGTAGGTTACGACGACGAATGTTCTAATTGAACCGATCAACGGAACAGCCTGCTCGTGAAATTAATGTGCAAGTGGCTGAGCATTCCACAGACACGCGTAGCCTTAAAGTAGATCTTAGGGAGATTCAGCGTGACACCGAACGTGACAAGGCTGACCCTTTGTCACAGGTACAAATATACACAATATTCATGGAAAGGGTGCGGCTATTTTCTACCTTCTTGATCAATCATGATTGACCTTGGACAATGACAAGAACGACAACAATAACTAGAAATAACACTCACATTACTAACAGGTTTCTATATAAGTAAATTCTGTGTGACTTATTACTAGACATTGATATGACAGTATATCATGATAATCCTCGCTTGTACAACGAATATTAGACTAAAAGATGTCAGTTTTAATAATTCAGCTCATTTATCGTAATAATCATTTAGCATACGTATTCACTCAGTTAATTCTAGACGGTATATATATATATGTGTGTGTGTGTGTATTTGTGTGTATGTGTGTGTGTGTATGTGAGTGTATGTGTGTGTATGTGTGTGTGTATATATACATATATATATAAATATATATATATATATATATATATATATATTATATATATATATATATGTATATATGTATGTATATGTATATATATATATATATATATATATATATATATATATATACATATATATATACATATATATATATATGTATGTACATATATATATATGTATGTATATATATATATATATATATATATATATATATATATATATATATATATATATACATACATATATATTACATATGCATAACTATAAATACATATATACTCACACATATATAAATGCATACATATATACGAATATAAACATATATATATATGTTTTTATATATATATATATATATATATATATATATATATATATATATATATGCGTGTAGGTTGGTATGCTTGTTTGTATGTGTATCTATGTTTCTCTGTTATTATAAGAATTAGAGAAAATTGCAGAAATATAAATTCAGGACATGTATCTCAAGGAATAATGCATAAACCTCAATTACACATATTCCACGGTTAATTACATTTCAATATTGAAGTTTATGCGAGAGTATAAACAGCATTATACATTTATACATTATTACGTATTCATATGATGTAAAATCTTCATAATATATACTATTGCGGAGACAAAATACCGTCTGTATATAACTACTACTCCACAAATATTTCACTGAATTCAATTATGGAGATTATGTCTCTCAATTTAAGCAAACTAATGCAGGTTTATAATAATTATTACTTAGATAGGAAAAATATGACACAAATTTGCAGCGGCTGGGTGTAATTGATTAAATCAACCACATTAGATATATCCAGTGTGTAGTTGATATAGTTGATGTTTAACTAAAGATCAATCCTAGTCGGACAGATATTTGGTTGTAGACATTCGAGATATCACAATACTATCTTTATTTCGGCATAGTTTGTCTACTACTTCATTACTCAATGCTTGCGTCTTTTCCTTTTTTTAACATAAACGTTTCTGAAGAAAAACACAAATGCAGTAAGTTTGTTTGACATATGTAATGAGAAAAATCTAACGTTACCTTCCCTTGTTCCTCTTCGGAAAGAAAATTAATGAATAGAAGCCAATAACACGGTCGCTAAGAAACGAATGCAAAATAGGTGAGTAATGTGAATCTTGGTTTCTTAAGATAGTAGGATTTGATTTGTACATGATATTGCTGTGATTGATTTCAAGCTAGAGATGCATTGTAGATGTGGAGAGGCTTTTTTCTGGCTCTCTCGGCTGTTAGGTTTTCTTTTAAAGTGAAAACCAGTAAAGTCAATTCTGATAGAATTTCGACTCAGAAGTCGAAGCTTAGTCAAAATGCATTTGAAATAAAATATGTCGCTACATCGACACAAAATCACTCTTTTTTGCTGGTATCGGGCATAGTGGGGTTATTTAAATCTCACTATATTACTCGAAAAACATTTACTCGGCTTTTGGCTGTACAGGCCAGTGTCTCCCAGCGTGCAACTTTCAATTGTGGAATTGACCAAAAGTGTTGAATCTGTGATGAACATGTTGAAACCATTGACCAGCTGGTTTCAGGCTACAAGGTATTAGCTCCCCAGGAATATATAACACACAAATACGTAACCAAAACCCCAGGACTTACAAATATGTACAGCATACAAAAAATAGCACCACACACATATATTACGAAAAGTACTATCAATACAAAAGAAACAACATCAACAAAAACTACACGGCTCATACCCAAGATGGACAGAGCTGTGCAATAAAAATAATAATGGAAATAATAATAATAGTACTAATAATACAGGCTGGTGACATGATGTGATAGGCAGGGTGATCCACTGGCATCTATGCAAAGTAAACAATTTACCACATTCTGAGAAGTGGTATGAGTCGGTGATAGAAAACGATCAGGTGAAGGTGCTATCGGATTTTAGTTATACAGACGGACAAGAAATTAGAACACAATAGGCCTGGCCTGGTGGTTTTGGGCAAGGAAAAAAGATCATGCCTGATTGTAGATGTAGCCTACCCATTTGACACGAGAGTGCAAGAGAAGGCGAGGGAGAAAATTAACCGATACCAGGATTTAAAGTAGGAGTTAAAAAGGATTTAGAACTGCAATGAAATCAAGGTCATCCCGGTTGTCATAGGCACACTAGGTACTATCTCAAAGAGTTTCCAAGGATGGTTAAAGAAAATTAGTCCAGCCCCGCTTTTTGGAACACTTCAAAAGGCATGCTTGCTGGGAACAGCAAGAACCCTCCGATACGTCCTGAATATCTGAGGCTGCAAGTAGTGGCTTGATATTCATTTCAACAAACTTTCCACTTATACCATTAAGTAAAATGCTCAATGAAACAAAACATGAATATAAAGTCTATGACAAAACTATTAATCACGTTCTACATGAATGACCTGAAACTATTTGCAAAAAATGATGAACAATTGCAAAGGCTATTATCCACTGTGGAGCAGTTCAGTGATGACATTAAAATGGAGTTTGGACTAGATAAATGCGCCAAAGCAACGTTCACCAGAGGAAAGCTGCTGAAAAGATCTGACATTAATCTTGATCGGGGGAATGTGATAAGAGAACTTGATCAAGAGGAAACTTACAAATATCTAGGTGTTTGTGAAGGAGACGGAATCAAGCACTCGACAATGAAGGAAAGGATAAGGAAGGATAATGTTACCGCAGAGTAAGAGCAATCTTAAGAACGGAATTGAATGCAAGGAATAGGATCGTTGCCAAAAACACGCTTGCCATACTAGTAGTAACCTACAGTTACAATGTCATCAACTGGTCAAGCACAGAGATACGTAGGCTCGATACAAAAATTAAAAAATTCTTAACCATGCACAGAATGCATCACCCTAAGGCAGATACAGATAGAATATATCTCCCTAGGAAAGAAGGAGGACGTGGGTTAATCCAGTTAGATATTGCGTTGACAACTGCAACAATTGGATTATCTACATATCTAAGGGAATCACATGATTGGATGATCAAACTCGTTTTGAAACACGAAAGCATCAAAAGATCATATTCCATTACAAAAGATGCACAAAGATACAGTAATGGACTACAAATTTCAGAAGTCCCATTTACTGCTGAAATGGAAAACACAGAAAAAGCAAAGCAGGTAAAAGTAACTGCAAAGAAAGAACTGCTACAGAAACTGGCTAAGAAATGGCAAGAAAAGCCTCTGTATGGAAAATACCCAGAAAGAGCTAACAATCCTGATGTTGACAAAACTTTAACCCATCAGTGGTTGGCATCCTCTGGACTGAAATCGGAGACTGAAGGACTGATTATATCAGCACAAGATCACTGTCTGCCAACAAAAAATAACCAAGTCAACATAATAAAAAATGGATGACACCCATTATGCCGTGTATGTAAAAAGCAACCAGAGACCATTGATCATATAATTTCAATGTGCAGTCCTATAGGTCCAACCGAATACCTAAACAGGCATGACAGAGCTGCACAATACATACATTGGATAATGTGTAAGCATTTTGACCTGCTCCATCAAAAGAATTGGTGGGAGCATCAACCACCTCCCATACTTGAAAAAGATCACATCTCAATCTTGTGGAACTTTAGCATCCAAACAGACCGAAAAATAGATGCAAATAGACCTGATATAATACTGAAGGACTTTAAAAAGAGGGTATGCCTGCTAATTGATATGTCCGTTCCAATAGACAAGAATGTATCTATAAAAACATTTGAAAAATTGAGCAAGTATAAGGACCTGGAGATGGTAATTGGAAAAATGTGGAAATTGAGAACTAAAACAATACCAGTAGTTGTAGGCGCTCTAGGAATGATACCTAAGGGATCTAATGATTACTTATCGCAAATCCCAGGAAACCCGCGTATAGGAGAAATACAAAAGATAGTACTAATGGGAACTGCCCATATACTAAGGAAGATTCTGTCAATATAAGTACATCACAAGTCAAAACACCTAAAGATGCATGTGTGTGTATGTATGTTCTTTCTTGAACATGGCGGTCCTTGTTGTCTCTCGAGGTCACTGGTTGTGACTTGGTGATAACTCGTATGAACATAAAGCAAGATAAATGCAACTGTAATAATAATAATAATAATAATAATAATGCTTTCTTTATTAACCACAAGGGTTTACACAAAGTAGACATTAAGGGCAGTACAGGACAATACAGGACGATACAAATGAACATTTCTGCGTGTAAAAAACAAAAAAAAACAGAGGATGATATAATAGAACAATGAAAAATTCCCCAATAGGGGGGAGACTTCCGAGGGCCATCGTGGAGAAAGCCCATTAAAAAAAAGCAATAATAAT
>OZ024753.1:5642202-5654702 GCA_964016885.1 Eledone cirrhosa | reverse complement strand
TTATTTTATATAA
This sequence comes from Eledone cirrhosa, assembly GCA_964016885.1. NCBI lineage: Eukaryota > Metazoa > Mollusca > Cephalopoda > Octopoda > Eledonidae > Eledone > Eledone cirrhosa. The sequence continues at coordinate 5,654,689 of OZ024753.1, read as the reverse complement.
TTTCAAATACTGGAAAAGCCAATATCTGTGATTTTCACATGCCTTTCATGAATGGCGACATGGTTACGGTTGAGTTAATGGCCACGTGAACATTTTCAAATTGGCACCTGGTATAAAAACTTGAGCTCAAAGAGAATTAATGAAGGTGGGCATCTTGAATGAATTATTGTAGAAAGTCGATAGTGAACCTTAATAAATGAGAATGAAAATGAGAGACGCGGCAAAAATTACGGGATACGAATTTTATCGTTTCACAAACATTATGCATGCCTGCGTGTGTGTGTATATATATATATATATATATATATGTGTGTGTGTGTGTGTGTGTGTGTGTGTGTGTGTGTGTGTATTAGCTGACGTACCCAACTTGGCCCGGGTAAACAGATGATAAGAGGAAACGACTGAATTGGATGCGTTATTTTGTTTACAGTACGAGGTGTGACTGGTGTGTGTGTGCGCGTGCGCGCGCGCGTGTGTGTGTGTGTGTGTGTGTGTGTGTGTGTGTGTGTGTGTGTGTGTGCTTGATGGCCTTGCAAAGGCTCTGATGTCGTGTGACGTGGACAAACAGTTAAGCGAAAGATGGACCATCCCCTAGAAGGTCACTATTCTTGGAGGCAATCATCAAGAATTAAAGATATAGATATAGATATATATATACATAAATGTGTATGTGGGTGTGTGTCTGTGCGTGTGTGTATGTGCGTGTGTGTAAACCAGCGCTCGAATCGGAGATGCTGATCGCAAAACATGATCATCATTGATAACGAACGCGCAGAGAGAATCTCGTGGTTGGTTCCCAACCTACTATAAATAACAATCAGGAACCTACTATAAATAACACTCGAGAGGTTTTTCTTCTATGATTTTATAAAATTAGTATCAATAAACCTTCTTGGGTATACCCTTATTCCATAGCTGTACTTACATTGCTGTTTCTGTGTCATGCTCGAAGGAACCAACCAAAAAACGTCTCTCTTTCATATGTATAGATATATCCCTAGTATCTTACCACTGTATTTCAATATACTTTCAGTCGCATTTATTTAGATTCTGCCATTGGACACGATTCAATAACAAAACGCTAATGTATTCCCCACATCTGTTTTAGATATGGTATTGAATCCTTAGTTCAGTTGAAATATTTTATTGAGCACTATGGCGTAGATTTCAATCATTTGGAGGGACGTATTAAGATGCTTTTTGTAGAACATGTTCGTGTCATTATCTGTATAGGCAAAGCGTCTTTAAATATAGCCAACAGAACTAGAAAATGTACTTTATTTCCAACGACTATGACAACGGGGCCACTGAAAATAAAATATCCTCCTGAGAAAAAAAAAGACTGAAAACCCTTTAGCGAGTTTGAACTCACTAGAAAAGATGATAATATTTTAAGCATATTCAATAATTTTGTGTCTAGGGATATTAAAATGTCTATTGTTTTATTAAGACTGAGAGAATACATATTGGAAATAACAGAATTGTTGAAAGTAATGGCGATCTAAAAGCAAAACTCATCAATTTATTGCAAGTTTTGCTGAAACCTATAATAACTGTTTCTCCTAAACTATGTTATATTTTTACATGCTTTAATTTTTAGGTTATTTACACACACGCAGACACATAGATACAGACACGATAAACACATATATATATATGCGTGTATATATATATATATATATGTGTGTATGTGTATATATATATGTATGTATATATATATATATATATATATATATATATATATATATGTATATATATATATATATATATATATATACCATATATACATATATATATGTATATATAAATATATATATATATATATATATACATACATAAATATATAAATATTTATTTATGTATATATATATATATATGTATTTATATATATATATATATATATATATATATATATATATATATATATATATATATATATATATATATATATATATATATTATATATATATATACACATAGAGAGTGAATTTGTGAGTGAGAGACACACATACATATATGCATACATGTGTCTGTGTATGTGTGCAGACGTGTGTGCGTATTTTTTTATGGCCGACTATAATTTGTTCTGCGAAATGTATGGAGAGAAAAAAAATGGCTGATTTAGCAAGGAAATAATAGCAATAATGAAAAACAAAGGAAAAAGAGGAGGCATAAAAAATATAGAAGCAAATAAGAGGAAATATATGGAATTTACAAGAAAGAACTTTCTGGCAGTATGCCATCTACATATCGGGTATGGAATCTACTTCAACTTGCAGAATGATAGTTCTTACTCTTGTCATTTCTCGTGTTTGTTGCCTCTGCTGTGACTATCTCTCCCCCTACACGATCTCCCTCCCTTCCCCCCTTCTCTCTCTATTTATCCCTATCGTTCTCTCTATATATACGCCATATATATGATATGAATATATATGTATCTATCTACCTATCTATATATCTATATATCTATATCTATATCTATATATACTGACGAGGGACTAATTTTATAATATGTAACCCATGTGCAACCACGCAGTATTCCTCTTTCTTCTCATGTTTTTTATACATATTTACCTCGGCTGCGTTTGTCTGTTTCTCTCTTTCTCTCTTACTGCTCCCCCGTTCTCTCTGTTTCTCTCACCTTCTTTCGCCCCCTCTGTCAGTTACACTTTCTCTCGACTGACCTCTTCCTCGCACTTCCACTCACTCACTCTCTGTTTCTCCCCTTCTCACTTCCTCCCGTTTCGTTGGTAGTGAGGTCCTTTCTTGCTCACATCTAACTCACGTCGGACGGTCTGTATTCTGAACGCTCATGAAATTCACCCAGATTATGCTGACCGGATAACCATGTTGCTTGTTTTTTTTTTTCCTATCTTCGGTTTGCTTTTATCCTTCTATGTTGTTTACTTGTCTCACTCGCTTTACGCGACCCACTTGTCCCAATAGCTTTTGTTAGTTATTGCTCGCACCAACCTGAGGTATATGATTTTTAATGCGATGAAATACCAATGATGGTTGGCAAATCACTGACGAGGGACTAATTTTATAATATGTAACCCATGTGCAACCACGCAGTATTCCTCTTTCTTCTCATGTTTTATATATATATATATATATATATATATATTATATATACTTTTGTGCTATATGTGTCTGTGAATGTATAGGTGTGCATGAGTGTGGGTATGAGTGTATGTGTATGTGTGTTTCAATACAACTACGATGAATAATATATGTTCTGTGCATCTAGGGTTCTAATTATATTAAACATTATTCAAGGGAACTAGGGTTAGACAATTCCTTCCATTTAACGAACGCTGATAGCCTCTCACAAAAGATTTATATTTCTATCACTTTTAAAGCAATATTCTAGGCTTATCAATCATTCTCCTTTATCCCAATACTATCTATTATAATATTTTCTCAAGCTGACACATATAATACTTACAGGTAATTAACATTTTATTAACAGGGTATTGTCGTTCGCTTGAAGCATTGTGTTAGTGTATAAGGCAGTATGTTACTCGATGGCTACGGCAATGCAAAATAGCACAAGTAAATAAAATAACAGGTGACACACCAACATATTCGTTGCCTTTAACTTATTCCAAAATATATCATCCATTTTGCATTGTTGTATCCTTCAAATGATATTCTGCTTCAACATTTTATTATCTTTAGAAAAAGTAGCTCAATGAAGATTTCATTTAGCAGATCACTACGAGACATCCTAAAGAAATAGGCTCAAATCTTGTACCATAGAACAGTGGTCTCCAACCTTTTTTTATACCACGGACCGACTTCATGCCGAACAATCTTTCTACGGACTGGTAGTTGCACATATGTGTTACATAGATACATACATACATGCATACATACACATATATATGTGTGTATGTGCGTATATACATACATACATACATACACCTATATATACATATATATGCTTGTATACATACATGCATACATACACACATATATGTGTATGTGCGTATATACATACATACATACATACATACATACACCTATATATACATATGTGCTTGTATACATACATGCATACATACACATATATATATGTGTATGTGCGTATATACATACATACATACATACATACATACATACATACACCTATATATACATATATGCATATATACATACATATATATATACATATATACATACATACACGTATACATACATACATATAAACATGCATACACGTATACATACATACATATATACATGCATATATTTATATATATATGTATACATACATAAATATATACATACATATATACATATATACATACGCGTATAGTGTGTATCTGTAATGTCCTGATTTTAGTTATTTTAAGTATCAATTTATTGTCGTTGTAATGGCCGTACGTCATGTGACCACCAAATTCTCTCAATGAAATTCTACTCGACATTGATTTTGTATGAAACCTTTTTAAATTGTATTGTAAATGGAAGAATATTGAAAGAGAAAGATCAGGGTCAACGTATATTATTCTAAAGGGTTAAATAGAAGCTACCAGTGAAATAAATACTTGATGTTGTATAGATTGAAATGTTATTTGTGTTACTATGAAAAGAGCAATGCTAACAATTGTCTATCGTAGGCGTATATATGATATTTTATGTGTAAATAAAGGCGTATGTTAAGTATGTTATTTATATATGGATGTCTGAGTATGTGTAAATATGTATGTGTAAATATATATATGTATATATATATGTGTGTGTCTATGTGTTTGTGTGTGTGTATGTATATATATATATATTACACATATATATAAATATATATATATACATATATATATATATATATATATATATATACATATATATATATATATATATATATATATATATATATATATATATATATATATATATATATATATATATATATACAAAGAGAGAGAGAAATAGCGGGTGAGAAGGAGATGTGCTTGTGCTTGTTAATATGGCTGGATATATGTGTTGCTTGAGTATTTCTGTGCATATATATATATACATATATATATATATATATGTGTGTGTGTGTGTGTGTGTGTGTGTGTGTGTGTGTGTGTGTGTGTGTGTGTGTGTGTGTGTGCGTGTGTGTGTGTGTGTGTGTGTGTGTGTGTGTGTGTGTTATATATATATATAATTGTTTCTACGTTAGGCACAAGGCCAGCAATTACCCAGTGCATTACTGGTACTTTATTTTATCGACCCCGTAAGGATGAAAGGCAAAGTTAACCTTGGTGGGATTTGAACTCAGAAATAATGAAAGCATGTAAGATGTACGTATGTATATGTAATGTAGATAGGGATGGGGAGGGGGTGTTATAAATAGAAATAGTGACTAGGGAGTTTCAGAAAGTAAATTTCACGAGAACCATCTTAATCAAACGAAATCGTAGAAATATCAGAGCAAATCGGACGAATCAGATGAAACTATTGTTCTTGGTGGCACCAGTCAAATGATACGTCAACAACTACGCTTACAATGGAAGACACAAAGAAAAATTACAACTCGGACATTTTGTTTTTGTTTATATATATTATGTTTGTTTGTTTGGGAATTTTACACATCTATCAATGCTGGCTTACAATAAGATGAAAATAAAACCTAAAAATACATATAAACAACGAACGTATTTATTGCTTAGCAACAGTTTGGTTCTGGTTTGGAATATTTATGCATTTTTTGTTTTTTCTTTGCTTTTGATTTTATTCTGAATTTTAGTACTGCTTTTGTGTGTTTTTTTAGGGCAGGGGTGGAACTGGGGTTGTGGTGGAAGTGTGCCTGGAGGGTTGGAGTCGAATGATTTGTTGAAATTGAAGTTTTAGTTTTGCTTTGCTCTGTTTTCCTATATGTTTGGTTCTTTGTGAGTGTGTGAGTATATATATATATATATATATATATATATATATATATATATATATATTTCGTTTCTGAATTTGTTTAGCAACATTCTTTATCTGAAAACGTGTGCTGAAACCGATATTGTTATACTTTGGGAGGGTCATGTTGCCAATAAGAAACAGTTACTTTCACTTCAATTTATTATAAATTATGATATATGAACAATCGTCTGGTTGTGGAACCAACCAACCAACCGGAAATTTATAAATTCTTAAATTTATAAATTTAATTTATAATAAATTGAAGTGAAAGCAACTGGTGCGTGTGTTTGTTATTGGCAACATGACCCTCCCAAAGTATAACAATATATATATATATATATATATAAAATACAGACACACATACACATATATATATATATGGAGAGATATGTAAAATTCCGATGACGGCGCCAAGTGGTTTCGGATTATATATATATTATATTTCTGTGTGGGTGTATAGGCATATATATATATATACATATATATATACAAGCATATATATGTGTATATATATATATATATATATATATATATATATATATATATATATATATATATATATATACTATAAAGTATGTCCATAGAATCATTTGATAATATATATATACACCATTTCCTCTCCCAATTAGCATAATTAACCAATATATATATATATATATATATATATATATATATATATATATTGAGTACGTATTGGTTGTTTACCGATACCTCAGTATGTAGGTTGGAGCACTCGACGAAGTACACAGGTTGGTTTGTTTACTCCGGAGTAATGTAAAATAAGTAAGTCAAACATGTTAAAATAGGCTCCGTTTATTATGATTCTCTGTTATATATATTTCAGTGACAACCATTATTGGCTGTGACCTCATCAGGCAGTACGAATTAATGTAGAAAAAACGTGGTGTTGAAATGTGTTCCACTCAATTCATCGATATGTCCAGCTCCTGTATGTGTTGTTAGTCCTCCAAGGAACTGGAATCATATTTCAACACCATGTCTACCTGTCTTTTCTACATTAATTCGTACCGCCTGATGAGGTCACAGCCAATAATGGCTGTCACTGAAACATATATAGCAAACAATCATAATAAACGAACCCAAATTTTACATGTTTGACTTATTTATATATATATATATATATATATATATATATATATATATATATATATATATATATATATAAAACATGAGAAGAAAGAAGAATACTGCGTGGTTGCACATAGGTTACATATGATAAAAATAGTCCTTCGTCAGTGATTTTCCAACCATCATATATATATATATATATATATTGAATATTTACTCCAGTATACTGTTGAGTGCTTTATATCAGTTATAAAACGTTTAAGCTTGTTGAATCCCAACAAATTAAATATAACTTCTGCATATATATATATATATATATATATATATATATATTGGAAAATGTGTGTAATCCTTGGTACAGTTAGGTATATTAAGACAGGGGGGAAGAAAAAAATGGCTTCACTTGTGCTTTCAACAAATTTATTTTCTTCACAAAATCCCAAAAGAATTTTTTTCGGATTAGGAAAAATTTTTTTTTTTTTTTTTTCCTAATCCGAAAAAAATTATTTTTATGTATAAATAAACAATAACAATATTAATCTTTGTTTTTACTGAATTATATATAACATATATATGTGTGTATGTCTGTGTGTGTATGTGTGTGTTTGTGTCTGTATTCTACTTTAGTGGACTGGTAAATTAAATACCAAACTTGAAAATAGTAGGATCTGAGTGGAGGTGATTGACTAAGTCCTTTCAAGGCTGCACGTCATATCATAAGGGTGACAGTCTAATGACTGAATCTTATAACAGAATAAAAGAGCATATAGTCTAGCGCACTGATGTAAGCAGTAGAAGTACTTTAAATATAACGAGAGTTTCAATAGATACAGAAATTGATATTCACACTATAGAAGAATGAATGTGTTACCCGCCAGGCTGATTTGTCTCATAGAGGCGACCTGAAAAGAAAGGTTTGGAAGGTAATCATATGTTTGTGTTTCGTATCATTTTGTATCCCTTATTTAAATTTTGATTATTGCGGTTGTCGTTGATGTTATTATTTATCTTTTAGACGTAGCAGAATATTCTTCAGGTCCCCTAAGTTACAACAAATCTCTGAATAAGTGTGTCGCAGTGTATTACAATTTAACTATTTCAGACAGTCCCCGGGGTTAATATCTTATTAATATAAAGATAATAGATTTTTCCACAGCACACTCAACCTTTTTTAGGCAGCTTCAAGGTTTCCTTTATTCGTGATTCTTTTACAACACTTCCGTTTCTTTGAATGAGGTTTAGACATGGTGTTAAATGAATTTTAAATCTTAACATCTATTAAATAATCATCAAATGTATAAAGAGAGTCTGTAACCTATAATGAGGAACCACACCTCGTGATAATATTAACGCTTGCTTATATGCAGCCAAGCTTTCTGTAAGAATTAACAACCAAACCTCATTGAAAGAATATGTTTACTAGATTCACTGAGTGAATACGTTAGATAAAGTAATCCTGGATAATATGGCGCGTCTTTGTATGATGACGCTACCATCCTGTGTCCCTGGTTATTCATACTTTTTGGTTTAATGTAATAATGTTTCTACTTTTGGCACAAGGCCAGCAATTACCCCCAGTGCATTACTGGTGCTTTATTTTTATCGACCCCGTAAGGATAAAAGGCAAAGTTAACCTTGGCGGGATTTGAACTCTTAATATATTCAAAACAGCAAAAATATAGACTTATCAAGGAAACCATAGGCATTCTAGATTGAAACAAACTCCTGCAGGAATATCATCAAGATAAAGTGACTAACTTTTGTGTCAACTTCTGAAGATAGAAAGGAAAGTATGTATCGTGTTTAGACTTGTCATGTAGAAAAACGTAAACCCTAGCAAATAAAAAATGTGGAAAACACAAAGAAGTAAACAAGTATAGTTAAATGCTTCAATCTCATACAATTCTCTTAATACTTTATCACTTCCAGTGGATGACAATATATCTTCGTATGAAATGAAAATTCTATCCTATTATTAAAAGAAAACGGGAAATATAGATATCCGAAATGGGGAAATTGAAAACAAATAATCCACGAAAATAATAGGAGTCTTGGAAATGATAAAATAAGATAGACAAATATACATATATATATATGTGTGTGTGTGTGTGTTTATATATATATATATATATATATATATATATATAGAGAGAGAGAGAGAGAGAGAGAGAGAGAGAGAGAGAGAGAGAGAGAGAGAGAGAGAGAGAGAGAGAGAGAGGCAAGTATGCAGACAAATATATAGGCAAACTGTCCTTTTCACAATTGACTCATTGTCTACGCCGAAGCTGCTCGACGTAAAATACATATTTCTGTTTGTTTTTGTTTTCTTTTATGGGGTAGATTTTTTAGATTTGCGCGAAGTTAAGATCGTGTATTAACATGATAAATTATTGCTTTTGTATCATAGGATATATGTGAAATAATATTAAACACATTCATTTTGTGATATATAGTTTAGTTTCCATAACGCAATTAAAGTAGCTTTTAAAAACTTAATAATTATTTCTAAAATGGCTTGTCTTCATACAGTGGGTGTAGCAAGAATTTTGAAAGAAATAATTTTAAATAGTCTTATGCATCAGTCGGTTTCTGTGTCGCTATATATGTTAAATAAAATGTAGATGTAAATAGGCGTTGATACCTATTATTTTAGTTTATACATCTGACGTTTCATTGTATCTGATATGAATACTACTACATGCTTCTCTTAATAATGTTCCTTTACATCTGATATGAATGCTATTAAATCTATTTCTAAATAATATTTCGTTATATCTGATATGAATGCTATTATACCCATCTGTTAAGATGTGTTCTTATTTTCAGTGACTATTAAATATTTTGAAAATATATATTTGATGGAAATCATTGAGTTATATTCAGTGATCGGGCAATATTGTAAAGATTGCAATCTTTAGGATGGTTATGCCTCATTTTTATATTTTCCGCCATGTCAAAATTCCTAATGGATTTGTACAATTGGGAAAGAATGGCAATTTAGGGATCTCAGATATACAGTGCAATCTGTATACAGGGTAAAGCAAGATGCCTCTGGCGACCTTAGATATATTCTGATATAGATTTCAGTATGACATACAGAAGGTCATTTCTCCCTATTCTATATCCAGTCAATTTTACTGGCTGCCTGGCTGTAAGACCGTCATTCGGTCATATAACCGCTGTTGTAGTAGTTATCAGGTGGATGTGAAGTAGGGCACTCCTGGTATACTGTGGCTCTCAGGTCACGTGGTGACCAGAAACGAAAAACAAATTTTGCAATGTGTGGGCAGGGTTTGCATAATTCATTTCTACTATTAAAGCATTTTCTGGTTCAGTTAACATAGGGCCTGCATATTTCTACTATCGTCAGTTTACGTTCCGTAATTTAGACACATCGCTTGAATTTAGGAGTGAGATCTAAATTTGTTGAGATTTGCCTCATAGATTATAAACACTGTTTTACAGGCCCCATCTAGTGGGCATGTCAGACTACACCTAGGTTAGGCAGTGGGAGTTTATTAGTAACTATGCTTTTGAAATCGGACATGGAGCTAAAACTGAATTTAAGTAGCTTCATAGATATAGGGTTAGTGAGGACATGTTTGACTATTAGAACTAGAAAGTGTCTGCTTATATTGGGTTTGACGTTCAACGAGAAGTGTGGTTGTGAACCAGTGCTTCGGCATTGTTGGCCTAGTGGTGTAACTGATTTTTCCTTAAGTCCTCCTGCTGCTAGGGAATTATTGTAAAGAAGGCACCACTTTGTTAAATATATTCCTGCTAAATGAGAAATTGGAAATGTTTCTACTTATATTTTTGACTAAAACGTTTAACATTATCGGAGTGTGGCAGCATCCAACCGTATAACTGCATATAGGTATTCCACATATATACATATATATGTGTATGTATGTATGTATGTGTGTATATATATATATATATATATATATATATATATATATATATATATATATATATATATATATATATATATATATATATATATATGTTAAGTGTATATGCATTTTTTCTTCTAACTTTAATTTTATACCTAATTGTGTATGGTTGACGGTATATTTAATCGATTTCCACGTGCTGTTGAAATGTTGGGTAAATATTCTATAGCGGTTGATCGCGAATAAATGGCTGCCGTTTATTTATCTACTATTTCTTCATAGGTGCCTTTTAATCTTATAGCCTGGTTTAATTGATTTTTTGTGTGGTTGATTATGCTAATTGGGAGAGGAAATGGTGTATATATATATTATCAAATGATTCTATAGACATACTTTATAGTATATATATATATATATATATATATTGCATGTATACATATGTTTATATATATATACACATACAGACAGACAGACAGGCAGACATGTGTACATAAATACATACGTGTGTGTGCATGCGTTTGCATGTGCACCTGTATGTATGTATGCATGTATGTGTGCACAATTTTGCTTTGAGTTTTGTGTGTATCTCTGTGTGCACGTGTGTGTGCATGTGTGTTTGTGTGTGAGTGATGTTTGTATGTGTGCGTATGTGTGCGTATGTGTGCATGTGTGCATGTATGTGTGTATTTGTGTGTATGTACGTGTGTGTGTGTATAAAAATAGCGTAAAATAATTTTTTCAAATAATCTTGTAACTTTTGTGTATGATTCCGAGACGTTTTCCTCCGAATTGTAGGAAATGAAAGTTTTCACGTGTCTCTTATTCATTTCATAAATATAATAATAAAACCAATAATAACAATAATAACAACAATAATCTCACTTGTGTAGATAACATGCCAACATATTTCATTATTTTTTTTACATTAACGCACATTTCACTTCTCTATTATTATTGTTGTTGGTGTTGTTGTTGTTGTTATTATCATTATCATTATTATCATTATTATTATTATTATCATCATCATCATCATCATCATCATCATCATCATCTTCATTATTACCATTATCATCATCATCATCATCATCATCATCATCATCATCATCGTCATGCACGTACTCTCCGACAGCATTCCTTCCAGATTATTATCATCAGCATCATCACCATTACTATCATCATCATCATCATCATCATCATTATCATCATTATTTTTATTATCATTATTATTATTATTATTATTATTATTTATTATTTATTATTTTTATTATCATTATTATTATTATTATTATTATTATTTATTATTTATTATTTTTATTATCATTATTATTATTATTATTATTATTATTATTATTATTATGATTATTATTGTTATTATTATTTATTATTATCATCATCATTATTATTATTATTGTCATTGTTATTATCATCATATTTCCTGTTATTTGTGTTTTGCATTTTATTGTATCACATTTTTGATATGTATTATTTTTCGGTTTTTCTTTAACTGAGAAATATTTCTATAAATCATTAAAGTCGTCATGCAGTCATAGTCTTTTGAGATGATATCGAGACAGGTGGGATGACAAGAGAAAAATATGGAA
>OZ024753.1:5623502-5637002 GCA_964016885.1 Eledone cirrhosa | reverse complement strand
ATATATATGTATATGTATGTGTATGTATGTGTGGATGAAGGTATGTGTGTGTATATTGCTTCCACCCCCTCACTGACCAGCAGCTGGCTATTGCTAAATCTGACCTTTATAAAATAACCCACACCCCAAATAACTTCTCATTCACTACCAGAAAGGGACACAGCAGTCAACCTGTTGTTGCTACCTATGATGAAAACTGCTATGAAATCCCACAATGAATTTTATACTTGAATTTTCAAGTCTCAAATTTTAACTCTTCGTATTATTAATTTTTCTTAATATTAATCAACATTTGAAAAGATGGCTTTTGCAGACCCATCGAAACCGGTCATTTTTTAGACCCTTTATTATTTCCTTACCTTATAAAATTATGTTTTTTCACAAAAAAGTATTCTGTCTCTTATATATTCCATGTGCCATTACCAACCTCAATTTTCTCTATATATATATATATATATATATCCAAGAAAAACTTGACCGGTAAGGTATCTTTTCTTGGTTACGTCATATTTATAAAACAAACTTTATTTTTATCTGATGAAAGCGTGCCAAAGTTTTGGTACCCTTGAAATATATATAATAGAATAAATATGGTTTTATAAATATATAGTTTCCATTTATTAAATATCATTGTATATATTATATATATATATATATATATATATATATATATATATATATATATATTTATATATATATATATATATATATATATATATATAGTGTTTTGTTTTTTAATCGTCTCTACAATCACATGTGTTCGGATAAATTAAATGTATATATCATGATTGTTTGATAAGTAAAAATATTTGAACATATTTTCTCAACATTATATTTTTTCTTAAGAAATATTTGCTGGGCTGAAATGCTTTATACTTTGTTTTTCTTTCATTTATATTCTTGTTTTTAGTTTTTCTTTGTTTTGTTTTGTTTCTGTTGGGAGGGGGAGTTGTTTATCGGATTTTGTTTGCGTGTCCGTGCACGCACGTTTGTATATTTGTATGAATGTATTTATGTATGTACGATTGTATGTATGTATATATATATGTGCCTGTATGAATGTATGTATGAATGTATGTATGTGTGTATGTATGTAAGTGTGTGCATGTGTATGTATGTGTTTGTGTTTGTTTTAACATTTGATTACTGAATCAATATAAACATTTCAAGGCTAAATTTGTTTCATTTATATATATATATATATATATGTGTGTGTGTGTATGCTTTTAAACATAACCATGTTATATACATATTCACACACACACATAGACACCTATATGTGTGTGTGTGTGTGTGTGTGTGTGTGTGTGTGTGTGTGTGTGTGTGTGTGTGTGTGTGTGTGTGTGTGTGTGTGTGTGTGTGTGTGTGTGTGTGTTTGCGTTTGCGTGTGTATACTGAAGAAGATAATATTTGTGAATGGTTTCTTCTCTGTTATTTATATTTTTATTTCTCTTTTATTTCTCTCGTTCCTCCTATCTTTTTTATTAATATTTTCTTATTCACATCTGTATCGTTTGCAATATAAGCAAAATATTCCTTTCTTGCCTTATTTTCCTTTCATTTTTTTTTTTTTTTTCAACAATCGCCATTCACCTGGCATAATTTAAAAGTCGGTTACATATAAAAGTGAATGCGCGTGTCTTAGTGGTTACATAGTTAGATTCACATTAGTGAGATTCGTGAGCTGGTCCGGATGGTGCGTTATGTCCTTGGGCGGGATACTTTATTTTACGTTAATCCTTGTACGAAGAGTTGGCAGAGTCGTTAGAATGTCGGATAGAATTCTTTGCGGTATTCTTTTCGGCTCTCTGCTCTCTGAGTTTAGATTCTACCGAGGTCAACTTTGCCTTTCATTTATTTCAGGTATTGGGATCGATTCTTCCTCTATATTCCTTTCTCACTTCCAGTCTCTCATTCTCTATCCTTCTCTGGAAGAAATCTGCTGTATACGACGCCCCAATGACTCCTTTTAAATTATCGACCCCGGAAGGATGAAAGGCAATTTCGACTTTGGTGGTATTTGAACGCAGAACGTATAAATCACGAGCAATGGTGATGATTCTAATGTTACTGATCATAAGACAAGGGTGATAGGGTCATCAATCTTTAAAATAATACATTCAAATGATAAAGTGTTAACAAAAGGATATTAAAATGGTAATTAGGTCTAGCGGGACATACAAAGTTCGTTACATAAATCTTATTTTTTCTATTGTGATGTATAAACTTATAAACCTTCTGCTTTCCAGCTCTTCTGAGAGAGTTTCTTACCAAATGGTTATGATGTCTAGCGAGACATACAAAGTCCACGTTATATGAATGTTCATATTTCTATAGTGATCTATACATTTATGATCCTTCAGAACACTGTTTTATTTTGTTCAAATTTTGATTACGATTTCGTTCGATAATTAAGATTCTTTAAAGCGTAACATTTGAACTGCATGTGTTAAAATTTCATTGTGTCTTCGATTTTCTTCCAAATAATTGTTTCTAACATAGGAATAAGGATACTAATTTGTGGGGAGAGAAAAGTCGGTTAAATCGACCCCGGATGATGATGATAATGATGATGAAAAAGAAGAAGGGGTGGGAGAGGAGGGGAAAACGATGACGACGGCGGTGCTTGTGGTGATAATCAACAACAATAACACCTTCAGCACAAGCATGTTTCGTGTTTTATTTTATTTTATTTATTAATTCATTCGATTTAAAAAATTGGAATATATTTATTCTTTTCACGTGTCTTTTTCTAACAAGTAGTTATTTACAAAAATATTTATGCAATACCACCAAAACCGCCGCCACCACCTCCACCACCAGCACCTCCACCCTCCTCTAAATAAGGAAACATTCCCTCAATGAATAATTCTAAATATTTTAATATTTGGAATTTGGATAGAAAATATAAAGAAAAATGTTAATAAATGTTGATTATATTTACAGTACATCACATTTCCTAACATCTAACATTATATTGTACTACATAAGGAAGTGTGGTGTATTGTGCTCTCTTTTATTGAAGTCACATTTGTCGCTTTTCGCTACCTTACATGTTCCTGTACAAGAATGGAGCTCCAACATATATTAGGAATGTTAAGAATTGACTGCAAATTACCACACCTTCATCCGGCAGTTTTTCTGTGATTATGTCATGCATTCGAGAAGAAGAATTTCTTATGTGCCTTTGTGTAATTTTACTACGAATAGGAAAGCCGCATTACTTATAAGCTGTCGCAGTTTTCCAGCTCTCTCTCTCTCTCTCTCTCTCTCTCTCTCTCTCTCTCTCTCTCTCTCTCTCTCTCTCTCTCTCTCTCTCTCTCTCTCTCTCTCTCTCTCTCTCTCAATCTCTCTCTCTCGTTTACAATTACGCAAACAAGCCTTAATTTTATAGCCATTCTTGCTCTTATCTTGGCATGTGAACAGAACTGCAAACGTAATTGCAAACGAATCGAATGTTATTATTAATTCGAAAACCTCAGATTACATTTATTGTATTCAGCCATGTAGAGCGAAAATTTTCTTTTATATATATATATATATATATATATATATATATATATATATATATATATATAGTTCAAAATGACAAATAAACAAACAAATGCAGGAGTCAATGATACATAGTGTTATTAGCTTCACGCTTGGTGAAACACACATTGATCCACACTGAACTGTCCTTAAAATTACGTTAAGAGTACACGTATCTGTAGAATACTCAGTTACTTATGCTTTTGAAACAGGTGGCTCAATTGAATGTTCATCATTGAAACCGACAGAGGATCCATCATTTTCACCATAAAGTAATGCATTATTTAGCAGAGCAGCAACACCATTTTTGAATTATGACCGCTATCTTAACCAAGAAAAAACACCTTACCGCGATAAACAATATTCTGTATTTTAGTACGCTATTGGGTTTAGTTGTAAATGAAAAATCTATAAAAGATTTTCGTAATATTAGACGATCGTGACGTGTTTGTTTTTATCGACTGCTACGAAAGGTAAATTATTTCTTAAGTTGCAAATTCTGAATGATGTGTGTTGGTTCTATATAAAAGAATAAGAAGCTACAACTAGAAACAAAAAAGCCATCTAAACAATATATTTCTTATCCAATTAAAGTTAGCCAAAACTAAAGATAAGTGTCAGCTTATTATCAGTTTTATTGAGGCCAGAAAACTGATTTTAACATATTCTATTACCAGAGTAGAGTTTCATTGGCATCCTAAATGTTATTCAGTTTCATGATTATGGAAACATTTAACAAATAGTCATCCAGGACCCTCTCAGCAAAAGTAGAGTACTCTGTGTATACACTCTTTGAATGGAATATTAGTACCAGTGTGTTTTTGGATGAGAAGATGTAAAAAGGGGGTATTGTCGGGAAGGAATCGGTAGATTTTAAATGAGAGAGAGAGGGGGGATACAAAGATGACCTCGGCGGGATTTGAACTCAGAATGCAAAGAGCAGAAAGAATAACAAATGATTGTTGAAATTGCTTGCATTTTATATGAGAAATTCTTACTTAATTTTATGTAAGAACCTGCAAGATATGTTCCAATCACAAATTTAGTTATTTCTCCAAATCCCTCCAAATTCTTGAGTATTTTCAAATTTATTTTCAAAATTATTCAAAAATCATAGACAGTGAATTTCATTACTATATTTCATTAGAAATATAGTAATGAAAGGGTTAAGGTGTTTTTCTGAGAGAAATTTAGCTACTATATCTAGCAACACAAATGGCCCCCGTGGAAACTTTGTTATTAGCATGCCGTTTTTGTTATTATTGTCTCCTACCATTGTCTTCTGTGTTTGTTTGTTAAAACTGTTTGCATTCCATTTACTTTCAATTAGCCGACGGCTTTGATTTTTTTGCCTGGTGTCTTTATACATTGTGTTTGTATGTATATCTTGGTTTGTTGGAGATTTGCTTTTCATGTCTTTCTATTTCACTTGCTTGGCTGAAATCCTGTGTATATAACAACAGTATAATCCCTAATTTTACATTCATAAACATATTCCAAACCAATTTTAAACAAAAACAAATAGAGAAGAAGAAGAAGGAGAAGAAGAAGAAGAAGAAGAAGAAGAAGAAGAAGAAGAAGAAGAAGAAGAAGAAGAAGAAGAAGAAGAAGAAGAAGAAGAAGAAGAAGAAGAAGAAGAAGAAGAAGAAGAAGAAGAAGAAGAAGAAGAAGAAGAAGAAGAAGAAGAAGAAGAAGAAAGAAAAGTGATATTAAGTAGGCTGAAAATATAATTTTACTAAGTAAACAAAGATCTTACGGGAAGAAAAATATGTGTAAAGAAGGTCTTAGCTTCAGTTTTCATTTGCTTTCATTCTTCTTAAAGATTTCGAATGGCAAAATCAATTGAAAGCCAGGAAACAAGCCTAGAGCTCGGCAGTATTTCGAATCTTATCTCTGGTGTAAACACGTCAAGTCATTCCCATTTCAAATATACCCCGGTATTCTAAAATCACTTTCATATTACCCCTAAGGGTGGCCTAAACCTAATTTAAAATTACACCTGCACTGTTCATATTACCCATCTCACTGATTTAGCTGAAATAATAAATTCTAATGCTTTACAAAACACGATGCGTTTATTGAATCAAACATGTGAAATATATACGTATGGTCCCGTAACTCCTTATAGAGACGTAAGGTGCCGTATTGACATACGGCGTTTCTTGGGCATTCGAAGCCAGGCGGAGCACATCCTTCTCCAGGCCTGAGTACAGCAGATTTCTTCCAGAGAAAGATACAAAGTGAGATATATGAAATGAGAAAGAGATATAGAGGAAGAATCGACCCCAGTACTAGACTGGTACTTTTTTATCGACCTCGAAAGGATGAAAGGCAAAGTTGACCTCGGTGGGATTTGAACTCAGAGAGCAGAGAGGCGGAACGAATACCATAAAGTATTCTATCCGATGTTCTAACGACTCTGCCAGTTGAAATATACAATATTATAAAGTAGATATCAACATCAGATTCAGAGTGGATCATCTCTCGGACTCCGGTGCCTTTGCTCACTATAAAAGCTTCACGGCACAGGCATTACTTTATATCTGGAGATCTCTCTGCACTTGTCGTCACATAGTACCATGGGCCCAGCACTATGTGTCAATAATTGTCACAAGTGTAGTGTTTGTACCAGAGTTTTCAAGTCGCTGGCTCGACTAAAAAGTCACACTCGTTCAGCGCATCGGTAGGGGTTCTGGTACATGGATATAGAGTAGTGGCCGTACTCGAAAACTAGTTGGCAGCCACCACCATATATATATATATATATACATACATACTTACATACATACATGCATGTATGTATGTATGTATGTAAGTATATATATATATATATATATATATATATATATATATATATATATATATATATATATGCAAGTATGTATGTATGTATATACGTATATATGTACGTATATATGTACGTATGTATGTATGTATGCGTATATATATATGTGTGTGTGTGTGTGCGTGTGTATGTATAAGTTGAATATTCTAAGAATTGATTTTAAAGTTCAAGTTAGCATTAGAAGTAATTATATTTGATATCAAAGGTTTTCCTATAGAATATTTATCATAGTTATTCTCGGAAAGAAATTTACATATTAATGAAATAAATGATAACTAAACTAATTAGTTTTCTCTTATTGATTGATTTATTTATCGATAATTTGCAGCTTTCTAAATCGGGGACTTAATTAATATGTTCTGATTACAATGATCTGTAAGGCTCGTCCTTTACACATGGACGACTATTTCAGAAATGAAGTGTAATATTACTGGTTTAATACGATGTAATCGAAGAGTGGTAGTGGTAGTGGTGATGTTGGTGGTGGTGGTGGTGGTGGTGGTGGTGACTTGCTTACGTCGTACGAGGCAACGCCTACGTGATTGCATAACCAGCTAAAAATAACAGCTAAATGTCCACCATATAACAAAGAACTGCCTTTAAAAAATGTTGAATGATGTAGTCCGAGCTTCCAAGTACATAGAAAGAAGTTATAAAACAAGAATATAACTTTATATTCAGACATGTATTGTACAAGTTACCACATGATTACATGGTCATTTGTTTCAAAATATAGCCTTTTTGATACAACTTGTATATCATGTATGGTGAAGCAGAAGAGCAGTGGGTTGGCAGTATCGGTAGAGTGTCGGACAACAGGCTTTACGGCACTTTATGTTCTGAGTTCAAATTCCGCCGAAGTTAGCTTTGCCTTTCATCCTTACGGGGTCAATAAAATAAAGTACCAGTAATGCACTGGAGTTGATTTAATCGACTTTTCCCTCCCCTTCAAATTGCTGACCTTGTGCCCATACTAGAAATCATTATTGAGAAGCAGAGATGATGGTATTTCTTATGGACCCCAGGAGAAAATAGAGAGGGGCGCGCTAGAAAGAGATATAGAAGAAGAACTGACCCTACTACCAGACTGGTATCCTATTTGTCGACCTCGAGGTGATGAACGGCAAAATTGACAACTACCACAAACCATTCTTTCCGACTTTTTAACACTGCTGCCTTTATTCCGAATAGAAATGGAAGTATCTATAATCTACATAGCTCCTAGAAAACAGAGTTAGTCAGCGACCCTTATATATTCCCCCCATAAAGCTTAAGTACCTTTATATTTCTTTTCACAATTTTCATTTAAACCACTTCTATGTAAGTAGTGCTTTATCAATTATGTATTGATAGTTTCTGGCAAGTTTGTTTACAATTAGAAAAAGAGTTGATATTAAAGAATGCTCTTATATCATAAAATGTCTTTAAAAAAAACGAATTCATATTTACGAACAGACATAAGATGTTCATAAAATGTCGGTATATTTATTTATTTATTATCTTAATGTTTGGCAAATGAAAATATTTCTACATGATAGTTAAGAACTAAAGTAGGTTGTTACACAGAAATTGCAGAGGTGGTATTGATCTACAAGAAATATTATTGATAGTTTCTAGCATTGGCAAAAAGCCATACATTTTCAGTGAAGGACATGGACAAATGTAAAATCGAGAGTACGAGGGACGGCTGAAAGGTTCATAGGCTAACTATGAAGGAGTGATGCTAAAGCTGTGAAATCTTGCATGCATTAATTTCAACTCTTCTTATCAATAACATCCCTTTACATTCTGAGTTTAACTTACACCGAGGTTAGCTTTGCCGTATTTTTGACAAAAGAAATTTTAGCCTGATAGCGAGATTTAGAACCCTCTAAGAAACAGATGAGTATTGACGTACATGGGAGTCGAACTTACATCTTTGGTTATCCAGTCCACTGTGATGTGTTGGTGTAAAAGTAAGGCGAAAGCTTCTATTTATACATACAGTATGTTTAAGAACGGACCCGTTATTTATTAAATCAACGGAGCGTAGAATAGTTTTTGTTTCCAAAGTAAATTGAGCGAAAAACAAATAATCATATAAATGATTGATATATTTTGTATTTATTAAGTTATTCTAATTTCATATGTATTTTAGCCTCCTTAGGATTCAACAATACCATGTAGCAATTTTAAACATTTCTTTAAACTATAGTTGAAATATATTTATGACAGCACGTTGGAATGAGCATGAAGTGACGATTGAAATTTTTGAAACTAGATTTAGAGATTGTCACCATAAATTAACTACGTGATGATCGAACTCACATCTCTTGTTTTCACCGCGATAAATGTGTGTTAGAACGATTACATGTGTAGGTGTAATCGATCTAACTTACTTATTGCGAAAATAAGAGGAGTGGATTTCATTTTCAGGCATGTTAATACCCATTTTTTCCGTTATGATGGTTCATATGCCTTTATATTGGATTATTATCTCAAATAAATCTACGGTGAATACTTCTAATTCTGTTTTCAAAATTATATTTATATATTTGTGAAAATTAGATAAGATTTTGGGAATGTTCTTTTCAAAGAATGTAATTCATTTGTAATAATCAGTGTGTTCATAGAGAAACTAGATCGTTTGAAAACGGAATAAAATTATAAAGAATATACTTACGTTGGTTTTGGGTCCTCTTTACTAGCTAAAAGGTATGGCATCCAACATTAAATTTGTATAATAGATTTCGCCCACAGTAGACTTTTCTATACGTATATATTCTTAACAATTTTATTCATCTCTAAAATCAAATAAGAGTTGAACACTCCTAATTCTTAACCGATTTCCATATTTGTATTATTTGTAAGACAGCTGCTGACTTATAAATTGAATATTACATCATATATATATATATGTATGTGTGTGTGTGTGTGTGTGTGTGTGTGTGTGTGTGTGTGTGTGTGTGTGTGTGTGTGTGCGTGCGTGTGTGTGTGTGTGTGTGTGTTTAAGAGAGAGAGAGAGAGACAGACAGACAGATGAATGAAAATATTGTGATTGTCTTTACATAGTTCGCAGCTTATTGACACTTCATTAGAAAAGAATCATCGCGATTTCTCGCGATTTCTCTACCCGAAGAGTGTGTGTGTGTGTGTGTGTGTGTGTGTGTGTGTGTGTGTGTGTGTGTGTGTGTGTGTGTGTGTGTGTGTGTGTGTGTGTGTGTGTGTGTGTGTGTGTGTGTGTGTGTGTGTGTTGGAATTTCGTATTTAAAAAGAAATACGTTATGTTTATAAATAAACATTTAGAAAGCAGTAGCTATTCAAATATGAAATTCCAATACATACGAGGGTCGGCGGAAAAGTTCATAAGCTGACAAATAAACTTTCAAGGAATGCCCAAATGAATTTTATTTTTTAACATAGTCCCTGGAAAGAAACAATGCAATTATTAATAAGAAGAGTTGAAATTAATGCACGCAAGATTTCACAGCTCTATCATGAATCCTTCATAGTAAGACTATGAACTTTCAGAAAGAAAACTTCATGTTTCCATCTTAGGAATATATTTTCTCAAACTTCATGTAGATCTTCATTGGATTTGATGTATACATAAATAAATAAATAAATAAACAAATAAATAGATAATGAATAAATAAATAAATAAATAAATAAATAAATAAATAAAAAATAAATGAATAAATAAATAAATAATCACCCATACTTGATATTCTTGATATTCTTGATATTCTTGTTTTCGAGGCATGTTTCTATGTTAATGTTCTCCAATTTTTTCGATAAAAATAAATGAATGAATTAAAACAATTTGCATGTATATACATATTTTACTTATTATATTGGCAGTATCGGTAGAGAAGCGGACGCCATGCTTTCCAGCATAGTTACGTCCCTTTACGGTCTGAGTTCAAATCCCGCCGAGGTTCACTTTGCTTTTCATCCTTACTGGGTCGATAAAATAAAGTACCAGTAATGTACTGGGTATTGCTGCCCTTGTGCCAAAAAAATAGAAACAATTATATATATATATATATATATATGTGTGTGTCTGTGTGTGTGTGTGTGTGAATGCGTGTGTGTACATATAATTATATATATTTATATAATTATATATATTATATAGTTATATATATTTATATATATATATGTGTATATATATATATATATATAAAATATATATATATATATATATATTTTATATATATATATATATACATATATATATATATAAATATATATCATTATATATATATATCATTATATAATATATATAATTATATAAATATATATAATTATATGTACACACACGCATTCACATACACACATACACACACACACATATGTATATATATATATATATATATATATATATAATTGTTTCTACTTTTTTGGCACAAGGGCAGCAAATATCCAGTACATTACTGGTACTTTATTTTATCGACCCAGTAAGGATGAAAGGCAAAGTGAACCTCGGCGGGATTTGAACTCAAACCGTAAAGGGACGTAACTATGCCGGAAAGCATGGCGTCCGACTCTCTACCGATACTGCCAATATAATATACATATATATGTAAATATATATATATGTACATATATATACATTCATATTCATATATATTCATATATGTGTGTGCATATTTTGTTTATGTATATATGCATACATACACAGGCATATATATAAACATTTACATATTTATATTTATGTATATTTTATATATACATATACATATACTCTCTCTCTCTATATATATATATATATTAAAACACGCATTATCGTGATAATTTATTCATTTAAAAAATGTAACATTTATTCGTATCTAGATTTTTCAGATTTAACACATTCTTCACGCTGTTTGTCTTTCCTGCAAAATGTATTTTAAAAAAAAAATAAAACTACCCCGTGATGTTTGTTCTCCGTCTTATTATTCTCTTTACACGCATATTTAAGTTGATTTTACACATAATTTCCATGATTTAACCATTCTACACATGACTAGACATCATTACAAAGATTTAACCTTCAGCATCTCCAAAACAGCGATATCTATATTTACATTAAATACATTAATACATATAAATACATGTACATGTATACTTGTGTATTTATATGTCTATATACATATATATATATAGAGAGAGAGAGAGAGAGAGAGGAGGGAGAGGTAGAGAAAGAGAGAGAGAGAGAGAGAGAGAGAGAGAGAGAGAGAGAGAGAGAGAGAGAGAGAGAGAGAGAGAGAGAGAGAGAGAGAGAGAGAGAGAGAGAGAGAAGTTAATTCCCCATTTCCGAAAACAATTATTTCACCTTAGTCGGATCATCTTCTCGGTTTAAATATATATATTTATAAGGAAAAGAAATTGGAAAGGCAACTGCGGTCTTTTAAGAATATATATTTATTTACTTTACCGGTTTCAATTTAACTTTTGAAAACCAAAAGAACTGTGAAACCGGTAAAGTAAATAAATAAATATTCTTAAAAGACTCCAGTTACATTTTCAATTTCTTTTCCTTATACTTTCACGCGTGTGAGACATCTCTTTTGTAATATATTTATATATGTATATGTATGTATTATAACAATATGACCCTCCCCAAATATAAGAATATATATATATATATATATATATATATATATATATATATATATATATATATTTCAAAGCGAGTAAACACAGTTCGAGTAACTTTTGTTATGCTTGCCTTTGTTTTGAGTTTCCTTATTCGTCTATAATTTTCTTTTATTCTTATTAATTTATTATTCGCCTGCAGCAAGAGTCAAATTCGGGCATCCAGCAAATTGTGTTTTGCAGTTCTCTAGCGATGTCAGATTCCTTTAGGTGAGTAACTAATACTCCTGAAAAAGACATTGATTTTGCATTTTACTTTTAGAAACACGTTCATAAATCCCTTATATCTGACACCATACTGTTCGTTCATCAAACATGGAAAATAGCCAACATTGAATTAACGCGTGAAGTCTAAACACAATGCAATCTCTCCTACGTTTTAACGACTTTGCCAATTCGATGCCATATTGAACGTATAGTTCACCTATTAATAAATCTGAGTAATGCGGTATTTATTCTATCTTATATCATATCACCATTCAATTCAAAACTAATAAATAAATAAATAAATAAATAAAAAGCCCCCAAGTGACATTAATGTGATCATGATTTTATTGTCAACCTTTAAAATGATTCCATATTCATATATAACATTTAAATATATATATACATGACATATATATATATATATATAAATGTATATATATATATATATATATATGTGTGTGTTATGTATATCTTTATATATATATATATGTGTGTGTGCGTTTGTGTATGTATATAGAATTATGTATGCATACGTATATTTAGAGCGAGAGAGGCGAGAGCAAGATAGCTGGATTTATATGAATATATATATATAGATATACAATTATATTTATATAAGTATATATATATATATATATATACATTATAATATATTTATATGTATATGTATATATATTTATATATATATATATATATATATATATATATATATATATATATATATATATATATATATATAAATATATATAAATATATATATATATGCATGTGTAAAAAGAGGCAGGCGCGTGTGTGTATATGCAAATACATCTTTGTTTTGTCTTGTTTTTTATATTTTATCTAATCAATTCCTTTCTAAAATAATGAGTTGTGTTCTAGTTAATGGCGGCTTCAGGTAAACATTAACAGCACCTCTACCAGAATCACCAACATTAACAACAACACCTCGACCACCACAAACACCATCACCGCTATAACACCAACACCACCACCATATCAAAATCAACAGTAACACCACTAACAACACAACCACCATGTCAACACTTCCTATCACATCATCACCACCACCACC
This sequence comes from Eledone cirrhosa, assembly GCA_964016885.1. Classification (NCBI taxonomy): domain Eukaryota; kingdom Metazoa; phylum Mollusca; class Cephalopoda; order Octopoda; family Eledonidae; genus Eledone; species Eledone cirrhosa. Next base: position 5,623,728 of record OZ024753.1, on the reverse strand, counting down.
ACTACCATATCAACACCAACACCAACAGCACTAACAACACCACCATGTGTGGGGGGGAGGGCGTGGTCGTAGTGGTGATCTTGGTGTTAATAGTTAATCAGGTAATGACAATAATGATAATGATGATGATCATCATCATCATCATCATCATCATGATGATAATGATGATGATTATGGTGACGACGACGACGATAGTGCTGATGATGATGCTGCTGCTGATGATGAT
>OZ024753.1:5618502-5621002 GCA_964016885.1 Eledone cirrhosa | reverse complement strand
TCCAAGACGACCCCAGGCCACGTACATGGTAAGGGTGGTGGTGGCGGCGGTGGTGGTGATGGTAGTGGTGGTGGCTGTGGTGGTGGTGTTGGTGGTGGTGCTGGTGATGGTGTAGGTGGCGGGGGGGGCTGTTGATGTGGTGGAGGAGGTGGGGTAGTTTTCATTTTTTTTAAGGTTCTTTCTTCCTCTTTTTTTTGGGGGGAGGGGTATGAGAGTAGGGAGTTCTTCCTTTTTTTGTTGGAATAGTTCTCCACTCTTCGACCTCATCGCACTCCTTGTCCGATTTGGCTATATCAGGAATGGGTATGCTTTCCATTGGTTTTGTGGGTGGTGGAACAGATGGTGTTTTTGTTGTTGTGGATGGTGATTTCTCTTCTGCCACTGTGTTCTTTGTTTGCTTGTCTGCTCCAGTTGCGGGGCACGGCGTGGGGAGAAGGGATGGGCGCGTGTCTGTTTTGGTTATTTTGGGACCTTAAGGTGCGTCTTGTCACTGCATCCATGACACCTTGGGCGCCTACCTTCGACAGTCACGTGTAGATGGCTGCCGTCGTCCAGGTCTATTACATCGGGGATGGCCTCAACGCTTTCATGGTTTGCTTGGATGATTAGCTCCATCCCCGACCCTGTCCAGTTTTCCTGTCTTATTCGTATGACGTTGAGTATGGTTGTTGAATCTTCAACGTCAGCGAGGACGGCTGCCGTCAGCCACGCAATCTCCACTGAGGGGATAATAATAATAATAATAATAAATTCCCTAGCTGTGTCTATTATTAGGTACAGTGCGGGAATTCTGAGATGGAATGTTGCTGAACAAAAAGAAATGGATAGTGCTCGTCTTCAGCCCTTTCAAACGTGTCCACCATACTATCTCTTTCGCCATGGCCACCAGACAGATAAAAACTGCCTGCCCTTCCCGGCTAAAGGAAGAGGGCGGGGTAATCCTCACGATGGACTCAGCTGATAGCTGGATCCGTCCTACACGTGACAGCAGGTGTTCGACATAAACCCACAAGTCAGCAATGCTCGGACAGTGGACGAATGCGTGCAGGACGGTTTCGTCGCCTTGCGCGCATATCGGACATGCCCGGCTGACGGCACCTCCATGCCTGTAGAGTTTATCCCGAACTGGCAAAGCTCCTCGGTAGCCCTGCCAGGCCAGGGATTTCTGGAAGTTGTCCATAGGCCCCGGCCTGAAAGTTCTTCCGAAGAGATTGGCTACAAAAGGCATGCTTGCTGGGAACAGCAAGAACACTCTGATACGTCCTGAATATCTGAGGCTGCAGATAGCGGCTTGATATTCATTTCAACAAACTTTCCAGTTAAATAACATCAATGACTGACATCCAAACAACAATAATAATAAATAAATAATAATGATAATAATACTGCTACTGCTGCTGCTACTACTACTACTTATACAAATACCATCACAGTACTCCAACTACTATTACTAATTCTAATAATAATATAATACTATAACCATTACAACTACTACTTGCTAATTATTTTCCGAATCTCAATATCCGGTGCTCAATTTTAGTTTCCGTAGCTTTACATCGATCTAAAAGCGATAAACCTTCTCACCCTCATCCCCACACCTCACCCATCTCTGAATACAGTGTTCATCTATTGTAAGTAGATTCCTACATCATAACACTGGAAAGAATTGAATTTTACACGGCAACCTACTGAAACACTCCAGTTAGAGCCGCTATTTCTCCGAATTGAGATATCACAGCTCCGATACTATGGGCATGTGGTTAGAATGTCTCCGGAAAGAATCGCTGAACAAATTTTATGGGCAAAACCAACACGTAGGACACCCAGGGGTAGACCCCTAGCAAGATGATTGGATAACATCCATGAGCTTGGCTGGTCACCCTTGGGGATCCAGCCGGATCAGTTGGAGACGGTTACTTCTGACAAGACCAGCTGGATGGAGTGTTTGAGGACTCTGCCCCAATGGCCTGCTCAGGAATAAGTAGGCGAAGAACAATAGAACGTCGGCTAGAATACTTTGCAGTGTTTATTCCGGCTCTCTGCTCTCTGAGTTCAAATCCCGTTGAGGTCAACTTTGACAGGTCGATAAAAAAAGTACTAATCTAGTGATAGGGTCTTTCACACTCTCTGTCATTCTGTGGAAGAAAACTGTTGTATTCCTGGAGAGGAGATGAGCTCCGCCAGGTCTTAAAATACCCTAGAAACGCCGTATATCAACACAGCGTCCCAACTGCTCCCTCGGGAGTCACGAGACCATGTCTGCAAGTCGGTAGAAGGTCGGACGCCATGATTTGACGCATAGAGTTACGGCCCTTGCCATTCTGTGTTCAAATCCTGCCGAGGTTAACTTTGCCTTTCATCCTTACGGGGTCGATAAAATAAAGTACCAGTAATGCACTGGATAATTTCTGGACTTGAGCCAAAAGTAGAAACAATAATTTATTAATATGACTAGGTTGATGGATTAGCTTCGTGGTATTTAGTTACGACCTTAGATGTT
>OZ024753.1:5583502-5613502 GCA_964016885.1 Eledone cirrhosa | reverse complement strand
ATGTGTGTGTGTGTGTATGTATATATATATATTTTTTTTTTTTTTTTTTTTTTCAGATAAAATAAAAGTTACAAAATTAAGAAGAAATCAAATTTAATGAATAATTGAATAAAGAAGAGAAAAATATAGAAAGCCTGTTTGAGAAATAACATTTCTAAATCTGTTTATCTCGTCTTTTAGGTGTAGTCATGTCAGTAATTGAAGTAACGTGAATTTAGCGAGAATTTCTGCTAAAACTATTTCTAGCCGCGAGACAAGATATCTAGCGAAGCGGATAAGTACGACCATTAAACGCTTGGATAAGCAGCTTGATCAACAACACCTCTTGACTTCGACTCTAGATTTTTCTTATATAAATAGCCCAAACGTTTAATCTGGTTGTTTGTTGAACCAACGCTAAAAGGAAAACCTTTCAAAATTTTGTTCGATTTCATCAGTTATTTTGAAGTAATCTAAAAAATGTAAAATAAATTCTTAGATACTGCAGCTGGTTGTGTGGTCAGGGTATCATGGTATAATATGGTATGGTCCCGTAACTCCTGATGGAGCGTCATATCGCCATACGGCATTTTTAAGCCTGGCGGATTCCATCTTCTCTCCAGAACTGAGTACAGCAAATTACTTTCAGAGAAGGATAGAGAGAGACAGGAAGTGAGAAAAATATATAGAGGAAACATCGACCCCACAACTAGACTGGTACTGTTTTTAACGACTTCGAAAAAAAAAAGGCAAAGTTGACTGCCAACCAAATTATCATTAGCACCGTCATGTTGCTGAAGACTTGTTATTTGTGTTTGTAAGTACAATGTTTCTGGTTAGTACATTTTACATTGTAACAGAGTGTTGTAGTTTGCTTGAAGCATTGTGAAATAGGAAATACAAATTTAAATAAGTTTAAATATTTGAAAGCCCTACAATGTGTACAAGATTAAAAGTGCCAGGAGTTATGGAGGAAAGAATGAGGACGATAGAATTTTACTTTTGCAAATTTAATTATCTCAAATATTTTCGGGTTTAAAAACCCATTATCAAGAGAAGATCTGTGAGTAGCTGTTTAAAGAGCAATCGGAGAAGAGTTGTTTGGCTGGCAGTTTTAAATTTGATTTACATTGTGTTTGTAACCACCATGTAGGCTATTACATTTTACATTTTTCATTTTATTCTAATTCACTCCAATTTAACTACAGTTAGTCCTCATTAATCTGATCTCCACCAAGACCTCTGACGTCCTTAAACCCCGCACAATTAATATCTTCCGTAAAGTCGGAATATGTACTTGCACTATGTACTTGCACTTTACGTTGATTTATTAAATTATTGTTTCTACTTTAGACACAAGGCCAGCAATTGCCCAGTACATTACTGCTACTTTATTTTATCGACCCCGTAAGGATGAAAGGCAAAGTCAACCTCGGCGGGATTTTAACTCAGATCGTAAAGGGACGTAACTATGCTGGAAAGCATGGCGTCCGACCCTCTACCGATACTGCCAATCCACCGCCCATTGATTTATTAAATTATATGCTAGAAATAAGTTAGTCCTTGTGTGTAAACAGTTTCCTAAAGAAGATGACACTACAAGCTGGATATGTAAACCGTATCACCTTAGGCCTATTAGAAGATTTTCATCCAATTCTACAAAATTAGGTGATGTTAAATAGATAGGAGAGTCACGGGTGGATTATCTTTAATAATATGTTTGCCTATGCGTATGAGTGTATACATGCATATATGTATATTCATATGTGTATAAACGCATGCGTGTGCATGTATGTACTTTCGTGTGTATATATGCATAAGAGAGTATGTGTATAAGTATGTGTATATGTGTATATGTGTATGTATATGCATATAGATCTATGTTGTATGTAGGTATGTGCATACATGCATGTATGTATGCACTTGCATATGTTCGATATGCATAAGAGAGTTTGTGTATAAGTATGTGCATATCTGTATGTGTGTACTAAAATGTATATGTGTATGTGTATGCATGTAGATCTATGTTGTGTGTAGGTATGTGCATACATGCATGTGCGTATATATATGCATGTAGATCTATATTGCATTTAGCTACGTGCATACATGCATGTGTGTATGTATATGCATGTCGATCTATGTTGTATGTAGGTATGTGCAGACGTACATGTGTGTGTGTATATGCATGTCGATCTATGTTGTATGTAGGTATGTGCAGACGTACATGTGTGTATGTATATGCATGTCGATCTATGTTGTATGTAGTATGTGCATACGTGCATGTGTGACCATGACCAACTTGGTCAACGACAGCTGCTGTTAAATCTGGATAAATGTAGAATATATTCAAAGATGTCATGTTAAGAACACATGGGGGTGGAGCTGACGAATGACGACAGAATGGCGAGGTTTTGTTTCCGTCCCTTTATTTTCTGTGGTTAAAATCCTGCTAGAATTAATTAAGCATTTCATTACTCAACAGTTGATAAAATAAGTACCATTTATATCTTGGAATCGATTAAATTGACCACTTTTCTCTCTTAAATTTGTTGCCTTCTGCAAATACTAAAGATCAGCACGTTCTTACTGTTGAAACTATCTTCCCATTTCTTTGACAGTTGGCAACAATTATCGATAGAGATAAATTTAATGTTGGTATACCAACAATTTAAATGATAAACCATGTTATGGAAACGTGAACAAATATGTGTGTGCGTGTGTGTGTGTGTGTGTGTGTGTGTGCGCGCGCGTGCGTGTGTGTGTGTGTGTGTGTGTGTGTGTGTGTGTGTGTGTGTGTGTGTGTGTGTGTGTGTGTGTGTGTGTGTGTGTGTGTGTGTGTTTAAGAGAGAGAGAGAGACACAGACAGACAGATGAATGAAAATATTGTGATTGTCTTTACATAGTTCGCAGCTTATTGTCACTTCATTAGAAAAGAATCATCGCGATTTCTCTACCCGAAGAGACCTATAACAAATAGCGGTTTACATTATACACAAACCAGGACTCAGCTGAAATAGACAGATTAATTTAAATAACATTTATTAAATTATAAATTATACGTAAATGCATTCATGAGTTTTATATCGAACAATAATAATAATATTAATATTCGATTCGTTTGCAAGAAAACAGCCTCATAACACCACGTGGTTCAGACGACTATCATCAGCCTTTTGTTCTAGCGGTAGCATAGAGAAATAATCAAAAATTGTTTCGAGGACATTACCTCTTGTCAAGGTTGTATATCTCCTTTTCTGCTGCACACTAAAACACTTCAGACTATATAGTACTCTCTAAAGTATACATCGGCTGATTAGCCTAATTTGCTATTCATTTTGTTTTCTCGACTTCGGATTAATGGGTATGGCTTACTCGTGGGATTCGAACTTAGAATGGAACTTCTTTAAAACTTACAGAACACGTATAATGATATTAACACTAATATCCTTGTGTACTTAAATGGAGCCCGCAGGGAAGCAGACGGAAAGGGCGACCCAAAATGAACTGGCGCCAGACAGTTGAGAGGGACCTGCGAGCGATAAACAGACAATGGCGGGACGCTGTGCAACTGGCTGCTGGCCGAACGTGATGGAACACTATGATTTCCTCATGCGTCGCAAGACGCGGGAGCTTCTGATTCTGAGTCTGAGTCTGAGTTTGAAGCCGAAATACTGGACAGTTTGTTTGTTTTTTTCGTTTTTTATTTTTCTTGTTTGACGTATAGACGAATGGATCAAGACCAGTTATTCCTGGTACATTAATTTGTAGATATACTATATTTAGAAAAATGCTATCTCTTCTAAAAATATAGGTAATTGAATCGACGAAAAAAATGTTTCCATAGATGCGACGGTTTTTATTCAATAAAATTAATATTTCCAGCTATTTCCTCGATATTAACAAACAGACATTCATTTCCTCTTCAATATAGGTTTGTGGTTTTTTCGTAGGGGGGGGGGGTACACTATTTGATATGCCTGAGTATTGAAAATCCAAATTTACACCAATAAAAAAAAACTGTAACGTAACTTATAATACAAACCGGGGTTTCATAACACGTCTTTACCAGAAATCCATATCACAAGACGTCTTCTTCTACCAGATGTCACAAGAACATCTTCTACCAGATGTCATAAGAACGTCTCCTACTAGATGCCACAAGAACATCTGCCAGATGCCAAGAATAACTACAAGATGTCACATCTTCTGCCAGATGTCACATCTTCTACCAAATGTCACAGCATCTTCCACCAGATGTCACAAGAACATCTACAAAATCTTACTAGCGTAAAATACAGGAACAAATGCGGCAACGACTCTACGTCGGTTCTAACTATGAGTTTTCCAGTTGATTCGATAAACGGAACATCCTGCTCATGAAATGTATGTACAAGTGATTGAGCATTCAACAGACACGTGTAACATTAACGTAGTTCTCAAGGATATTCAGCTTGTGTCAATAATTGACACTTTTTGACAGCTGAGTCGACTGGGCTAAAATGTCTGTCTTAAGCCAGAAGGCTTGTTAGGCTGGTGCTTATCCAGGTTTTATGGCGTGAAGCGACTGAGTATACAAGACTCCTCCCTGGACATGACGCCAGTCCATCGCAGGGTTAAACCCCCAGCTAATGCCGGTACTCATTTTCAGCTGAATATACTGAAGCAACATGAAATGAAATGTTTTCCTGAAGAACACAACACGCAAACCATCTCAGGAATCGAGCCAATGACATTATGATCGTAAATCCAACACTCTTACCACTAGGCCACGCGCCTCCACTGAGTGGCTTGGGGGAACGTGAAATAAAGTATGTTGTTTAAGACCATAACGACAGGAATCGAACTTACGATCGTAAGCCAAACATCCTAACCACAAAGCTACGCTCCTTTACTTGTTTAAGTATATCTGCGAGATAACGTAGAATTTTACTTTCGTTATCAGATATTAAAATTAGCTCAACAAACAATTTTCAGAGTTTTTTTTTTGTTTCATTCTTTTTTTCGGGGGGGGGGGGGTAGTTTTTTATTCATTGAAGTGTCAATGTTTCGTATATCTTGTCAACAATTTATTTTTAAAATGAATGAAACAATAAAAAATATTTCAAAAGATTTCCAGAGACACAAAGACGTCAGTTTATTTCTGTGATTGTTAGCTTAAGTATTAAAAACGACGAAAGAAATATTTTTTTTTAATATTTCGAAGCTTTAATATTAATATCGCTGATATCTTAAAGAAACTTAGGGAAAATGAATAAAAACGACCACGCTGTAGATCGCATTGGAAGATAAATTTCAATAATGATATCTTGATTTTTTTTTTAATTTTCAAAATGTTGAAACATGTCATATTTTCTTTTTTTTTCTTTTTACTTTACTCACTTCGTCGCTTTAAAATTCTCTACATCCCTACATCATATACCTATTTATACATTTCTTTACATTGTTTCTCTGAACCAATTCTTAATTCTCAACAAAGATGAACAGATATAAAGGATATAATGTAAAATACAAAAGAGATTCATAGAAAAAATACGAAAACTGTCATTGACAGCATTTAACTCTTTTAACAGCTGTTCTAGCGTTGAACCTCCTCATTTTTCTATGAATTCAAATATATTCTCGCTTCGTCTCGATCAGAGACAAACAATGTTTATTCATTTAAAACAAAGGGTTGTCGTTAAAGTTAACGCAATTTGTGTGTCTCTATGTGTGTGTGTGTGTGTCCATCCGTGTCTGTGTATGAATCCACCACCTTTTTATTCATAGAAATAATATTCTACTTTTTTTTTTAGATCTACTGTTCTAGCTATATCTTGTTTGTGTTGTTTCACATTTTATTTGCTATAAGATAGCAATGTGATTGCTGACACATAGATCAGGAGATTGAAAGTCTTGTAAGTCGCTTTTGTGTCGTTTGAATTGCTACCTTTTAAGTAATTTCCGGTTAATTCATTGATTACATCCGGTCTTTGGTGCAAAGGCTATTTTCTGATATTTGTATAAAATGGACTGATTTTCAACGTTTCATCCTGATGCCGTATAGTTCTCTGTATTTCTTAACCATGAGATTCCGGTTCGATCCTATAGTGTGATATCTTTTGCAATTCTACATAGCGTTCGGTCGATCAACAAACATCCAGACAATTTGTGCAGAAGGTAGTTTTACAAACAACCAAATCAAAACAGACTTCGAAATCACAGCAGACAAGAAATAATTGTTTCTACTTTTGGCACAAGGTTAGCAATTACCCCAGTGCATTACTGGTGCTTTATTTTATCGACCCCGTAAGGATGAAAGTTGACCTCGGCGGGATTTGAACTCAGAACGTAAAGAAAGGGCCGTAACTATATGAACTTTTCAGCCTATGAAGGAGTGATGCTAGAGCTGTTAAATACAAACCACATTTAGTCATTCTATGAGAGAATCTTGGTCAGCCTATGAAGGAGTGATGCTAGAGCTGTGAAATCTTGCTTGCGTTAACGTCAACTGAAATTATTAATAACTGCATTGTTTCTTTCCAGAGACTATGTTGAAAAATAAACCTCATTTGGTCATTCCATGAGAGTATCTTGGTCAACCTATGAACTTTTCAGTAGACCCTTGTACAGTGGTAGGTACGAACTCTAAATGAAATACGGAGAAGTCAGTTTTGATAGCCTACAATTAACTTCTGTCTGACTACATCGTTTTTGGCATTGGTGTTGTTGTTGCCGTTGTTGTAGTACCATGTATTACTATTTGGAATGTTGTTTAGGGCAGGACTGTTCGTCTGTAGGTTCAGATGAACAGTTGACCTTTAGTAATCTGTTTTGCCTCTTTATTAATGCGTTTTGGGCTTGAGTCAAATTGTATGTATGTGCATATATATACACAATGCTTCTATGAATGTATGTGTGTATGTGTTATGTATGTATGTGTATATATATATATATATGTAAGTATGTATATATATATATGTGTGTGTGTGTGTGTGCATATATATATATGTATGAATGTATATATATGTATGTGTGTATGTATGTGTTTATTAAGTTTGTACACATATAGGCATATAAACGTGCGTGTGTATAAACGTGTGTTTTGTGTATGTTAGTGTTTCTGTCTGTGTGTGTGTGTGTGTGTGTGTGTGTGTGTGTGTGTGTGTGTGTGTGTGTGTGTGTGTGTGTGTGTGTGTGTGTGTGTGTGTGTGTGTGTGTGTGTATGTGTGTGTGTGTGTGTGTGTGTGTGTGTGTGTGTGTGTGTGTGTGTGTGTGTGTGTGTGTGTGTGTGTGTGTGTTTGGATGTGTGTGAATGTAAATATTAACGACCGTTATGTTTCTCGATAAAGTAAACTCGTCAAACAAGATGAAGACCGGAAACGAAATCACTTAATTTACAACGAAAGGGATCTTAAGAATTTGTGTGTATGTGTTTCTGATTTTGTCTGTAACTTTACATTGGTTTTTTTTTGTATATATATGTATAAATATACATATATATATATATATATATATATATGTATATATATATATATATATATATATATATATATATATATATATATATATATATATATATATATATATATATATATATATATATATATATATGGTGGCTGCCAACTCGTTTTCGAGTACGGCCACTACTTTATATCCATGTAGGAGAACCCCTACCGATGCGCTGAACAAGTGTGACTTTTTAGTCCAGCCAGCGACTTGAAAACTCTGGTACAAACACTACACGTGTGACAATTATTGACACATAGTGCTGGGCCCATGGTACCATGTAACGACAAGTGCAGAGAGATCTCCAGATATAAAGCAATGCCTGTGTCGTGAAGCTTCTATAGTGAGCAAAAGCACTGCACAAAGCCAGTCCCACTCTCTTAACCAAGATGATATTTATATATATATACATACATACATACATATATACATACATATATACATACATATATATACATATATATATATGTTTATAGAAATGTATATTAGAAATGTTTTAATTAAACATACGGTATATTGCCAAATATACTTATACATACATTCACGTATACATCGCTATTTCAGAACACCAATCCTAATACCTAATTTTTGCTGGACCGGCAATCGTTGTGTATAATCAACTCTTGATTATTACTGGAATTCTATAAGAATCCAGCTTCTATAATTTTCGGCGAATGCAGTGGAGTACGTGGCTCTGATGAATGCTAACCAGCGTGAAACAGACTATCAGCTTCTCCTCCTTCTTTCGCCGAAAAGAAGTAAGTGACATAGTCACTACTTTAAAACTGATAGCGTATGGTCTTCTAAATGTTTTTAATTAAACATACGGTATATTGCCAAATATACTATACATACATTCATGTATACATCGCTATTTCAGAGCACAAATCCTAATACCATATATATATATATATATATATATATATGGTATTAGGTTTTGTGATGGAAACATTTATATATATAATACACTTATATATATCTTTATATATACAATATATGTATGTATGTATGTATATATATATAAATATATATATATATAAATATAATTATATTTATATATATATATATATATATATATATATATATATATAAATATAATTATATTTATATATATATATATATATATATATATATATATATATATATATATATATATATATATATATATGTATATATATATGTATATATATATATGTGTATATATATACGTATATATATATATATGTATATGTATATATATATATATAAATATATATATAAATGTAGGTATGTATATTCCCTCTGATAGTTTGTAAAATTTTTACATAGATCTATATGATATACATACCAACACACACATATATATCCTAGAAACGATCGTAAAATTATGAATTTTTTTATATAAGGAACTGTTTCTTTGTTTTTATTCATTGTTTTTATTAATTTATATATGGCGCGCTCTGCCGAATATAAGTGTATTATATATATAATATATGTTTCCATTTTCGTTGTTTGTATGTGCATGTGGTGTAAGAATTTGTATAATATATGAGAGTATATGAGTATTTGTGCTTTCCCTATGTGTGTATGTATCAATGTTTAGCCGAGAGTAACGAAGCAGAGAAAGAACATCTCGTTTTGCTGAAAAATACACTCTCACACGATCATATGCACGCACATACACTCATTGGTGCACACTCACACGCCCACACACCTCATACCCGCTTATATATATATATATTTATAGATTTATATACACATATACATTCATATATATGTATATATATATACCTACATACTCATACATATATATGCTTACAAACATACATATATATATGTGTGTGTATATATATATATATATATATATATATATACATACACGTGTATATATATATGTGTGTGTGTGGATGTGTATGTATGTATCTATATACATATACAAAGACTTGTTGCTATTTATACTTATACATACATACATACATACATACATACATACATACATACATACATACATACATACATACATACATACATACATACATACATACGCGTTTTTATACATTGATTCTCGCATACAATCCTGTACATAGTGTAGATTATTTGATGGTGTCTATCACGAAGAATGTGTTCAGTAGGGTTCAATGATGCCACAAGCTTACTCAAGTGTCAGCTGAAGATAAAAGATGTTTTTACCAAAATAAACTCTGGTGAGAAAAGGTCAAACCAAGAGGAAAGAAGTAAAATAATAATTAGATGGAACACGCTCTTTAAGATTCCCGCAGCTATTATAAGACGAAAGCATCCTGTTAGCCTCTTGACAATATAAAGTAGCTGTATTAATAATAATAATAATAATAATAATAATAATAATAATAATAATAATAATAATAATAATAATAATAATAATAATAATAATAATAATAATAGAGATGGTGTAGATGATGATGATGATAACGATATAAATAATAATAAACATGGTGGTGATTATGATGATGACGATGATGATAACGATATTAATAATAATAATTCTTTACATTTATATTCGTACACACATACAGACAATACCATGTTACAAAAGGTGTTAGAAAAACGTGTAGGACTGTACATAGAAATGTATATTAAAATGATTGGTGGGGAATGCTAAATAAAATATATATATATATATATATATATATATATATATATATATATATATATATATATATATAAAGCCTGCGGTAGCAAAAGAATGGCTTCTATAAATCATAGCTTAAACAAATCAAGGCGCATCGAAAAATGTAAGCGTTTCTTCCGGAGAAAATGTATTTGAATGAAATAACAAAAGATTTAACAAGGTCATTTTATAAAGAAAAATATTATAACACAAGAGAAGGGTCCCACATGAACGGAAATTCAAGTGCACTGAAGTAGGGAGGATATTGAAGAAAAGATTTTTTTTTTAAATCAGCACAATAAAAAGATGCTTAGTTAAGGAGAAGAGATGGAAAATGATAAGATAATATTATTTCAAACATAGTCAACCATAACTGGAAAGAAACCCAACAACACATTAAAACAACTGAAAAGCACATAAGATTAAAAGGTCGGTCTTGAACCCAGAGGCTCATCAGGTCAATGTTTATCCCGGTTTCTATGGTGTGATGTGACTGAGAGTACAAGACTCCCCTCTGGACAGGACGCCAGTCCAGCGCAGGGTTAAACCCCCCCCCCCCCCCCTCGATATTGCTGCTGGTACACATTTTCAGCTGAGTGTACTGCATTGTTTCTTTCCAGGGATTATTTTGAAAAATAATACGCATTTGGTCATTCCATGAGAATATTTTGGTCAGTCTATGAAGGAGTGATGCTAAAGCTGTGAAACTTTGCGTACATTAATTTCATCTCTTCTTATTAATAACTGCATTGTTTTTTTTCCTGGGACTATGTTGAAAAATAAACCTCATTTGGTCATTCCATGAGAATATCTTGCTCTATAAACATTTCAGCCTATGAACGTTTAAGCCTACGAATATTTTAGCCTATGAACTTTTCAACCTATGAACTTTTCAGTCAATGAACATATCAGCCTATGAATCTTTCAGCCTATGAACATTTTAGCCTGTCCTCGTATATAAACTATTATATTTTCTGACCGCCTTGATATCGATGATGTATCTTCCAGTTTTGGTTTCATAATAATTGTTTTGCTTATTTAACTTGTAATGTCTCTCTCCCTAAATCGTTTGTCTTCGTAAACTTTATATTTTTTTAATACATTCCCAGCCTCTCTGATGTATACGTAGTAGTAAGTAGTGTTTAGTATTTTTGTCATGTTTTTTTCCCTCGACAATTCAAACAGTTTATTAAACCTACTCATATTTTTTATTTGTTGCTTACTTGCTAGTTCTATCGAAGTTATTTTATAATAATTATGTATTTGTACTAGTCCTCTCTCTCTTTAAATATTTGGCAAAAATATCCTGTCTATCAGGAATTTAATGATAGTCTATTATATATACTTACATAAGTTTCTTTGTTTTCCTCTCCGTTCCTAAACTTAATTTCCAACGTATTACGACAAATCTAACTAATTACTGGGATATAGAGTGTGTTTATATCAATTATCATTTTTCTTTCTTATTTCGTTCGTTCTTCTAATAATAATCTTATGCAGCTATAATATTCATTATATAATTTCTGTCTGTATTTGTGTACACACATATCTTCTTATACCAAATATTTGATTTCTAGGCTATTATCAATCTTGCTTTAAAATTGAGAATGGTAAATGGCTGAATTAATAAAGAACTGGGCAAAATATTTATAGAATTTAATTCAATTAACCCTTTTGATATCAAAAATGACTGTGACTGACTTGGATACATTGACACAAAACCTTGTCTTAAAGAGCATATATTTATCTAAAAAAAAAACTTCCATCATAATTTTACGTATGGATTTTTGTTAAGTTATGTTCCAAAAACTAAATAAATAAGCCAACAATTTTTGTGGGGTAGGGAAAGTCGAATGAATTGACCTCTGTGTTACTGGGGCTTTATTTTATCGACCCCATAAGGATGGAAGGCAAAGCTAACCTCGGCAGGATTTGAACTCAGAACGTAAAGGGATGTAACGAACTACTACTATGCATTTCATGCGACGTACATACGATTCTGCGTATCCATCATCTTTTTCTGTGTATTAATAGGGAAAGCATTATGTGCGATACTATAAATGGAAACCACTGCTCTCTCTCTCTCTCTCTCTCTCTCTCTCTCTCTCTCTCTCTCTCTCTCTCTCTCTCTCTCTCTCTCTCTCTCTCTCTCTCATACTCTCCTATCACTCTGATATCACACTTTCATGTTTCTCGTCTTCTTAATCAAATATGATAACCTATGTTTATCCTAAGTTTATCATACGTATTTAGACGAAGTGTTATTAATATTTCTAAGCATTTCATAATTTCCAGTTTTGCACTATCTAATTGAATTTTTATTAAAAGATAGATGCAATGATAATTCTATTTCTTGCCGGGTAAGTGTTTGCCAGAAATATTTTCCTTTCGACTAGGATTCATAGCAGAAAGTTCTAATTTCCTTGGTCCGAGTCCAAAGTACTTATGGAGCTGAAACGAAATTATTCCTTGACACATATATATATATATATATATATATATATATATATATATATATATATATATATATATATATATATATATATATATATATATATATATATATATATATATATATATATATATATATATATATATATATATATATATATATATATATGTATATGTATATATATATATATATATACATATATATATATATATATATATATATATATATATATATATATATATATATATATATATATATATATATATATATATATATATATATATATATATATATATATATGTACGTGTGTGTATGTATGTATTTATATTTATACGTATATGTGTCTGTATGGTATTATGTATGTATGTATTCCACAGTCTTTATAGATTGTATGAAATCGATATTCAATTTACGAAGAGCAGTGGAGCAGCAGAAACATTAGATTGCCTAACATATTGCCTTATGATATTAAGTTACGACCCTTTACATTCCAAGTTCAAATTTGGCCGTTATCGTTTGTACTGTATTTCGTCATAGCAAAGTAAGTAATAAAGTCCGGAGGTTGATTTACCCGAGTATGGTAGCTCTTTATGTCAGAGTCAGAAATGAATATTTTTATTTGATTTATTTGCTTACAATTCTCTCTGGATTAGATGTGGAGATCTAACATAACCCTAAAAAAAGTTAGATTATTCAAAGCTACAGTGGATCAATCTTACTGCACTCTTATAACTCATGGTCAGTGAATGTACCTATCACCAAAGCTAAGCAGGATAAAAAGCACCAAACCTCTTGACCGTGTGTGTTACAAACAAAATTCTCTACAGCAACCTCCCGCCCTTATTCTTTCCAGGTTCGATAAAATAAAGTATCAGTCAAGCGGGTCCATCACCATGATGAGGGATGGAGGAATAGGATGGCTTTTCCGCTCTATCTCACAGATTTAGAAAATTTAGAGTGATATATTTGTTCATAAATTCCGTTTTAGAATTATTGCGAATCATAGCGCCTATCTAGAATGTTCTGTTGTCCCTCCCACTCCGAGCATTAAAGCCTGGGGACGGACCGGCTGTCACGTTCTGAGGATCGATTTGGTCGACTAGACCTCCTCTTAAAGTGTATGTATGGTCAATATTTATTGTTTAGTGCAGTGAGCGTCGTAAAGCAAGAAGTACTGGTTTTCTGAGTTAATTAAATATCCCTCTGATAAAAGTCCGAAAACCTCTTGAGTGTACCCCATATAACTGTATATCTTAATACATATTTTGATATGTCTTCGTTATATAAAGACCTTTCTTTATTACTTGACGTAATTGTGTTATCTTGAGCTTTACATAAAATAAATAAACGTGTGTGTTTATGCAGCCTTGTTTTACCCACAATGCCTGCTAACCGAAACAACCCGAAACATTTCCGTTTACTAAAACTCATGCTTGTCAGCCCTAGATTTCAATTATTCTATACCTGCTAGTGATTCGTTTAATATGCATGTGTATGTATGTGTGTGTGTGTCGCGCGCACGTATGTGTGTATGTGCGCATGTATGTTTGCGTGCGTGTGTATGTGCGACAGCATGTGTACCTCTGTATGTGTGTGTATGTTTGTGTGTTTGTGCATGCGTATGTGCGACAGCATGCGTGTCTGTATGTGTGTGTATATGCGTGTTGATGCCAACAATTCATTTGCAGTATCCGTCTATGAAATTCCACTCAAAACATGTTGGTCAACCCCAGGCATATTTGCAAACAAACCTTTTAGCCAAACAGACTTTCCTACACTCATATAAATACAGACATACTTTTTATTGATTATTATTTGTATTAGTTCAATCAGTTTCTGTTCTTTTTCAGTGTTGAACTTCATTTAAATTAGGCCGACTGAAAACCAAATTTCCCAGGTGACCTTCCTAAATTATCTCCTGGCAAATGTTACTACATTAAATTGCTTTTTTCTGTTTGTCCTATTACTTGTTTTATAACATTGGGGAAAACTGACTGGGTTTATCTCACAACATTTCTTTCTTCTCACGATGTCTTTCTTGGGTTTTTTTTAATTTTGTTTTTAATATATTATTTTATAAGGTTTTTTGTAGGTTTTTAAATCATGTTTTTAATATATTTTTATAAGGCTTTTTTGTAGGTTTTTAAATAGTGTTTTTGATATATTATTTTATAAGATTTTTTGTAGGTTTTTTAAGTTCGGGGATATTGTAGCTTCTGTTTCTAGTATTGGCTCTTTGTTGCTTTCGGGAATGATGGGGTTGGGTTGGGTCGGGATAGTAATTTCGTTTTTAATGCAGAGATATGCGTTTGTCCATGCGCGCGTGTATATGTATATGTGTGTATCTGTATCTGTATGCGTATTCGTTTCTATGTAAAAACAGCATGGTGGGAGAGATTGTGTGTGTATGTGTGTGAGTCTGTATGTATGTGCGTGTGTGTGTGTGTACGCGTGTCTGTGTGATATAATAGAATATTAAATATCAAATGATACATATTAATATAATATTTATTTATACATAGTATATATTATATTATTTATTATATATAAAATAACGATTTTATTTATTATATATTATTTACAATTTGTGTGTAGGCAGGTCTCTCTGGAAATAGGGGTGCGGCGCTGAGGGTATTATGTGGTCGTGGGGGTGCTGTGGCCCAAAACGTTTGAGAACCTCTGGTATAGACGATCCCGAGTTTCAAGAAACAACTAAGAGAATATATATACTGTGATTACATCGTTCCCAATCCAACACCCTTACCACTAGGCTACGCTCCTCCACTATTACAACCACATATATATAAGTTATATAAACCACTGACCAGTCTGTTAACAACATGGAACTATTCCCACAATTTTCCACCCACCAAACAAAACTTTCGTTTACCATTAATTATTTTGGCAGTAAAAATAAGACGCAACGTCTACGATATTGCTGTTGTTGTTGTCTCGTAGTTATTGTTGTTGTTGTTGTTGTCTCGTAGTTATTGTTGTTGTTATTGTCTCGTAGTTATTGTTGTTGCTGCTTTTATTTTTCTCGTAGTTATTGCTGTTGTTGTTTCGTAGTTATTGTTGTTATTTTCTCGTAGTTGCTGTTGTTATTTTATCTTAGTTATTGTTATTGCTGTGGTGGTGGTGTTGGTGGTAGTGGTATTGGTGGTGGTGCTGGTGGTGGTAGTGCTGCTGGTGGTTATCAAAGAAAAAAGGGAATGGCTGGTACAACTTATCCCCAGTATCACAGCTACTCCTATTTTTTTTTTTACAGTTGCGTGGACTGAACCAATGTGGAATAAAATGCTGTGCTCAAGTACACAATACGCAGCTCAGCCTGTGAATCGAACCTATGATCTTATGATTGTAAGCCCAACCTCCTAACGACTAAGCCACGAACCTTTAAAATAACAACTATAATAATTATAGTGATTTATTTCGTTAGCACAAAACCACAAATTTCGAGAAAAGAGGGTTAGTCAATTTAATCCATTCCAGTCCTTGACTGGTATGTTATTCTATGAAATCAGAATAATAGAAGACATCATTCAGAACCCAAAACGTTAGGAGTCGGATTTATTACCAAAAAGAGGATAGTTTGGAGCTCAGAACGTAAAGAGGCGGGATGAATACCAAAATGTATTTTTCCCGAGACCCTAGTAATTCTGTCAATCCACTACTCTTTATTCATTTTTTTTTTTGTCTCAAGGGTGACAAATGAAGAGTTCTAGGCTCTTTAGAACACTACCAACAAGGACAAACAAATTTGGAGTGAAGCTGGGCCCATGAGAACTCGTTGCCAGACTATTTCAATTGGACGACGTTTTCTTCAGTCAGTCAGTATCTTTTCTTTGTGGTTACTTTCAAAGAAGTCGCATCTAATCTTGTTTTATTTGCTGCTCTGAATTTTCTCCGATCTTAAACTTGTTATGTCACAAATCAGTGAATGCCAGCCAGCGTTCATTCAAGAGATTGACGCTATCACATGTGTTCATGTCTTTCCATTAATACAGCTATCAAAATACTTCAAGACTATTAATAACACAAGAAGTATACTTATACTTACACTTCACTTTATTTATTCTCACGGAATCTTTTTTTCTTTTTTTATCGAAACACTGTTATAAAAAATAAAATGAGAAAATAAAACTGAAACTATATGGTTAACAGTCCATTGACAGGCAGAAGAATTATTCCATCAATTTTTTAACGTATTATCTTATTCTGATATCTGGGACAGTGATTTATCTTGGTTTTTGTGGCGTTAAGCGAATGAAAGACAAATCCCTGTCTGTATAGAAAAATGACAGTCTTTCTGAGATAACGAGAAATGAGTTTCATCTTGTACAAAAGGCCAAGCACACACACATACGAACTGGAAGATTATACATATACATACACACAGGAATGTATACGTACGTGAATGCATATAAACACATACAAACATACATACATACACGCATACAAACATGCATATAGTGCTGCACATACACAAATATATGTATGCACAGCAAAAAGTTTATATACACACATATATATATGTATCTTTGTTAATGTGTGTATATATATATATATATATGTGTGTGTGTGTGTTTGAATGTATGTATATATGTATATATATGAATACGTTTATATATTTGTGTGTTTTTATGTATGTATATGTATATAACAAAAGACTTAACGTATCTGTAATCTATAACTTGAACATATATGCGTTATATATGCAAATCTGCAATATATATTATATCACAATGTGTGCGGTTGATTTGAGGATCTTTATATATATATAAAAGAAACACGAAATTCTTTCTTTCATAATTTTGCTCCCGTGCAATACAACATTTATTATCAATAACATTTATTTAAGTTTTGATATAATGTAGAGCGACTCTAGCTTAATACGTATTTTGTGGGCAATTTTTACCCAAGTATAGAGATATTGTGTTTAATTTTATATAGTATTTGCTGGCCTATGAGACACCCCTTCGTATAAGATGCCCTCTGGTTTTACAAGGGCATTTTGAGAAAATTTAGAACAATTCTTTATAAATTTATTAAAAATTATTCCATTGCTTTTTCAGAAACCCTTATATAAGTTCGACATCATTTTATTTATAAAAATTGTACAGATTACTGTATTAATAATATTAATATTAATACAAACTAAATTTTTTTAACTATGTTTGTGATGAAAGAAATTCTTTCGCATTCATTAAGTCTCGGGTTCTATCTCACTGCATGACATCTTGGACAATTGTCATATACCATAACTCGTTAACATTTTTTTAAAAATAAAATAAAACATGAAAGGAGACATTCTATAACATAAGCATTGATACGGTTAATAAGGCGGGATGGTCACAGAAAGAAAGCCTTTGATCGTAGCTCTACACGAGCAGAGCTGATATGATACTAAACAACGTTGATAACAACGACATGAATTTATTAGTTTATAAAATAATAATTTCACGTCGTTTTTTTTTTTTAAATCTGGGTCTGTGATCTTCTAATTGTGGAAAATTATATTGAGATTTGCCTCGCTTAAGTTGATATTAATATATTTTTCAACCAGTTTCAAAGAATTAAGATGCTCCATGTCAGATTTTTTCTTACTTGTATTATGACTTTTTACAAAATATTTTTTTAATATTTCAAAGAAAAATATATTTTAGAATATGTTTCACTACTCCACCAAGTAAGCTTTCTCTTTTTATGTTTCCATTCATCAATATGCATAAAAATACATATATCTATCTATTTATTTATCTATCTGTATGTTTCTCTGTTTATCTATCTATCAATCTTTATGTCTGTTTGTCTGTCTATCTATCTATTCATCTCTCTCTATATATATATAAATATATATAGATATGTATATATATATATATATATATATATATATATATATATATATATATATATATATATATATATATATATATATATATATATATATATATATATATATATAAGTGGTTACACACCAGTTAGTTCACCATACCGAGAACAATTGTTTCACCTTAGCGGATCCTCACCCCTCGGAATGGGCATGGTTATAGGATCAGGAAGGACCAACCCCCAACCCCCCTCATATTTTTTCCCAATATCACACATCAATCTAAAACTACTTTTCATATGTTGATTTAAAACTGCACTATTCACAAGTGTTTTTTAACCTTCATATCATGTCTCCCTATTTTATCTGACGAAAACGCAAATGTCATCGCACGATGATATTTGTTTTTGAAATGCGCATAATAAAATACATGGAACTCTTTTAACCATCTTTTGATCTTATATATATATATATATATATATATATATATATATATATATATATATATATATATATATAAAGTGACAATAAGAATTGCAGCTTTATGTAAACTTTACCTCATATTATATATCTAAATATAGTTAGATAGATCGGTAGATTGGCAGATATGTGTATGTGTATGTGTCTGTACGTGCCTGCTTATGTATATATATATGTTTTATCCTTTACATACATATATACATATATATATATATATATCATATATACATACAAACATAAATATATACATACACACACACATATTCATACATACATATACATATGTACATGTGTGTGTGTATGTGTGTATGTATGCGTGTGTGTGTATGCGTGTGTGTGTGTGTGTGTGTGTGTGTGTGTGTGTGTGTGTGTGTGTGTGTACTCTATCATTTACCGCTATCCTTTTCACACATCCAACATCTGTTAATTCCCATCAATCTTTCCTATATCTGTAGTTAAACCTCGTAGGTTTATGCAACAACAAAAAAAAAGAAACATCTCGCGTTCTTCTAATGTTGCCATTGGAAGGTATCAAACAACATATATTCTAGCAATATATACATGGATTGTTGTTGTTGTTGGTGGTGTGGTGGTGGTGGTGGTGGTGGTGGTGGTGGTGGTGGTGGTGGTGATAGTGGTGGTATAGTGGTGGTGGTGGTGGTGGTGGTGATAGTTGTGGTATAGTGGTGGTGGTGGTGGTGGTGGTGGTGATAGTGGTGGTATAGTGGTGGTGGTGGTGGTGGTGGTGGTGATAGTGGTGGTATAGTGGTGGTGGTGGTGGTGGTGGTGTTGCTGGTGGTGGTGGTGGTGTTGCTGTTGATGTTGGTGGTGGTGGGGGGTGCAGTTTTTGGTGGTTTTTGTAGGTAGTGGTGATGGTGGTGGTGGTGGTGGTGGTGGTGTAGGTTTTGGTGGTTTTTGTAGGTAGTGGTGATGGTGGTGGTGGTAGTGGTGGTGGTGCAGTTTTTGGTGGTTTTTGTAGGTAGTGGTGATGGTGGTGGTGGTAGTGGTGGTGGTGCAGTTTTTGGTGGTTTTTGTAGGTAGTGGTGATGGTGGTGGTGGTAGTGGTGGTGGTGCAGTTTTTGGTGGTTTTTGTAGGTAGTGGTGATGGTGGTGGTGGTAGTGGTGGTGGTGCAGTTTTTGGTGGTTTTTGTAGGTAGTGGTGATGGTGGTGGTGGTAGTGGTGGTGGTGCAGTTTTTGGTGGTTTTTGTAGGTAGTGGTGATGGTGGTGGTGGTGGTGGTGGTGGTGTAGGTTTTGGTGGTTGTTGTTGGTGGTGGTGGTAGTGGTTTTGTTGTTGGTGTTGCTGTTGTTGGTGCAGCGAGTGGTGGTTGTTGTGTCTCGGTCACATAATGCTACATATTTCTACTCTTAGAATAGGATTTAAATGTCTTGGTGATATTTATTATTTCCATAATTTCACCTACAACCCCTCTCCCCCCCCCCCCCTCCCCACACACACATACATGCACACACACACTTGCACATACACACACATATGCACATACAGATACACATATTACATCCATGTTATAAGGAAGCAAACAAGATCCCACGAATAACACAAAAACTTTAACACAAATATATATTATAACATACAGCAAACACACACGTTGCAGAAATACACACAGACAACTACCAACACACACTGAAAGAGAGAAGGAAAAGGTGATACATTCACGTCATACGTAATCTTACACACACACACACACGCGCACACACACACACACACACACACACACACACACACACACACACACACACACACACACACACACACACACACCTACTAACACACACTAATACACGCATATAAATATATATAAATGTAATATATTTAAAAATCTGGTGTCTAGCATTAACCGTAGAATCTCGATCTTATCATCTAGTAGAGAAATATTTGAGAAGGCAGCGCCATACTACAACAACACTCTCCGAAATAGGGGATTCAGAGAAGGAATCAAATATATGCCTAATAGATACCCACCTAGGAATAGAAATAGGAAAAGAAAAATAACCTGGTTCTATCCTCCATTCTCACTTAATGTAAAGACTAATGTAGGTAAGACATATTTAGACCTAATTGATAAGACGCATCTCTCTCTCTCTCTCTCTCTCTCACTCACTCTCCCTCTCTCTCTCTCTCCATCTCTCTCTCTCAACTCGACATCTGTAGGCTATATCTTAGTATTCAAAGTCGTCGGCACACAGTAGACAATAAAACATCTTCAAACCATTTAAAGCTCTACACAACGAATCAATCTAGTAAAGAGACCCTTTCTAGTTAAGTCATCGTTTAAAAGCAAGCTGTCTAGTCAGCATTGTCATGGTGTTACTATCTAACGAACAATTATGAGATGTCTACATACATTCATTATCTCAATGCAGTGATTTCTCCAGTCAAAATCTATAGGTTATGTGTCGTCAATGTTTAAAATTAATCCATCTAATGAATATATATATATATATATATATATATATATATATATATATAGAGAGAGAGAGAGAGAGAGAGAGAGAGAGAGAGAGAGAGAGAGAGAGAGAGAAAATTTCGCTCTACATGGCTGAATACAATAAATGTAATCTGAGTTTTTCGAATATTAATAATAATATTCGATTCGTTGGCATGTAGACAGTTCTGTTTATATGCCAACACAAGATCAAGAATGGGGGGGGGGTCATTCTACTGACATGGCTTTAAAAATGAGGCTCGTTTGCATAATTTCAAACGAATCGAATATGATTATTAATTATTAACTCAGATTACATTTATATATATATATATATATATATATATATATATATATATATATACTTTTGACCAATCCTTGTGACAATCACTTTTACCATATATGGAATTACCCCCTGAGAAGCTCGGCTATTCATATACCAGGATAAAAATGTTCATTTAGTCCAGAATTAGCCGTCGAAAGGGCTTGAGCTCAGCCGTCGGGGTCCTACTCGTTCCTATTACCCACTCTACTACCCTAAGTATTGAGTACTTTGGTGCGTTATGGTCCATCTGGTTCCTTACCACATTTCCTTCGTTATATATATATATATATATATATATATATATATATATATATATATATATGCTTTACCTTTTATCCTTACAGGGTCGATAAAATAAAATATGAGTATTGCATTGGGGTCGATTTAATCGGCTTTCCACTCCCACCAAAATTGTTGCCTTGTGCCTAATTCAGAAACCATTTATATATATACATATATATATATATATATATATATATATATATATAAATATATATATATATATATATATATATATATATATATATATATACACAGTAAAATTCAGTTATAACAAAATTAACGGGGTATAAAAAAATTCGTTGTAACGAAAAATTCTTTATAACGAGATCGACCGAAAGAAATCGAGCGTTTGTTCGTTATTACATCGGGGATTGAAAAAATGTTGTTATACTGAAAAATTCATTATAATGGTATTCGTTCTAACGGAATTTTTCCTGTACATACATACACGTATATACATACACATATATACATACATATATATACATACACATATATACATACACATATATACATACACATATATACATACACATATATATGAACACATATATATGCATACACATATATACATACACATATATACATACACATATATACATGCACATATATAAATACACATATATACATACACATATATATTCATACACATATATACATACACATATATAAATACACATATATACATACACATATATATAGATACACATATATACATACACATATATACATACACATATATACATACACATATATAAACATACACATATATACATACACATATATACATACACATATATAAATACACATATATAAATACACATATATATACATACACATATATACATACACATATATAAATACAAATATATATGTACACATATATATACATACACATATATACATACACATATATACACATATATAAATACACATATAAATACACATATATATACATATACATATATACATACACATATACATATAAAACATATTCAACATTTGCAGACTGTTTTGTGTTTCGTTTTTATTTTTCATTTTAATTTGGTTGGGGATTTTTCTTTTTTTTCTACAGAAACAAAAAAAAAATGACTGACATTCTATTTCTTTTGTGTGGTTTAATAATTTTATTGGTTTTGTATGGGTTTTTTTTGTAAATAAAATACTAAATATTTACTTGTGATTCTATACAAACTACGTCATAGATAAAAACCAACCTGAGTCTGATTGGTTTTACACCACAGACAATAACAGTTGTTTTAAAATTCTGCACGAACGACTTCAACTCCATCACGTGTGTGTTGTTGATGTTGTTTTGTTTTGTTTTGTCTTGTCTTGTTTTGTTCTGGGGTTTTTTTTTCTCGATTTAGTAATGGCAACAAAATTTGACTGGGGAAAAAAAAAAGAATAAACCATAAAATTTACTAACTAGAAAAATAATGGTTTCCAAGAAATAAAATTGGAAAATTGACTTTGGCAAATGATGTAAGAACAGTGAAGGCTATTGGAATCACGAAACATCTATTTTGTCGGTGGGTAGAGCAAGGTAGGGCGAGGGAATGTCATCTCTTTTACATTTATATATTCTTTAGCTTTTTATTTTATTTTTATGTTGGGGGAGTTTTTTTTGGGGGGGGGGGGGGGGTACCTGTTTGTTTGTATATTTGTTTGTTTGTTTGTGTCCTTTTACAGACGAAAACAAACCAAACCATCAAATTCGAAATTAATGAGAATGGCGGAAAGCATGAAATATATATATACCGCCATATTTAATTTAAACTTAGTCAGCATTATCATTCTCATCATCGTTACCATTACGATTGTTACAACCAAAAATGCCATCATCAACATCATCATCATCATCATCATCATCATCATCGTCATCATCATCATCACAGTCATCACCACCACCCCACCACCACCAACAACAACAACAACAACAACAATAACAATACCATTTATGAACAGCAGAATCAGAAATGAGTCGTGGCTAAATTTCCCTGAAAAATCATACCTTACTGCCTTGGGAAATAAACGGATACATTGGATAAATCATGTAGACGGAATGATCAAAGAACAACTTTTTCATGAAAGGTCTGTTCAATCTGGACTGACCTGTGGTTAAACTGCAACAACAGCAAAAACGATAATAGCAACAATAACATTATCAACCACAGCAATAACAATAATAACAACAACATAAATATGCCTCTAAAAAGTCGTTCATCTTGCTAGAAAAAGCAGTTAAACTCCTTCAATCGCCACCACCCCCTCTAGCTTAATGGAAGAACATGTTAGATAATGTAGACCTAGATATACAAAAGGTAGCTGTAATGACAACAACAACAACAACAACAACAACAACAACAGCAGCAGCAATAGAGAAAACAATAGTATGTATGTATGTACGTATGTACGTTTGTATGTACGTATGTACGTATGTACGTATGTACGTACGTATGTACGTATGTACATATGTATGTACGTATGTATGTACGTATTTACGTAGGTATGTATGTACGTGTGTTTGTATGTATGTATGTATGTATGTATGCATGTATGTATGTATGTATGTACGTATGTACGTATGTATGTATGTACGTATGTTTGTATGTATGTATGTACGTATGTACGTATGTATGGACGTATGTTTGTATGTACGTATGTATGGTGGTGGTGGTGGTGGTTTTCAGAGGTGGAAGAGGAGAGTCGGAGGGAGGAGAAAGAGAAGTAAAAGTAAAAGACAGCGACAGTGTGGGCAGCTTCAGAAAGAAGGGAGGAAAAATTGTACATTGTGTTGAAAATATATATATGTAAACGGGAAATACAAATGCATTGTGGGAATGGTGTTCGGTTGTTGGCAGTTAATCAATGAAAGCACGTCTGTAAAACCACCAAGTTTTATTAAACATAATAAGTTTTAATGAAAACTCACAGATGCCAAATTAAAATCATTTTCTCTCTGGTTTCTCATTTGTATGGGAAATGTTGGCAACTTCTATTAAATGACTCATTGATTAATTGATTATTAATGCTGTTGTTGTTGCTCTTGTTGTTGTTGTTGTGGTGGTGGTGGTTTAGTCGCACGTCAACCATGATTGAGCAGAACTATGGTCAAAAATGTTCCAGTTGTGACCAACTCGTCTTTTGTTTTTAGACATAATGTGTCTAGAACTTCATTGTATTTTTATATTTTCTATATTCGATGGATAGGTAATAATCGGTAGAGCGTCGGTGAACATGCTTTGCGTCATATAGTTACGACTCTTTATGTTCTGAATTTAAATCCCACCGAGGTTAGCTCTGTCTTTTATCCTTACGGGGTCAATAAAATGAAGTACGAGTAACATACTGATTAGATTTAATCAACTTTAACCTCCTTCAAAATTGTTGGCCTTGTGCCTAAATCAGAAACCATTATCTATAAAGAAGGAGACGCAATCCTCATGACCGTTTAATCTTTCAATGTTTCCAAGACTGATAAGAAGAAAGGAGGGAGGTTTCCTCGAATGCGAGCAGAATGAACTCCGCTACCAAGGAGGGACGAACTAGTAGATTTAAACCGGACGATTGATTAGTTTACCAACGAAGAACTCGAAAAACAAAGAGCTGTAAGAAATACTGCAATCTATCTCGTTCGAAGCTCTAACAATTCATCTAATTCGCCCCTTTCCGGAAGTTACTTGGTTGTAACTGGGTGCTGGAAATGTCTAATATGCATACATGCTATTTAGCAGAAGTCACCCCTCATCTAAAACACACTATCAGATGCATTCTAAACGTAACCTTTCTATCGTTCTTTCATATAGATTATTCAAGACCAGAGTATCCTAGGTCTCCCGTCTTAAACAAAATTCAAGGAAGTGATTTGAGCAAGATTTGGCTACTATTTCTAGTAAATCGAGAAACCGTTATAAACTTACAAACAGTTAGAAGTCTCTAGTTGGGAAAAAAACGTACAAAAAGCTCCCAAGTATTTTGGGGGAAAATAACTCCAAACCTCTGTGTGTGAGCGTGTGTGTGTGTGCGAGCGTGCGTGTGTGTGCCTTCTCATGCATGTAAGTACGTATATATGTATATATATATGTATGTATGCATGTATCTATGTACGTATGTATGTTTATGCATATATGTATATGCTTTAGCCCATCGGGAGGATGAAACTCCTAGTCCTTGTTAGGACATCATTCTAGAAGAAAAGCTCTGATGTAAAACCTGCGACTCTCGAAAGTGAGATGCAGCCATTATGTATGTATGTATGCATGTGGGTGTATGTATGTATGCATATATGTATGTGTGTGCATGTATGTGTGTATATATGTATGTATGTGTGTATTATGTATGTATGTATATATATGCATGTGTGAAAATGTGTGTGTATATATGTATATATGCATATGTGAACATTTGTATATATGTACGAATGTGTGTGTACAGGTTTATATACTACTTTTTATAAATGTACTAGCAAAAGAGCCTGTCGTTATTGGGCAAACCTTTCGCCACTGTAAATAAAGACTCCTCTCTCCTCAACATGGTGGTCTTTAAATAGACCCAGAACTCAGTTATTTTAAGGGAAGGGAAAGATTTAATCTATATGTTGACATGCTCTGGGAGATAAATAACCTAGGTATCAAATTTGAACGAAATCGGATGGAAACATTGGAAATGCATCGCCTGCATACAGACAGACATTTTCGTTTATATATATATAGATATAGATATAGATATACTCAGCATCGGACGAAGGTATTTCTCTACCAAACAACAGACATCGTCAACAACAGTTTTACAACATAGTGTCAGCGTGAGAAAGACAAAGACTACAGATGATTGGTCAACTACATTTCATATATAGTCATTTAATTGACAACCATTAACATGGTTACTGAGAAAAGTTTGTTTTAGTTAAATAAGTTAAAATAAGGTTATTTTGCAGATTGGGGATATAGCTCAGTGGTAGAGCATTCGACTGCAGATCGAGAGGTCCCCGGTTCAAATCCGGGTGTCCCCTTTTTTTTTTTAAATATTTTTCTCACACTAATTAAAATAAAGTAATCAAAAGCAGAAAATACTGGCAAGGTTGGGGATATAGCTCAGTGGTAGAGGATTCGACTGCTGATCGAGGGGTCCCCAGGTTCAAACCTGGGTGTCCCCTACTATTTTTTCTTTTAATATGTTGCTGATTCTTTCCTTATTTTGTTAGTGTCAAAAATAAATGCCTTAACAGTTTTTGGAAGCACTCAATGGTTAAGAATGCGACTGTAGGTTAATACATCTCCGGTTCAAACCCGGCTGCTTATATATATTTTTTCAATATGTTTCTGATTTTTCATTAATTTCTTTTTCTGTATTTATGTATGTATGTATGTATGTATGTATGTATGTATGTATGTTTGTATTTATATATGTATGAATATTATTTATTCTTTATCATTAACATTATTATGAAAAAAAACGAACCGAAAATGAGGTACAAGGTCAGCAACAAGAACAACTTCAAAGAGCTGGCATTTGATATAGACAACTTAGAGGAGATAGTTCTAAATAGGGCTGAGTGGAGAAAGCGCATAAAGGGCAGCTGCAAAACGTTTGAGGAATGATGTCTGGAACATAAACAACTGAAGAGTCAGCTCCAGAAGGGTTGTGCTCACAGTCTTGATGAAGTCATCAGTAGATAGACATGCAGATTATGTCAGCGTGTACTCCTCTCAAAGGCTGGTTATGTTAATCACCAGAAGTCACCTGCAACACAATTCAACAAAGACCTGGCGAAACAACGCGCGTGATATGCAACAAAGAGTGTAGAACTAGATCCGGACTACAAAACCATGGTGGTACATAAAGATTGTGTCCCACGGGGAGACCCCCACCGGGCCTGTAGAAAGCATAACTCACTTTTGTCACCTGTGTCGTAAACCATGCAGATCTACAGATGGTCAACAAAGTCATCTACGAAGTCGTGGACGCGTGATGGGATGACAATGAAGAATCAATAAGAGACGGCAATCGTCTGTGAAGACGTAGCAATCATCATGTATGTATGTATGTATGCATGTGTGCGTATATGTATGTATTTGTGTATGTATATATGTATATATGTACCTACCTGAGTATGTATGTATATATGTATATATGTACCTACCTGTGTATGTATGTATATATGTATATATGTATATATGTACCTACCTGTGTATGTATGTATGTATATATTCTACATGGTACAAAAGAAATCAACAACCTGTTACTCAACATTTAGTCAGTGTGAGAAAGACATAAACAAAAGCATTAATGACAACTATTGACAAGATTACTGAGAACATATGTTATAATTAGATAAGTAAAAATAAGAGTATTTAGCATGTTTGGGATATAGGTCAGTGGTAGAGCATTCGACTGCTGATCGAGGGTCCCCCGGTTCAAACCCGGGTGTCCCCTACTATTTTTTCTTTCTTAAATATTTTTTTCACACTAATTAAAATAAAATAATCAAAAACAGAAAACACTGACACGATTGGGGATATAGCTCAGTGGTAAAGCATTCGACTGCAGATCGAGAGCCGCCCCCCCCCCCCTCTTCAAACCCGAGTGTCCTCTTCTTTTTGCTTATATTGTTCAATTTGTTTTCTTTCCACTTTTTTCTTGTCTTCCTCTCCTCCTCTCCTCTTTATCTGTGTTTTATTTCAACAAAATGAAAATAACTTCTGAGATTATAGAAGTTTTTTTTTAAGAAAGCTCAATTAACAAGCTGAGTCGTGTTGGGGATATAGTTCAGTGGTAGGACATTTGACTGCAGATCGAGGAATGGTTCGTTGGATGCGGAATTACACCTGCGCATTCAGAAGGCCTCTGTAGCCTTGGGAAACTCAAAAAAGGGAGTGGAGGCGAATCATGGGATCAATAACAAGACCAAGATTAGTATGTGCAAAGCCTACATACTAAGTGCTCTGTTGTACTCCTCGGAAACGTGAACAGTACATCGTAGACACCTCAGGTTGCTTGAACACTTTAATTACTTGACACACATGCTTATAGCTGCTGGATGTACATGCATTAAATCTGCCATCATATCTTCCTAAATGCATTTGGAAGGTCACGTTGTACATATGAATGATGATAGACTCACCAAAACAACTATTTTACAACCAATTGCACACTAGGAAACACCTTCAGCACAAACCTAGAAAAAGATATAAAGGCTGCATAAAAAACCTAGTTTGAAGTTCAGAACTGAGAAATGTTAGTTTAAAGAGGGTTGAAGGGAGAGGACATGTGAAGAAATACTACAGTATATTTAAAGAAAGACGTCTCGACCATGAAAGACTTAAGCGTCAGCTTCAAATAGGCCAAAGTATACAGCTTAATAAGAACATTGGGAGCTGGAAATGTGAAGTGTGTGGTCGTCTAATGCTCTCTAAATCTGGTAACATTACTCATATAAAATCACATGAAAGACCAACTGTATGCAGCGCTATCCCTCCAATACTGGGTGAGACAACATATGTGGTGTGCAGAAAAATCTACAAATCAATTTCTGGTATTTAAAAGGTATATGAGAGTACATAAGGATGACATCCCATAAACTGACCAAATCAATCCAATAGAAGTCACATTGTTTGTCCGTCACATTTACTGCAGACCATGCAAATCTGCAGGTGGATTTAAAGATCATCTAAGATATCATCAACGGATGTTTGTGGGAGGTGATTGTGTTGACGGTATACAGAGAGAGATGGAAATCATCTGCAAAGATGAAGCGATCACCTTGTATGTATGTATGTATGTATGTATGTATGTATGTATGTATGTATGTATGTATGTATGTATGTATGTATTTATGTGTGTGTGTGTGTGTGTGTGTGTGTGTGTGTGTATGTGTGTGTGTGTGTGTGTGTGTGTGTGTGTGTGTGTGTGTGTGTGTGTGTGTGTGTGTGTGTGTGTGTGTGTGTGTGTGTGTGTGTGTGTGTGTGTGTACCTACCTATGTATGTACGTATATGTTCTACATGGTACAAAAGAAATCGTCAACAACCTGTTACTCAACATTTAGTCAGTGTGAGAAAAACATAAACAAAACCATTAATGACAACTATT
>OZ024753.1:5566002-5576002 GCA_964016885.1 Eledone cirrhosa | reverse complement strand
AGTTGTCAGTAATGACTATCATTTATTCTTCAACATAAAAAAAAACTCTAGGCTGCGAACCAATATCGCAGTGATGATGACGTCATATCTGCTGTTGATGACTTTTTGACCAACTGGATAAAAGCTTCTTGACCAATACGATCTAGTCACTACAAAACTGATGGAAGAAGTTTGTGAATCGCACGGGGGACGATGTTGAAAAATAAACTTCATATGGTCACATTCCATGAGAGTATTTTGGTCAGCCGACCCCCGTATGTATGTCATGACATACAGCGTGTTCTAGTCATTTTAAACCTGGCGGGGCCCATCCCTTTCCAGGTTTAAACATACCCAAAAGCAAAAAGAAATAGAAAGGAAGTGAGAAAAAGATATAGGGGTAAAGATTTAGACGATTGGTAATTGGAGTCTATCCTCAAGACAGCTGGTTTTGGTTCTGTCTTCAAGGGTTGGATCGCTTCAATGCACTGAAGCATCTACTCAGTGGTCAGAGTAAATGGCCATCTTTCGGAATCGTTTCAAATCATTCGATCGGTCGGTCAATAAAATAAAATCATCGAATTCTGAGACACGGGAGTGGCTGGTTCAGTAGAGAAACGTACGATGTGCTGTTGGTTTCTAATTGAGTCGTATTACATTCTGGGTAGACACAAGCATGACTGAGTGGATAAGAAGTTCACTTCACAACCATGAGACTCCATTACCATAGCTTCGGGTCAACTCATGTTGTGGCCATCTTGTGGCATCTTGTGGCATCTTTACCGTAAACTCAAGTCGACACAAGCATTGCGTGTGAAATTAGGGAGACGGAAACTGCGTCGAAGCCGGTCGCATGGATTGTTCCTGTAACTGAAAGGTCTGTTTTTACATATTGTGTCCAACAGGCTTCCACATAGCTTCCGTGTACTTCTGTTGCTGTTGTTGTTGCTACTGCTACTACTACTGCTGCTGTTGCTGCTGTTGTTGTTACTTCATTAATTGAGGAATGTGACTAACAATCTACGTATAAAAATATTTGACCAAGATGCTAGTC
Organism: Eledone cirrhosa; assembly: GCA_964016885.1. Classification (NCBI taxonomy): domain Eukaryota; kingdom Metazoa; phylum Mollusca; class Cephalopoda; order Octopoda; family Eledonidae; genus Eledone; species Eledone cirrhosa. Next base: position 5,574,969 of record OZ024753.1, on the reverse strand, counting down.
AGTGCAAACGAAACCAGACCACATGACTGTAAAGTGGACAGCTATGTCTACGTCCAGTTTTAATATAGAACCAGACATAAAGATATTTGACCACGATACCAAACAGTGGGAACGAACCCGGACCCCATGGCTGTAAAGTGGACAGCCATGTCTATGTCCATTGACCAAGATGTCAGGCAGTGGGAACGAACCTGGGACCTCATGACTGTAAAGTGAACTGCCATATATACGTCCAGCTTTAATACAGAACCACAGACATAACTAAATGAGGAAATAACAGGTAAGAAAGCTAAAGAGAGCAACAGATGTGACCCAAATAATATCAGACTTTCCTTTATATTGTTTTTTTCTTGGTGGATGGTGATTGTTTTTCCTTGTTGTTGTGGTGGTGTTATATTTTTTTACTGATGTTTTTCCTCGAAGTTTTAGTTGTTGTTGTTGTTGTTGTGGTGCTTTTTCATTCTTCTTCTTTTTGTTTTTCCTTCTTCTTACTATTGTTGTTGTAATGTTTCATTATTTAGTCATGCGTTTCCTTATTGTTGTTGTTTTATTTAGGCAACGGCAGACATTTTTTCATATCTATATCTATATTTATATCTATATTTATATCTATATTTATATCTATATTTATATCTATATCTACATCTATACCTATCTATATCTATATCTATATCTATATCTATCTATATCTGTATCTATATCGATATCTATATCTATATCTATATCTATCTATATCTATAACTATCTATATATAACTATATCTATATCTATCTATAACTATATCTATCTATGTCTATATCTATTTATATCTATATCTATATTTCTATCTATATCTATATCTATACCTATATCTATATCTACCTATATTTGTATCTATCTATAACTATCTATATCTATAGCTATATCTATATTCATATTTATATCTATCTATATCTGTAGCTATACCTCAAGTCATAGCTCTCTCTCTCTATATATATATAAATATATATATATATATATATATATATAAACATATATATATATATATATATATATATATATATATATATATATATATATATATATATATATATATATATATATATATATATATATATACCTATGGCTATATCTATATCTATATCTATCTCTATTACTACTTAGATTAATATACAAATATATTCCACTAATATGGTACCAAAGGAAATACTTCTCAGATTCGATAGACTTATTTCCATAAACATATAACTACTTCAGATGGCTTCCATACAATTCTTTGGCATATTTACCAAAAGTTTCTCATATTTTTTTCGATTTTTTATGGTTCTTATTTTGTTTTGTTGCTATTCATTTATCTATTTATTTGCTGAAACTACAACGTAATTTTATTCAATATTATGGAATAATATTTTTATATCATTCATATTTTTATTTTTAATATTTTTTTTAATATACTATGTGTTGAAACAGCTCTGTGTATATCAATAGAATTTTTGCTGATTGAACATTCTAGATAATTACAAGGAGACATCGGCAGGTGGCGCTGTAATTTATATTACAGTTGTTCCTTTTAATTTATGAAGATAACCTTTCTCACTTCTTTCCAAACACAGTCAACTCCCACACACATGTACACAGGCACGCACACATAAACAGACACACACATACGTACATAAAATATATAACATCTGAAGCACATTAAAATGTATATATTTTTGCTTCCCCATAATCTTTTATATATACACATATATACAACCAAAGGTATTTCTTCACTTTTCCTTTCATGTTTTTTTTCTAAAGAAAATATTATATTTATTTAGTAATCCTACCGGGTTCGCCTTTACCTTACATCCTTCCGGATTTGATAACATAAACACTAGTCAATGAATGAATGGACCCAGAACTCCAGATAGAGTTGAGCAGGCTTGTCAGTCTTCAGTCTTCCCCAAAAATGGGCCAAGAAGAAGCTATCCCCGAAAGGTCAGGCAGAGATGGCGAATGCTTACATCGTCTCCGTTATATAATAACGGTTTCTGATTTAGGCTCAGGGCCAACAGTTTTGGGGGAGGGGAAAGTCGATTAAATCGACCCCAGAGGGTGACTAAGGATGAAAGGCAAAGCTAACCTCTTAACGTTCTGAGTTTCAAATCCCGCTGAGGTTAGCTTTGCCTTTCATCCTTACGGGGTCGATGAAATAAAGTACCAGTAATGCACTGGAATAATTTCTGGCCTTGTGCCAAAAGTAGAAACAATTATTATTGTTATTGTTATTGTTGGGTTAGCTATACTTTTCGAGTCATTTGGTTTCTTTCCTTTTTCGCAATATTAATTTAGTTTCCAAAATTGCGTGGTTTCCATGACACCCAGAAATATTTCGCTTACAGGGGGGTCAATTGACCGTCAAAAGTCTCAAAAACAAACAAATGCAATTACGAAACTGTGAATAAAGTTAACTTGAAAGAACAGTTTATTGTAAATAGACAATAAATTATTATTAAATGAAGCCAATCTATTCTTATTAACATTCGTCACATCACTGCTGAAGTCTGTGTCTTTGGATTAACTCGTACCACATTCTCTAGCAATAATAGTGGTTAATTCCCTGCAGGCATTTTCCTTTGTTCCCTTATTTTCCTGACATCGGCTAGGTCGCTGTAAGGTCGTATGATTAGATTGAGTTGTTTCTGCTTGTATATTTATAGACGTTAGTATAAGATAAAGGTTGTCAACCATATGAACCAGCTGTAGATTATTAAATTCATTATTCATTTATCTATTCATAATTCTTGACAGTCATTATTCTTATTAAATGGAAAATTGTGCTTCTTAATTTTCATCGGGCACAAAAGACAATATTATAGCGGAAGTAATAGAGTCAAAATTAATCAACCCCAACCCCAACCTCTCTCTTTCCGCGGCTTATAACTGATGAGTATACGAGCCAACGAAGGATTCTTATTAAATGGAAAACTGTGCTTCTTAATTTTCATCGGGCACAAAAGATATGTTAGCAGAAATAATAGAGTCGAAACGTATCACCGCCAAGCCCCTCGCCTCCGTCACTGCCTATTTCATAACTGAAATGTCTACGAGCCAACGAAGGAACCGCTATAAAATTGATATTTCTTCTAGAAATAGCAGCCAAATTTCCCTCAAATCAAACCTGACCGTCATATAAAGGACACGTTGGTTCGTGGTATTTTTTACCTTTTATTCAGGAAGGACAGTAGAATACCCATTACTCTTTATTTTCTCGAGCTTTCCGAGATTGGTGATAAAAAGAGAAGAAATTATCCCCAAACGGGAGACCCAGTCCATCCATCTATCGATCTATATATATATATATATATATATATATATATATATATATATATATATATATATATATATATATATATATATATATATATATATATATATATTTATTTATTAAAATAACAGATTAAAGTTTAAGCAAAGAATCGCTGCTTTCACCCGTAAGTCACTGAAGAGGTCACAGAGTGTGTGACGAAAGGACTATGACTATATATAAACAACTATCTGGTTGTGGAACCAACCAACCAACCAGAAATTTATAAATTTATAGGTTTGTAAATTTGTAAATTTATAAATTTATAAATATATAATAAATTGAAGTGAAAGCAACTGGTGCGTGTGTTTCTTATTGGCAACATGACCCTCCCAAAGTATAACAATATCGGTTTCAACACACGATTTCAGATAAAGAATCTTGCTAAACAAATTCAGAAACGAAATATATATATATATAACTACCTATCTATCTATCTGTCTATCTCTATCTCTCTCTCGCTCTCTCTCTACTACTACTACTACTACTACTACTACTACTACTACTACTACTACTACTACTACTACTACTACTACAACGACGAAACCGTTGAGTACCACACGATTCAATGCACAGCTAGAAAAGCGGTAGTTTTTAACCATTATTTCAAATCGATTCACTTTAATTAACCAACGATATCGTGTCAGTAATTTACAAATTAGCCCGGCTTGCCTTTTGAAAACGACTGTTTCGGCGTCAAGCCGAAATTTCCGGATTATTCATTGGCAATTACAATAATGGTTTTCGTATAAACAAAGTAAAATAACTATGTGGTCAACTTCCTGTTGTTATTGTTACCGACGTTGTTACCATAGAATTAAATAATACATAATACATGGCAGTCAGTTGATTGATCTGTTGTCCACTATGTCTACTCTATCAAGTCTTTCTACACAGAAATCTTATACAATTCTTTCTTCTTTCGTCTTTTCTTATTATTCTCTTCTATTTTGATCTTCTTCTTCATTAGTTTCCTTCAACATACCTTTCATTCTTTCGTTCATTCTCTTCATTAGTTTTCTTCAACATACCTTTCGTTCATTCCTTCTTTCTCTTCCTTCTTCAGTCATTTTCTTTCACTTTATTTTTAGATTTATGTATATATAATTTTGTGTGTATTATTTTATTTTATTTCATGAGAATTTTATTGTTTTTGTATCTTTGTTTCTTTCATACTTATTTGGCACCTTATTATATATGTGTATGTGTGTGTGTGTGTGTGTGTGTGTAAGTGTCTATATATATATATATATATATAAGCACCACACACATACACACATATATATGTACAAATATATATATATATATATATATATATATATATATATATATATATATATATATATATATATATATATATATATATATATATATATATATATATATATACAAATATATATATACAAATATATATATGTATATTTATATTTGTGTGTGTGTATATATATATATATATATATACATACATATATATATACATATGCGCATACATATATATATATACACACACACACATACACAAATACTTACATACATACAAACATACATACATGCATACATGATGGCTGTCCCCTCGTTATCGAGTATGGCCATTGCACGAGAAAAAAAAAAATATATATATATACATATACACATATATTAATAACAATAATAATAATAAAAATAACAACAATAATAACAACGACAACAACAACAATAATAATATACATATACATATATATATATACACACACACGCACACACATAAACATATCTATACACACACAATAGCAACTAACAGCGCTGCGATCGAATGTGGCTTTTTAGTCCAGCCAATGATCTAAAATGTCTTGCACAGAGTTGGCAACCAAAACATTCACTGGGAATAGCCGGCTGTGGTTAGAGTTCATGTACTTTTGCATGTCGCTTGAGCCCTCCTGCTGATTTACATTCTCTACCACATGCTTGGCAAGCATGATGAGTAGCATCTCCAACAGCAGCCTGGTAGTCAACCACTGGTCTTACTTTATGACTGCGAAGATTCCAGCCGTAGCTGTAGAGTATTTGATCTGACACTTTGAATTCTGAATTTAAATTATGTCTCCTTTTGTCAGACGTTGCAACTGGCAGATAAAATCGCCCTGCAATAGCAGTGATTATTCATTGTCGAAAAGCAGACATTAGCAAACATTATTTCAATGAAATCAAAAGTTTGTTCATTCTTCATCTTCCCAGGGGGTTGTATGACACACTACTGCTATGATTGCCAACATGACTAACTTGATAGATTATGTAACTACAAAAATGTGTAACTATTGTGTTTAAACTAACAATATTCGTTTCGTTCCGTTTGTAAACAAGACACTTTATTCTGATCAAATAACGAACAAATCAATCGGGGAATCTTATGTGAGAACCTTACTATCATATCCAATGGGAGATTTCTTAATGTAAAGTATGGTGTGCTCATGCGCAGAGGTGCTATAAAATAACTTTTAAAATAGTGTGAAGATCCTTAAAAGATGATCTAGAGCAGCGGTCGCCAACCGGTGGTCCGCGGACATCTGGTTGTCCCAGAGAAAATGTTGGTGGTCCGCTGAAAGATTTGGACATTGTTTACTTTAAAGATTTTGTTATAATTAAATAAGCATTTATTATTTTGTTATATTTAATAGGTGCAATTTATATTAATAAAATGGAAATTTTCTAATCGTGATTTTACAAATGTATTTATCTTTTTTTAAAAATTCGTATTAGTGGTCCACGGGATTTAGAATTATGAATTTAGTGGTTTGTGGGGTCCTAAAAGTTGACGACGACCGCTGATGTGGAGTGGGTCTCTGTCTTCTCCTGACGTGATGGACACCTAATGATCTTAACTAAAGCATGGTACATGATTAGGACTTGTCTTCAGTCTATAGTAGTACTGTAGTCCTGACGTGATGGACACCTAATGATCTTAACTAAAGCATGGTACATGATTAGGACTTGTCTTCAGTCTATAGTAGTACTGTAGTACTGATTTTATTGACCCACCAACATCAACACCAACACTCGGAAAGATGACAAGCACCACATTCATTAACCTCTTCAGTGCCTTAGACGAGATAGCTCATGATAACATGTTTGAACACTTTTCCAACAGTTCAAAACTTCAAAGCTAGATGGGGTTATTAGTTTATTGATGTGACGTTTCATCATTTAGATATGTGTTGTTAATAAATGTTTGTTTAAAATATAGTCATTTTACTGGGGAAAAAAACCGGCACAGCAACTCTAGCTGTATAAAGTATACAGTTTTTACACATCGTTTTGGGTTTGAAATAAAAACATAAAGAGAGGTAACTCAATACAGTATATTTATCCTAAACCAGCACCCGTTATTGCTATCCGTGTCGTATTCTTCAGAAATAACCATATTGATTAAATTGACTGAATGTTATGTTGAAGAAAGTGTTTCTGCATTGACATAGTAAGTAATGGACGTTTGCTGACGCCTGGAGATTAAGTGTATTGGTCAATTATCTTTTGTGATATTATTACATAGAAAGCTTGTTGAATCTTGTGCAACAATTTTCCTTTCAGCAAAGTGCTCGACCACAGAACACCATTAGTTTGTAACATCAAAGATGGGAAAAGTGTGTTTTGTGTTATTAAGAGTTTCTCTTCTCTCTTGTCTCTTCCGTCTTCTTCTTCTTCTTCTTCTTCTTCTTCTTCTTCTTCTTCTTCTTCTCCTTCTTCTTCTTCTTCTTCTTCTTTTTCTTTTTCTTCTTCTTCTTAGAAGTAGTTAGGAATAAAAGTATGGGAGGAAGTGGGCGGAGAAGAAGAAGAAGAAGAAGAAGAAGAAGAAGAAGAAGAACAACAACAACAACAACAACAACAACAACAACAACAACAACAACAACAACAACAACAACAATAACAACAACAACAATAAATATAATAACATTAACGAGAAGAAGCAATGTAGATGAAAGAAGTAAAAGTGAAAATACTAACATCAGTAAAATTGGTGAAGAGGGAGGGTGGGAGGGAAGAAGAAGAAGAAGAAGAAGAAGAAGAAGAAGAAGAAGAAGAAGAAGAAGAAGAAGAAGAAGAAGAAGAAGAAGAAGAAGAAGAAGAAGAAGAAGAAGAAGAAGAAGAAGAAGAATATCCCTCCCTCGTGATGTAATGTTATGCAATGTAATAATATAAAGACCACACAAATAATTCTGAAAGACAATTAAGACATAAGTATGTATTCATATATATATATATATATATATATATATATATATATATATATATATATATATATATATATATATATACATGTGTGTGTACACGTTTTTGAATGCGTGTGTTGTGTATGTAATAACTATGGATATACGCGTATAATTTTCTATTAAGATATAGCAATTTGTCTAGTCTGTTAGTATAATAGCAGTGATTTAGAAAGCAATAACTCATGTCCATGCATTGTCCAATATCAATTTGTGCTGCCGGTTACAAAAAAGCGAAAGGGTGTTGTACAAGAAATGATAAAAGTATTGTTGTGATGTCATTAACTTTCTGCTATTGTTTATCAGTTTCATTGCGTGCGGGTGGTCCACAGGTGCGCTACACATCCAACCATCATCAATACTAGTATCACGTCGAATGACAGTCATACAAGCAGTAGTCTGTGTATTTATTTCATTTATTTTGTATATTTAATTAATTTGTTTGATGAGGAGCGAGGGTAAGGCAGTACCCAAGGCCGGCTGATTTCTGGGCGGAATTTGAACTTATATGGTTTCTGATTTAGGCGCAAGGCCAACAAGTTTGGGTGAGTGAAACGTCGATTTAATCGACTCCAGTACATTACTGGTACTTTATTTTATCGAGGATTAATGGCAAAGCTGACTTCGGCGTGAGTTAAACTCAAACAGTAAACAGACGGAACAAACACTGCTAAATATTTATCGGGCGGTTTATTAACTCTGCCAATCTATCTCCTTTTGTATATGTAGAGATAGAAATTATTATTTCATCTTTAATCTTTAATCCTTACATGAATAAAAAAGATATGCACACTCTGAGGGTCGACTGAAAAGTTCATAAGCTGACTATGAAGGAGTGATGTGAAATCTTTCATTAATTTAGACTCTTCTTATCAGTAACTGCATTGTTTATTTCCTGGGATAATGTTGAAAAATAAACCTCATTTGGTAATTCTACGAAATTATCTTGTTCATAGGCTAACTATGAGTGATGCTAGAGCTTTGAAATCTTGCTTGCATCAATTTCAACACTTCTTATTAATAACTACATTGTTTCTTTCCAGAAGCTATGTTAAAAAATAAACCTTTTTGGGTCATTCCATGAGGATCAGTCGATTTTACAACAGAGTCCCTGGTAAAAAAAACAAAGTAGTTATTAATAAGAATTGAACTTAATACATGCAACATTTCACAGCCCTAGCATCACTCCTGCATAGTTAGCCTACGAACTGTTCAGTCGAAAGTTGTATAAGCATTTTGGAATTGTCAAAACAAGTCTATCAAGCTGCAAATACCTTAGTAATAAATACAGGATCTGAAACGAAATCAATTGGTAAACATGTGTTAATATTTAGAAATGTCACATAAGCGAATTCTGAAGTATGTATGTGCAAATATATGTATGTATGTGACTGTGAG
>OZ024753.1:5543502-5561002 GCA_964016885.1 Eledone cirrhosa | reverse complement strand
ATATATATATATATATATATATATATATATATATATATATATATATATATATATATATATATACATATGTATATATATACAAATATACATATGTATGAATATATATATATAGATGATTGTCTGTATTGGTAATTATTTTTTGAAGATCTATCGTTTTCATATGTATGTCGACATGCATACATATGTTATATGCATATATGTATATATAAATACATATTTGTGTGGGGGGTGCTTATATGTATATATATTAATAATAATAATATTAATAAAAAGGACAAGGGGCTACAGATTTGCGAAAATGAGAATATCTATGCAGAACTAATGAGGAATGTGTAAATCCTCCACCCTGACAATACATTATACCTTATTGGAGCACTGGGATATGTTATATGTTAGTAACTGCCTCAGTACATATATATATATATATATCCAGACATACATATATATGTATATACATGTATATATATATATATATATATATATATATATATATATATATATATATATATATATATATATATATATATATATATATATATTAAGAGAGAGAGAGTGTGTGTGTATCTGTGTAGATATATATATATATATACAAACATGTGTATATATGTATTATGTATGTATGTGTAGTGTAATAACTATAATTACTCATAAGTGTTTTCGATCCTTGCGTAAAATATAAAGTGTCTGTTCAGAGATATATTGATTGCCAGGAAGTTATCGCTATCTTTTATCGGTATTTCGATGGGATGTTGAGACAGATTATTATATGTTGTGACAGATTTTATCATATTTTATCTCGCAATTTTAGACCTTCCAACGTTTCATGGGTTTCTTATCAATTTTGACATTACACTCCTTAATTATTTCCTCTTTGTTTGTGTAATACACACCAAAATAGACCGCAGTCAGAAATATCTGAAAAGTACGTTATAATGGCTGCTAATTTGTATATTCGTTACAGCTTCGAACTAAATGTCGTGTGGTTTGGTAATACGGTACAATGTCGGACAACATGCTTTGCAGCATAGAGTTACGGCACTTTACGTTCTAAGTTCACTAAAAAGCTGCGTATACCTACTTAAAATCCAACAGCAGACGCCCGACCTAGTTCGTGAAAATACTGAATAGTGATTTTGTTGCCACTTCACGCCTCTGATACAGCTGGGCCCATAAAACGGATTTGATTCTTGCGCGTCTTAAACTCTGCAGCTTAGCTTTATCAATGCAGCATTCGTTGAAGAAATGATTAAGTACCATTCTTGTTGCTAACTCGTCGGTAGTCACGATAACTTTCTTTATTCACATTATTTATTTACTAACCCCCCTTTTAATCTATTTCACTCTCTATCACCACATATCTGCTAGTTTCTATTGATCCTACTTCAATTGACCTCTTCATTGCGTCCCACCATTAGCTGTTGACGATCATTACTCGTTAACCGCCACCTAATCTATTCGTTAATCCGGTCTTAGAGACCTAAGGCAAGGAAGAGAAGTATATGTAGATATGTAAGTGCGTGTGTGTGTGTATGTGCATGTATGTATGTGTGCTTGTGTATATGTGTGTATGGGAGTGCGGGTGTATATATATATGTGTGTGTGTGCGTATGTGGCTGTGTGTTTGTGTGTGTGTCTGTGTGTGTGTGTGTCTGCGCGTGTGTGTTTGTGTGTGTGTGTGTGTGTGTGCGTGTGATGTATGTTTTATTGGACAGGTGGGTTTTTAAGTGTATCCAACATCTTAACAAAATCAATATAGATATGGAGGGTGAATGGCGACATGTGTTTATCAGTTTTAATGTCTATATATTAAGAGTCTGAAACCTAACAATTGATCTTTTAGATCGATCGAATCGAATCATCAAACTTTCCGCATGTATTCCAGCTCATAGCTATAGATTATTTTATTAGTCAGCTGTCTAAAAGTTGCTTTACAACTGAGACATGTCGTTCCCGCCAAATCAATAATCTGCTATGTGAACTTGGTTGAATATTCCTACAGCCTAAACATGGCGTATGTTTTTTTAGTCTACAGCTGTCGAATGCGTTTTTGTCAATTAGCCCATGTCGCTCCACCTGTTCGAACTAGCACCTAAATTTCTATAGAATCAAAGTCTTCATCAAGGAAGGGTGTGTTTTGATAGAGTAGGTCTAGATACCAATACAAAGTTTTGTTCCTTTGTTCACCCAAGGTTGACATCGACCTAAACATCAACAACGTTGCCTAGCTTACAATGTTTTTGTTTTTCTACGTTTGTTTGTTTGATTTGGGCTTTCTTTTTGTCTAGATCAGTCATAGGTAACCTGCGGCCCGCGAAGCTTTCTGAATGGCTCGTCTAAGTCACCTCCTAAGTGAAATATTTCTGATTGTTTTACCCCAACTTTTCAGTCGTAACTTATCTTTCTGTCATTCTTATAATCGAGAGAAACAACGTGTACGAATTCTGAAGAAACAAATCAAAACAACCCTTTTTTTATTGAGTGCACGAATGTAAATTACCGCTTGTGGTCCGTCTGATGATAATCCATATCTCATGCGGCCCGCTTCTCGAAAAAGGTTGCCCATGCCTGGTCTAGATGAAGGGGGTTTTACCCATAGCTTTTCCTGATCGTCTGAGACTGGTAAGATGGACGCAGTTATTGTTCATCTTGAAAAGTTTGCAAGTCGACAACTGCAAGAAAAAGAAACATGTGGGGAAAGAATTCCAGAGAAGCCGACTTACTTATGGAGGTAAAAACATGGCGTAAGAATAAGTATGTGGATCTGAGGAAAAGTAAATTTTGCGTGACAATATTATTGAAGACTAATGAGTCTGGAAAGCCATCATAATCAGTGTTGTTAACATTTTAACCAATGAAAACACATTATTAGCCAATGTGTTTACCATATATGGTCAATGAGATGATGTAGCAACAGAAACCACAAGATCATACAGTAAAGAATATAAATAGGTATGCAGCACGGCTAGATGGTTAAGAAATTCCCTTCGCATTTATTGGGTTCCGGGCTCGATCCAACCCCGTGGAATCTTGGATCGACGTGAACGAAATGGAACGGTCAGACTGTTGAGAAAATAAAGTTGACTATCACTGCTATTAGAGAAAAATCCTGTAAAGATTGCTTCATTCTTTAATCGATTTCAAGATTGATCGTTAAGTGTCAGACTGTTGATAAAAAGCCGAAAATAAATGTGGATAAATGGATCTTTACTCTATCGATCTTTTCTACAGTCTAAGTTGTGGGACATATTTACAACATAATAAAATATTCGAATTTAAATAAACTGGTGTTGATCTACTTCAGTAGATTTCATTTTAATGATGTTTATAAAATGGAATAGAATAAGTTTGTTTGTTGTGTGAAGAAGAGAATTATAACGGTAAGTGTTTCACTGTTGAAAGATCTAAGTCCCAAACGTTAGCATTTATTTTGTTTTATTTTGTCGATATATATATATATATATATATATATAATGTAGTAACAGAAACCCTTAAAATAACAAGAGATTCGTATTGGACCATATATCAGCTGAAGCGGTGCAGACTTTGAGGTAAATCATAAAGTACTACGATTTCAACAACTATATATTTACAGTGTATAGGTGGTAAATTATCAGAGTCGTTAGAAGACTTTCTTACTTCTTTATTACACTCTCTCTCTCTCTCTCTCTCTCTCTCTCTTGCTCTCTCTCTCTCTCTCTATCTCTATCTCTCTCTCTCTCTCTCTCTCTCTCTCTCTCTCTCTCTCTCTCTCTCTTAAAAATACAAGCCAATTTCTTTTAAATTACATCCTACTGTCATAAAATAGGAATGACACATTGTATAATGTAGTCACAGAAAACCTTAAAACGACAAGAGGTTCGTATTGGGTCATATAACAGTTAATGTAGAAACAGAAACCAATAAATAACATATAACAGTTGAGGCGGTGTAGGCTTTGAGGTAAATCATAACAACAATAATACTACAGTTATGTATAGTGTAGTATTTATAAAATTCACAAATTATTTCATCAATATTTTAGTTATTTTTCTCAAATCATATCCTACCATCTTTAAACAAAGGAAGAATACGTTAAATAATAAAGTTCCCGGTGCCCCTCAAATGACACGATGGCAATCTTTGATTATATGTCTGTTGTGCCAGTGCTAAATTACAACAACAGCACTAAAGTCATAATATCTATAAAACACACACTCACCATATTTAATCACTCTTTTATTCATTTATTTTCTGTTAATAATACAAAAATCATTCATAATAATATGAAAAATAGTGAACACTTTTCGCCCGCCTTTGTGAAAGTTGACGTAAATCATGTGCCAAATTGAGCAAAGAAGACATTTTCGGTAGTAAAATTCCCGACAGACTGCTTCGAGATAAAGTACTTTATAGCTATCGACTAAAGCCATCTCTAGGCTGTGTTAAGCTTCAATCGATCTAACAAAATAGTTTATTGTTTGGTGGACGAAGAAGAACCAGTAGTAAACACATCGGTCAGACTGTTGAGAAAATAAAGTTGACTATCACTGCAATTAGAGAAAAATCCTGTAAAGATTGCTTCGTTCTTTAATCGATTTCAAGATTGATCGTTAAGTGCCAGACTGCTGATAAAAAGCCGAAGATAAATGTGGATAAATGGATCTTTACTCTATGGATCTTTTCTACAGTCTAAGTTGTGGGATATATTTACAACATAATAAAATATTCGAATTTAAATAAACTGGTGTTGATCTACTTCAGTAGATTTCATTTTAATGATGTTTATAAAATGGAATAGAATAAGTTTGTTTGTTGTGTGAAGAAGAGAATTATGACGGTATGTGTTAGATGTTTCACTGTTGAAAGATCTCAGTTCATTATCTACTCCTCAATTCACACAGACTTATTTTGTTTTATGTGGTTATATACAGTATATATATATATATATATATGTATTTAAATTCTCATTCTTTCTTCTGGTGAAGCACTACCATCCGAAACGTTAAGACTCTCTTCCTGTTATTTCAAGCATTAAACTAATATATTCCTTCCATATACTGTACCGATTGTGTTTTTATTTCGGTTTATCTTTTACACACACACACACACACACACACACACACACACACACACACACACACACACACACACACACACACACATATATATATATATATATATATATATATATATATACACGGAAAAAATGAAACGAAATTTCATTTCCCACTTATATACATATATATATATATATATATATATATATATATATATATATATATATATATATATATTAGTACATCTTTAGGTGAGTTTCCTGGATGATTTTTTTCCTTTATCATTTGCATTTAGTTTGTTGTTTTTGTTTTTATGTTTAACAATGATTTTACTTCCACTTTAATATGGACAGCAAATATGTCGGAGATTTGTACAACTCGTTGTTATTTTATCGATTTTATTTTGAATGATTACTGGGCGTGATTGAAACCTATAACATAATGGAATGAAATTGTAGCATCTAAAATCAGTGTACACTATGAGTGTTTGTATATTTAAATATATCTTCGTTTGTAACTCTTTTAAAGTTACACTCACAAGCATCGATCTATACATAGTATATTTCCTATCTCAGTCATATTACTACAATAAGAAGCTCGCTTTCCATTGACGTGGTAGGTTATAAATTACATTATATTTTCATGAAAGCTGTATCGGACATTGCCTTTACCTTGGACAACATCGGAGGGGAGGGAGGCATGCATGGGTGACTGCTGGTCTTCCACAAACAACTTTGCCCGTACTTTTGCCTTAGGGGAGGGGGAACTTCCATATCTCTTTCACTCTCTCTCTCTCTCTCTCTCTCTCTATCCTTCGCTAGAAGAAATCTGTTGTATTCAGACCTGAAGAGGAGATGGGTTCCGCTAGGTTTAAAATGCTCTAGAAACACTGTATATCAAATGGTGCCCCAACACATCTCTTTATATTTTCTCATCTAAAAGCACCATTAATAAATTTGGAGAATTAAGTGTTGCTGTTTTTTTTTATTTTTTGATTTGTTTATTTGTTTTTGGACATTAAATCAGCAATTGTTTAATTCATCCAGCTGCCAGCGCCAAGTAGAAGATTGCATGGAATAATGTACAACAAACCTCAACATTTATCGATACATACCTCTGATCACACACACACACACATACACACATACACACACACACCCTGGCCATCCACTTTAGTTATTATACATTTCTATCAGAAACAAAAATAATTATACTTTTGTTTTATTGCTACAAACACTTTATGTTGTTATGTAATGTGTCTTCAGTGACAATTGTCACGTCTCACATTTCAAAGATTTCTTCATTTTCTCACTTATAATAAATAAAAATGATATAACCCAGGAAGATTTAATCTAGCACGAAACGAAGGCTTATGGTCGAGTAAGCAGAATATTAAGATTATTGCCTATTTAGCAGGATTGTAAGCTTATTTCCCAGTTAGCATGATGTAAAGCTAAATTCGTGACACAACCAGATCGAAGTGACATTTTACTTTTCTAAACCATTGAAAAAATATATCTATTCTGTCAAAGAATATAAACATCTTACTACACTGGCATTTTATCATTATCGATTTTGTATTACTATTAGTATTATCAATATTACAATTGACGTTTTTCGCAATAGATCTCCCTTGTAAAATGCAGGGATATTCAATAGTGTTTGTTTTACAATAGATGAAAATGTGAATTGTTAAAGCCTTTAAACAGTTTGTCATAACCTACTGCTTTTTAGGTGAGAAACCGTAGCCAGAAACGACTCTTACGCAATATTCTGGTAATTCACTTGCTTCTTATGCACAATACAATCCAATACAGGGCTTCTTTTTTTTCATTCCTAGCGGAGGAACCCCTCCCTGATTCACCTCCGCCGTTTTCTGTTTTGGTTTTGGTCATGTCGGGGGTTTAGCCGTACTCAGTACGCTTGGCCCATTTCGAGTTGGTGAGGCTATTTAACTCAGTTGGGTAAACTCATTTCTACAGCTGAGTGAACTGGAGCAACGTGAAACAAAATCGGGGCAGAGAATCGAATTCACAATTCCAGGATTGTTAACCCGACGCGCTAACCACTAAGTCATGCGCCTTCCAAATATTGGCTAGAAATGATAAGAGGAATTCGACATTATTTAAGATCTTTAAGGGCGGTGGTTTGGCAGTATCGGTAGAGTCGGACACCATGCTTTGAAGCACAGAGTCACGAACCTTTACGGTCTGATTTCAAATCTCGCCGAAGTTAATTTGCCTTTCATCCTTACGAGGTCGATAAAATAAAGCACGAGTAATTCAATGGGGTCGATTTAATCGACTTTCCCCTCCCCCAAAATTGCTGGCCTTGTACCTATACTAGAAATCAGTATTTAAGATGTTCTTATTACGTAGATTGAAACATAAATGAAAGAATGTTAGACACACGATTAAAGATATGGAAAGTCTCTATCTTTCCTTGGAAGAAATCTGCTGTGTTCAGACCTGGAGAGGAGATGGGCTCCACCAGGTTTAAAAGAACAATGTCCTAGAAATCTGTACGCCATACGGCACCCCTACTACTCCCCCAGGATTTACGGGGCAATGCATTCATGCAATCGCTGTAAACAATTGCGGATATAGCTCAGTTGTAAAGCATTCGATTGCACATCGATAGGTCCCAGAATCACATCTAATGCAACTGTATTGAATATGTTTCTTTCGTTTATCGTGTTGCCTATCGTGGTTGTGATGTAGAATTAATATATCCCTTTCATTGAATTTTCCCGTAACTACTGAGGGAGTCGTAGGGTGTGCCTTATTAACATACGGCGTTTCTAGGGCTTTTTTTAAATACCTGGCGGAGTCGATCTCCTCCCCCGGTCTGAATACAGCAAATTTCTTCTAGAGGAGGGTAGAAAGAATGAGAGAATGGAAGTGAGAAAGAGATATAGAAGATATAGGACTTTGACCTCGGCAAGATTTGAACTCAGAAAGCAGAGAGTGGAACCGTATACTACAAAGCAATCAATCTGAAGTTCTAATGACTCTGTCAATTCGCTGCCTATTAGTATATCTTAAACGTCAGTCTCGTGCATTAAACTACACATTTAAATGGTCTTCGTTCAAGTGTGGTGCTGTTGTTTTGTTGTTTCTGAGCAAATCACGTTGAATATATAATTGTTTAACTCTACCACCTGGGAGAAAGGACAATAAAACTGGCCTTGTATTCATACGTTCTTCTGATCACAAACACTCAGGCTATTAAATGTAATTATTGCACCTTTGTGTAGGAAGCAGAAATAATTATCGTTTATATTTCCGTTGAAACATTATGTTGTTATATACTTGGTCTTTAGAGACAAGATTGTAGCTTTCATTTTTAAATAATTTCTTACCGCTCTCGTCAAAAATAAATGTAAATTAACCTAAAAAGCAAAATATTGTTTATAGAAATCTCGTGACCGCAATTTTCATTTCTGAAAGTTTGTCATAACCAAATCCTAATGACATTTTATTTATCTAAAACATATAAGAAAAATAGTTGACTAAGTTAAATTGTAATGAAGTGTATCGATATCTAGTGTTTCGTTTTTTGTCTTTCAAATAAGAAAAATGGAAGTATCGTGTTATTCATGGGTCTAGTAATTTCCTTAATCCTAGATAGAGGTGTAGGAAGGGCCGAATTTAATGGGGTGGCAAAGAGGGCAATTGTCCCGAACCCCCTGCAGTGGTGGGGCCCACCAACGACTGCCTTAGCACATTATTTGTGCCCTCAGCTGGGCTTTTTAGTTTTAGGATGGTTAGAATTTTTTTTAATTTAATACCATATGTATAACTTTCCAATTCCAATTACTTGCGCCAAGCTAACTTTGATATATAAAATTGGGGCGGTTGCTGTGTATTCTAATTTTTGTGCACGAGGGGTCCCCCAAGATCTAAATACAGCCCTGGGTGTAGGTCTCGAAATGTTATGTTTTACATCCCTCACGCTAATCGAACTCATCAACAAAATCTTCCATGATCGTTCTATTGATTATTGGCTATCAAAGCAACAATTAATTGTCCAATTATCGATAAAAGATACAACCATAGGATAATATTTACAGCTAATTCATCTTCTTCAGATTATTATTTATCACACATTTGTGAATTAAATTATTTAACATTAGCCAAAGAAGGCGCATAGTTTAGTAGTTAGAGCGTTACAATCGGGAGGTTGTGAGTTCGATTCTTGGACAGCGTGATGTGTTGTGCCCTTGAGTAGGACACTTTATTTCACGTTGTTCCAGTATACTCAGATGTAAAAATGAGTTGTCGTTGGTACCAAGCTTTATCGGCCATTGCCTTTCCCTTGGGCAATATCGGTGGCGTGGAGGTTTATGCAGGCGTGGCGAGCCACATATATTCTAGCTATTAGGAAAAGCAAAATAAATGCTTCACCTTCAAAAGAGGGATGTCTCAAGAAGAAGAAGAAAATTAATCTGATTGTCGTTTGGGGATTATAGTTCAGTGGTTAGAGCTTTTGACAGCAGAATAAGAGGTTGCAGTTCAATATCGGCTGTCTCCTAATTGACAGCATTAAGCTTTCTTGTCACCTTCAGTGTTGTTTATCATTATTAATGGCCCTTTAGGTTCTGAGTTCAAATCTCGCCGAGTTTAACTTTACCTTTCATCCTTACGAGGTCGATAAAATAAAGCACCAGTAATTCACTGGGGTAATTGCTGGCCTTGTGCCAAAAGTAGAAACAATTATTGTCATGTAGTGTCATGATGAAGGCGGTGAAGTAGCAGAGTTGTTAGAACGTCATATAGAATGCTTTGCAGTATTCGTTTCCACTCTCTGCTCTCTGAGTTAAAATCCCGCTGAGGTCAACTTCGGCTTATGGGGTCGATAAAATAAAGTACCAATCAAGTATTGAGGTCGATTCTTCCTCTATATCTCTTTCTCACTTCCTTTCCCTCATTCTCTCTATCCTTCTCAGGGAGAAATCTGCTGTATTCAGACCTGGAGAGGAGATGAGTTCCGCCAGGTTTAAAAAAATAAATAATGCTCTAGAAAGGCCGTATGTCAATACCGTGCCACTACGACTCCTTCCCCAAGGATTACGTGACCATGCACGCATTCAGTATCATGTTGACGAAGCAGATGCTATATTTCAATATCTTTCTAGGGGTGCTTCATTTGTCTACGACGCTGCTGCGTCGTGTTTCAGGACAAAAATATTATATCTACATTTTTTTCTTAATTCGCTTAAGTAAAATATTATAGGCGGCAAAAGAGTTTGTGGATTGGCAGTAAGATTGGTAGAGCGTCGAACATCATGCTTTGCAGTATAGAATAACGTCCCTTTACGATCTGAGTTCAAATCCTGTCGAGGTTAACTTGGCCTTTCATTCTTACGGGTTCGATAAAATAAAGTACGAGTTATGCACTGAGATGGATTTAATCAACTTTCCCCAAAATTGTTGGCCTTGTGCCGAAATCAGAAATTATTATTATTGTTATCTAAAGGGCGGTGGATTAACAGAATCGATAGAGCGTCGGACACCCTGCTTCGTGGCATAGAGTAAGGCCCTTTACGTTCTGAGTTCAAATCCTGTTGAGGTTAGCTTTGCCTTTCATCCTTATGGTGTCGATAAAATAAAGTACCAGTAATGCCCTGGATCGATTTTATCGACTTTCCCCTCCCTAAAAATCCTTGGCCTTGTGCCTAAATCAGAAACCATTATTATTATTGCTATCTAAAGTAAAGATAGTAAAATTAAAAAATATATTACAATTTCTGTTCAAGGTTGGTTCTTTCAAATGAGAGGTCGTTACTTGGTTGTTTCTCAATCTATGTTTTTAACTTACCTACCAGCAAGTAACAGATTATATGTGAAAAGATCAATAGTGATCATCATCTATTGATACATACTTCTAATCACAAGAGATCAAGTTATTGACTCTTACGTGCACTTATGTGGTGGGGAAAAGGAAAATGTACAGTTTTATTATTGCTATATTGTGTTGTTACACAATTGGTCTTTTTACACAGTTGACACCTCTCATTTGTAAATGACATATTCTAGGCTAAAACAGATATAAATTACCCTGGGGTGTTTAACTGTCATTAAAAGAAATACTGCCAGTGAATTATCCAACACAGTTACCAAAAGGATAATGTTAACAAATCGAAAAAGACAATTTTCCCTCTGCCAAAACGTTAAAGAAAAATATTTATTCCTTCAAAAAATATAAAAATCGTTTAATGATATGACATTTGATACTTTAGTATTATCCTTATTTACTTTCTGAGTTCAAATCCCGCCGAGGTTAGCTTTGCCTTTCATCCGTACGGGTCGATAAAATAAAGTACCAGTCACGTACTGGGGTCGATTTAATCGATTTTCCCCTCCCTCAAAATTGCTGGCTTTCTGCCTATAAAAGTAACAATTATTTATGTTCTGAGTTGAAATCCCACCGAGGTTAGCTTTGCCTTTCATCCTTACGAGGTCAATAGAATAAAGCACCAGTAATACACTGGGGTAGATTTAATCGACTTTCCCCTCCCCCCAAATTACTGGCCTTGTGCCTATTCATTATTAAAATCCCTTGTGCGAGATAAACTTTACAGACATGTATGTATGTATTTATGTATATATGTATTTCTATGTTCCCGAACGTACGATGAGCCGACCGGGAGTGTGAAATCCTTAGTTCTTGCTAGGATATCATTCTAGGAGAAGGAAAATGCTGATGTAAAACCTGCGACTCGATGGCAGCCAATGATATTGCCCTGTTCTTCTTTTTGTATACCTGTCACCATTGTTCAGAGAGTGGGATTGGTCTATTGCCTTTCTTAAGTTAAAAAAGCTTCAAACACGGGCATCACTTGACTTAAACAACTTTCACGTCTGTTGCGTGAGCATGGCCTTTCGCTGCTGCATATACAGAAAGGAACCTAAGTTTGGCGTATTTTAAACCTGGCGGAGCCCATCCCTCTCAAGTTCTAAATACAGCAGATTTCTTCCGGAGAAGGATAGAAAGTGAGAGAGAGGAAATGATAGAGAAGGAATCGACCCCAGTTTTAGACTAGTACTATGTTTATCGACCTTGAATGGATGAAAGGCAAAGTTGACCTATTAATTCGCCACTTTAGAAGAATACCAAATGTCATTTTCTGATAGCAATAGGCCAAGGAACTGGCAGCGTCGGTAGAGCATTGGACAAAGGCTTAGTATTTGTTCTGTTTCTTCATTTTTCATCTTTCCGAGTTCGATAAAATAAAGTACAAGTCAAGTTCTCGGATCGGTATAATCTGCTTTTCTAGTGCCTCAAAAATTGCTGGCCTTGTGCCAAAATCAGAAGCCATTATCTGAAAAAAATGTCTTTTCTTTTCTTTTTATTTTATTTTTATTTTGTTACATAACTGCTAAAAGTATAAAGTGTTATTTAATTCCTTACTTTCATTTGAAGTATTTCGTCAATCAACGCCATTTTATCAATTAAATTTTTATTGCTTCCCATTCATTTCCGAATTCTTTCTTATCAGTTTAGTATTACTTACATTACTTATAGAGATATTTGTCAGTTTTCTTGTGATCAATCGATTTGTATATGTGTATATATGCCTATGTATATATACATATACTCATATATACATATACACCTACATATATATATATATAGAGAGAGAGGGGGGGATTTAGCTTCGAGTTAAGCTGTATACAGATATGTATTGGAATTTCGTATTTCTAGACAAATACGGTATGTTTATAAATAAACATTTAGAAAGCCGTAGTTATGCAAAATAAATGGCAGCTATCGCCACCTGACGGTGTCCAGCAGAAGCAAGAGAGACAATCGCCGATTCATTTCAAACTGAACTGGTTCTCATCAGGACGATCCCTCCCACTCTTGCAGCTGCTGGACTTGAAAACAGGCGAGAATATATAGTTTTCTCGTCTGTGTAAACGTGGTGATTAATCTCATTTGCATATGAAGCTGCATAAATTGGCTTATAATAGAATTAGAATTTAGCTTCGAGCATAGCTTTATACAGACATGTATTAGAATTTCGTATTTCTAAAGAAATACGGTATGTTTATAAATAAACATTTAAAAAACCGTAGCTTTCGTATTTCTTTTGTTCTTTTTTTATTTCATTTTTGTATTTATTTGTGTGTGTATATGTGTGTGTATGTGCCAATTTATGTGTGTCTATGTGTTTGTGTGTGTCTGTATGTGTCTGTATGGGTTGTCTGTCTGTCTGTGTCTGTGTCTGTGTTTGTGTCTGTGTCTGTGTGGGGGTGTCTTTGTGTATGCGCTTGTGTGTGAGAGAAAGAGTGTGTGTGTGTGTGAGAGAGAAAGAGTGTGTTTGTGTGTGAGAGAGGAAGAGTAGGTGAGAGAGAAAGGGAGAGAGAGATAGTGTGCGTGTGTGTGTGTGTGCGTGTGCGTGTGTGGGGGGGTGCAATCTTCTTTCCTCTACAAAGAAACTTTATTAGAATAGGATAACTATAAGGTTATTTTCGTTCATTCGAAAGTTTTCAATTTTTTTTCTAGCTTCTCTCTTCTATGTTGAATTACCTCGGTTCAATCAGTTTGAACTGAATTTTCAGTCTGGCTTTAGTTATCTTTGCCATAGTTTTACAATTATATTTCATTTCGTTATGTTGTTTAACAGATTAACTGCCGTCAGTCTGGAAACTACAACATGTTAGGTTTTGACAACTGAAATGGAATTTCGTTTTGTTTGGTTTTGGAATTTTTGTTTTTTGGTGGTGGTAGGGTCAACCCTTTAGTTTGTTTTAGTTAAGGTCCGCGTGGACTTAGATCTTTCAACAGTGAAACACTTACCGTTATAATTCTCTTCTTCACACAACAAACAAACTTATTCTATTCCATTTTATAAACATCATTAAAATGAAATCTACTGAAGTAGATCAACACCAGTTTATTTAAATTTGAATATTTTATTATGTTGTAAATATATCCCACAACTTAGACTGTAGAAAAGATCCAGAGAGTAAAGATCCATTTATCCACATTTATCTTCGGCTTTTTATCAACAGTCTGGCACTTAACGATCAATCTTGAAATCGATTAAAGAACGAAGCAATCTTTACAGGATTTTTCTCTAATAGCAGTGATAGTCAACTTTATTTTCTCAACAGTCTGACCGATGTTTTTACTACTGGTTCTTCTTCGTCCACCAAACAATAAACTATTTTGTTAGATCGATTGAAGCTTAACACAGCCTAGAGATGGCTTTAGTCGATAGCTATAAAGTACTTTATCTCGAAGTAGTCTGTCTTGGAATTTTACTACTGAAAATTTCTTCTTTGCTCAATTTGGCACATGATTTACGTCAACTTTCACAAAGACGGGCGAAAAGTGTTCACTATTTTTCATATTATGAATGATTTTTGTATTATTAACAGAGAAAATAAATGAATAAAAGAGTGATTAAATATGGTGAGTGTGTGTTTTATAGATATTATGACTTTAGTGCTGTTATTGTAATTTAGCACTGGCCCAACAGACATATAATCAAAGATTGCCATCGTGTCATTTGAGGGGCATCGGGAACTTTATTATTTAACGTATTCTTCCTTTGTTTAAAGATGGTAGGATATGATTTGAGAAAAATAACTAAAATATTGATGAAATAATTTGTGAATTTTATAAATACTACACTATACATAACTGTAGTATTATTGTTGTTATGATTTACCTCAAAGCCTACACCGCCTCAACTGTTATATGTTATTTATTGGTTTCTGTTTCTACATTAACTGTTATATGAACCAATAAGAACCTCTTGTCATTTTAAGGGTTTCTGTGACTACATTATACAATGTGTCATTCCTATTTTATGACAGTAGGATGTAATTTAAAAGAAATTGGCTTGTATTTTTAAGAATGAGAGTGTGCAATAGAGAAGTAAGAAAGTCTTCTAACGACTCTGATAATTTGTCACCTATACACTGTAAATATAAAGTTGTTGAAATCGAGTGCTTTATGTTATTTAATTAGTAACATATTAAAAGGTGGGTTAACATGACAGAATTGGTAGAGTGTCCGATAAAATTCCATTGCGGTATTTGTTCTGGCTCTTTACATTCTGCGTTTAAGTCCCATTAAGGTTTACTTTCCTTTCATCCTTCTGGAGGTCAATAAATTAAAGACCCAGTCAATTACTGGGGCTGATTTAATCAACTCTTCCTTTCCCCTAAATGTACTGAACCTGTGTCTAAATTAGAAAATCAATTTTTTAATGTTATTTTAGATATATTCTAATTCTATAGATTTTTTTCTAGACTACTAATATATAGAATAGATATATTATTGTTAATAATTTATGGCGATTCCTTCGTATCAAACATAGGTGTAAATTTCTAAATTTCTATTTCAAAAAATAAACTCTATCACCACAAAAACAAAAGCAAAAACTCAACGAAGATTAAAAACAACAATACTATACAACAAAAACAACAAATAGAATGACATTTTTTTATATGGCTTTTATTTCGTTGTTGAGTTTATGTTATGACAACATAGTAATTCTATAATATTGTCGTATAAGAAGATAACTCACTTAATAGCAAAACTATTCGACTGTTGATCGAGATATTTCCGGTTCCGGTTCAATACCTGTTGTTTCCTTCTCTCAATTTCTTTATCTCTAATTTCTAAAAAAAATAATAATAATAATAAACCAAAGCAAAACAAAGGTAAAAACAAATCCTTTCTCCTTAATTTCGTTCCGTTGACTTGATTTCAGTCCCAAGTGTGCTGGCTTCAGTGAAGCAATTTTACGCGTTTCTTCCTATTTACTTCTTTTAGTTAAACAAATAAAACAGTTTCAAATTAGACCTCGTTACCACAATAAACGATTAGAGAGAAGATATATTTCGTTTCAATATATGAACTTAAGTAAGGACAGACGATTGGAAGTAATCGGTAGAGCGTCGGTCAAAGGTGCTTTGCAACATTTAGTTAACGGTCAGCTACCTTCTAAGTTCAAATCCCACCGAGGTCAACTTTGCCTTCATCTCTCTGGCGTTGATAGAATAAAGTACCAGTTATGTACTGGGGTTGAGGTCATCGACTTCCTCCTCCCCTCAAATTGTTGACCTTGTATCTAAATTAGACATCAATATATGGAAGTATTCCTCTCTATCATTTTCTATCCTTCTTTTGGGGAAATCTTCTGTTTTCAGGCCTGAAGAGGAGATGGGTTTGCCAATCTTTAGAAATATCCAAGAAATACCGTATGCCACTACGATGCTCCTACGAATCCAACAGGAGTTATGGGACCATACCAAGAAAAGTTTCCTAAAGAGTGTCACACCCCTTGGAACATCAAACATAAGTAGTGAAAGAGTCACTCACTGTGAAGAAAAACTTAACAACCTCCCATCTGTAACAACAATGGAGCTAAAATCAAGCGAGGCACTGTCCCCTGGAGCAGATACAAACTATGCAGTGTGGAAATGCCTCAACAGACTAACATCTGGTGTTGAACGTGCAAAAGTCAATCTGGCAAAATGGGGATATTTAAAGGATCTCGGCGGGATTTAAACTCAGAGAACAGAAAGCGGAAACGAATACTGCAAAGCATTCTATCCGGCGTTCTAACGATTCTGCCAATTCGCCGCCTGTTTTGTTTGATTTATTTGGAGGGGTTTTTTCATATATTGAAACAAAATATATTTTTTTACTTGTATCGATTTTTGTTATTGTTGTTGTAAGATGATAAAATTTTGAACTTTTCCGCTTTTATTTTATTTTATTTATTTATTTATTTTGTTTTTTATCGAACGAATTGAATCAGAAAAATAAATGGAAAATTTTTTTAAATAAATGGGATAAACTAGCTTCATTATAGCGACACCTCAACAGGGATTGAAATCAAATCAACTGGATAAAATAAGATGTGTTATTTTAGGAAATTATAAAGAAATATACAAGAATTCTTTAACCAATGAATACCGCGATCAATATAAATTATTTCTACAATAAAATAATACAAGGTTTCCTTAAGACAAATATTTGACACTGAAATAGACGTTGATATAAAGGAATGATTTATTTTATACTTTTTATTTAGGTCTTTTGTTTCGTTTTGTTTTGGTTGTTGTTCTGTCTTCTTTTTTTTTTTCTTCAAAATTCGGTAAAGAAAAAGGTTTAATGTTGTTCGACGCTCACATGATTCTCCAAGTTTGAGAAAAATAATAAAACACGAAGAGAGACCCGGGTTCGAGCTGATGATCTCTCTATCTGCAGTCGAATGCTCTGAGCTATATTCCCATATGCATTCTCTGGTTAATTTCTGTCTATGTTTTGTTGTTGTTTTTCAATTGAAAGAAGAATTTAATATTTAGTCAAACATACAGAAAAAGAAATCAGTATTGGAAAGGAGTATAAATGACATAAATGAGAGGAGAAGGAGGAGAGAAGTAATGACTTTTAGGCAATGGAAGAAAGAAAGGGGGAAGGGGAGGGGTGACAGT
>OZ024753.1:5511002-5538502 GCA_964016885.1 Eledone cirrhosa | reverse complement strand
GAAAAAAAATGTATAACATAAATAGTTTGTTTGTTTTGGGTTGTTCTTGTTTTGTTGTTTGTTTTTGTTCATGTATTTTTGTTGTTTTTTGTTTTGTTTTTTTACTCATTTGTTCATTCGTGTTAGTTTTTGTTTTGTTTTTAAACTCGTTTTCAGATTCTTTCAAAGTGAAAATACGTCATAAAAGAAATTCGACCAATCACTATGAATGTACGTCTATTTTGTTTAAATAGATAAAAAATAAACATATATTTCGTATGGGGATATAGCTCAGCGGTAGAGCATTCGACTGCAGATCGAGAGGTCCCTGGTTCAAACCCGGGTGTCCCCTACTTTTGTTTTCTTATAGTGTTGTTCTATTCTTTTCCACCTGATACAAATAACTTAACGCGAGTGCATGAATATATATAGGTCAGTGTTACAGCTGTCACCTGCATAAGGAGAGGTCCTCGGTTTGAACTCGGGTAATTTTTGTCATATTGTTGATTTTCATTCTTCTACAGCTTATTTCTCTCTATATTTGTGATAATGTCCAAAGGAAAACGCAGGAGAAAAAAAAAGAATTAAAATAAACAATATAACAAAAGATTAGGGTGTACCCAAGTTCTAACCTAGGACTTCTCCTTATGCAGTTGACAGCTGCACCACTGACTTATATACTCATGCACTAGCGTTAAATTATTTGTGTCAGGTGGAAAAGAATAAAATAACATAATAAGAAAACAAAAGGACAAGTGGACACCCGGGTTCGAACCTCTCGATCTGCAGTCGAATGCTCTACCACTGAGCTATATCCTCAAACATAACATTTCTGGCTTCTTTTCATTACTTATTTTAATTAGTGTGAGGAAAATTATTTAAAACTAAAATAATTCAAAAACAAGGGGACACTCTGGTTCGAAACGGGGACCTCTCAATCTGCAGTCGAATGCTCTACCACTGAGCTATATCCCCAACAATAACAGCTGCTTATTTTTCACATTAAAACAGATTCAGTTAATAGAAATAACGTTATTTAATTTCCAAATAAGGTTCAATATTTCTCATACAGACAATCTGATTCTTTTTATCTCACCACCCCAAAAAAAGAAAGCAAAACAAGGGGACGCCTGGGTTCCTCTCGATCTGCAGTCGAGTGCACTGATGTCAATTTCATCGACTTTCTTCTCCCCAAAAATTGTTGGCCTTCTGGCTAATCAGAAATCATTGTTTCTGTTTACATTAACCGGGGGACGAACCGAGCTATTACACCTGATGATGTAGTGGCATCGTCATCACACAAGAAGAAGAAGAAGAAGAAGAAGAAGAAGAAGAAGAAGAAGAAGTCCCAATATTGAACTGGTCCCAATATTGAACTATTTACTATCGTAGTTGAAGATATATCTCAACTGCTGATCCAGACATCCTCGGTTCAATCCTGTGTGGCCTCTTGTTAATTTGTCAATGCTAAGTTGATTATTCCGAGTCCATGTAACCCTAAGCGAGTTAAAATACAAAACTTCTCCTTACAGAGTCGATAAAATTAAATACGAGTAATGCACTGGAGTCGACTTAATCGACTTTCCCTTCCCAGAAAATTGTTGACCTATTGTCTACATCAGAAACCCTATTACTCATTGTCAAGGTTTGCTCTCTTCCAGACTCTGTCTAGGGTCTCGGGAAACGGAGTAACTAATATATATCAACCTGAGAAATTTAGATACTAAAAAATAAAAAATATTTATGGGACATAACTCTTCAAGATTATCGTGTAGTCAATTCAATTAGAGTGATCTCCCTTGTTATTTTTGTTTACTTTGTTTTACTACGTAAATCTACGGCAGAAAACGGAAGGGGGCGGAAGCAAACTACACACCCTCCCCAACATATCAGAGCTTACTCTAATTATTTTAATTAATATGAGAAAAATTAATAAAAATAAACGGAGCGGACACCCGGGTTCGAACCGTGGACCTCTCGATCTGCAGGCGAATGCTCTACCACTGAGCTATATCCCCAATGCTAGTATTACTGGCTTCTTTTCATTACTTATTTTAATTAGTGTGAGGAAAATTATTTAAAAAATAGAAGAAATACAAAAACAAGGGGACACCCGGGTTCGAACCGGGGACCTCTCGATCTGCAGTCGAATGCTCTACCACTGAGCTATATCCCCAATTCTAGTATTACTGGCTTCTTTTCATTACTTATTTTAATTAGTGTGAGGAAAATTATTAAAAAATAGAAGTACAAAAACAAGGGGACACCCGGGTTCGAACCGGGGACCTCTCGATCTGCAGTCGAATGCTCTACCACTGAGCTATATCCCCAATTCTAGTATTACTGGCTTCTTTTCATTACTTATTTTAATTAGTGTGAGGAAAATTATTAAAAAATAGAAGAAATACAAAAACAAGGGGACACCCGGGTTCGAACCGGGGACCTCTCGATCTGCAGTCGAATGCTCTACCACTGAGCTATATCCCCAATGCTAGTATTACTGGCTTCTTTTCATTATTTATTTTAATTAAATCCCGCCGAGGTTAACTTTGCCTTTCATCCTTACGGGGTCGATAAAATAAAGTACCAGTAATGTACTGGGTAATTTTCTGGCCTTGTGCCAATAGTAGAAACAATTATTTATTTTAATTAGTGTGAGGAAAATTATTAAAAAATAGAACAAATACAAAAACAAGGGGACACCCGGGTTCGAACCGGGGACCTCTCGATCTGCAGTCGAATGCTCTACCACTGAGCTATATCCCCAATACGAATATTCTTCGCTGTTTTTAGCTACTTTATTTTGAATACTGCAAGAAAGCTTACATTTGATTGGTTGGTTTTATTTAATATCATAAGATGGCGGCTAATGTTGATACAACTGGGTAATTCGTCGTTACATGTCTAATAGGGGAAGTTGGGAAGCTATTTGATCCTTGTCCCCGATTAAATGCTGGGATGCCTTCGTAGTCTCGTTTTGTTTTGCTTTTCTTTAAGTTGTTTTCATTTTTATTGAGTTACTGTTGAAATCTACGTACACCGCTTTGATTAAATCCAGCTGTCGACCAATATATAAATATATACAGGGTGTCACCAAAAATGTATACACACTTCAATTCTAATAAAATATATATACATTTTTAGGGGACGCCTGTGTGTCTGTGTATATATATAGAGAAAACATATATATATACACACGTTGAAATTTTAAATCATATCACCCAAATTATTTAATAACAAAGCTAAATATATATAGTGTTTTCGTTTCGTGATCTGATCTAAGAGTTCCAAAAATGTTAATACGTCGTATGTCTGCGTGTGTATATTTGCTCGTGCGTGTATGTTCTAGCTCGTGTGTGTGCTCACTCGTGCATGTATATCTTCTACCTCATGTGTGTGTATGTGCTAGCTCCTACATGTGTGTGTGTATGTGTTTGCTCCTACTGTGTGTATGTATATGCTAGCTCTTGCATGTATGTCTATGTCTTTGTTCGTGTGTGCTAGCTCGTGCGTGTCTGTGTGCTTGCTCGTGTGTGTGTGTCTCTCTGCCTGTCCCGTCAGTCGCTGTTGAGACCTCCATTGTCGTCTGTTTCCGGTCTGCCGCTTACCGCCACCAAATCAAGATGGCACCCATGGGGTGAAGTGAATGATGCAGTGAATATCACTAGCTGGTTATTCTTCGTAGCAATGCTTTGACCACGGTGCCATATGCTATTCAACTGAAGATGTGAAGTTTGCTTGTTGCCAGGGCTAGATGGAGCTTGGATGAGACCACCGTATGAACATTTCAGAGACCCTTGTGTTTTACGGTTACATTTTTTTTACTATTTATGGTAGCATAAATGTGTTTTACGGTTAAATTGTTTTTTACTATTTATGGTAGCATAAATGTCTGTCTAATTGGCTATCTATCTATCTTGGATAGGAAAACGTGTGCCACTTTGCTGGTTAAATTTTTGTTAATTTTATGTGCAAAAAAACAAAAATTTTTGTTCAAAATTATATTGTTTTGTAGATTGACCCCCCCCCCCCTCCGTCTAAATTGTTCGGGCAGAGCGGTGCGCCGAACGAGGCAATGGACTTCGGTTCATACCTTGACGGCCTAGCGCGACTCGAGCACGGATGCGGAGTTCTGCGGAAGACCGATCACAGCCGCTGCGGGAAACGCAAACCACCCGGTCTAGGTGGTCTACCGTATGAGTTTTATGTAGGCATGCCAGACTTGTTCTTTGACCTCCTTGAATCGGTCTACTGCAACTGGCAGCAGAACGGGACAATTCCCAGTTCTGTAGGCTGAGGCATAGTAATGCTGATCAGGAAAGATGAGAGCATAGGGGATGAAATAAGCAATTTCAGGCCCATAACTCTCTTATACACAGAGTTAAAGATTTTGACCAAGATGTTAGCAGCAAGGCTGGCGCTTGTCGTCGAGAACCTGGTGGCAGAAGCACAAACATGTGCAATCCCAACCAGGTCCATACATGACAACCTCCACCTCATGCGATACATCAGAGAGGTTGGGGTGTAAACCTGGCTTTGGTGAGGCTCTGATCAATTTAGATCAGTCTAAGGCTTTTGATAGGATCGACCATCGATATTTGGAAGCAGTTCTCAAGGCGCCCGGTTTCGGACTCGTCTTCAGAGGCTAGATCACAGCCATGCACACCAACATCTGCTCGACAGTCAAGGTGAACGGCTACCTATCGGAGCCGTTCCAAAACACGCGTTCCATCCGACAGGGATGCTCTCTCTCCTCCATTCTGTACGTACTGACTCTTGAGCCACTACTGCAGAAGCTGGAGCTTTTGCAGAGCATCCCTTTGGAACCAGGACTGCATAAAGCGGTGTCAGCTTATGCCGACAACTTGGCTAATGGTATCGAAAACCTCAGAAATCGGTTTGATCAGCAACTTACTGCAGGGGCAAAACTAAACCCGGACAAGTCTGTCAGTTTGCAACTCAGAACATGGAGAGGCAAACCGATGCCATCCAACAACGTCGTTGGACACTGGACAGAAGGACTGGTAAAATTGCTCATGGTCTGGTTCGGTCCAGACCTCCAGGTCGAGAAAAACTGGAACGAGGTCATGGCCAAGGTATTTGCACTCACCAGAAGTGGGCAGAGTGCAAACTATCCTTGATAGGTCGAGCGGAGGTGGCGAACACTTTCATAGTGTCCGTCATCTACTACCGCTTGACCATCGTGCCTTGTCCCCATGAAAACCTCACCAAAATGGAACGCATGCTCTTCCAATTCCTTTGGAAGAGGCAAGCTCCACTGGTGAGGAGATCCGTCTGCTGCCAACACCCTTCCAACGGAGGGCTGAGAATGCTGTGGCTGATGATGTGCAAACACGCACTGAGGCTATGGCATCTCCAGATATTCATCACCGACCAACCGGTGTGGGCCCTGTTTGTGAGACATGCTTTCCGCAACTTGTGTCGCTAACGGAGCTACAGTCCTGGGTCAAGCAAAGACCGAAGAAAATGGGTGCCTGGTACATCGAATGTGCTCAGGCGCTCACAGTCCTCTATCAAGCAGACACAGTGATCAGTGGGGACTCCACTTCGACATTCTATAGAGGGTTAGTACAGAGCAAGTGCGACAACGTTCTCGGAGAGAGACTGGGCGTCGAAGAAGACAAACTGACTAGTCTGTTCGGTAGGACTTTCCACCCAGGACCTATGGACAACTTCCAAAAGTTCCTGGCCTGGCAGTGCTATCGAGGAGCTCTACCAGTTTGCAACAAGATCTACAGGCACGGACGCCCTGGCAGGGATCCTTCAAAAAGAACGTGTCCAAGATGCGAGCAGGACATTGAAACCATCCTGCATGCAATTGAACACTGCCCAGGCGTAACTGACCTGTGGAACCACACAGAATAACTACTGTCGCGTGTGGGACAAATATAGTTAACTGTCGAGTCCATAGTAAGAATCAAACTGCCACCTTCATTTAAAAACGAAGGAGAGGCGGTTTTCCTCTGTATGGTGACTATGGTGAAAAAGGTAATATGGTGGACGAGATTGAGAGGACTGAAGACAGATGCCTTTTTCTCCGGACAATAGCTCATTCCCTTCTTTAGATACCACTTCAGAAAGAGAATTAGAATGTAGAGAGAGGTGCTGCATCCTAGTAAATTTACTGAAAGGTGGGTGGATGTGGCAAGAATGGCCCGAGTGATTGGGCCTTCTTTGTATATAAGCAAGGGAAAAGAAGAAAGGAGCACTTGCAAAACATGCTCCTGGAGTTGAGGGTTGTACTATCTATGGGGTGTAAAACACTCCAGTTGTAATGCCTCCCCTCTATTGGGGATTTAAATTTTTTTAAATGTTAAAACTTTACTTTTTTACACGATTGTATGTAAAATCCCCGCCATATGTCCTTGTATTGTCCCATTTCTTGTGCGCCCTTGTGGCAAATAAAGAAATATATCTACCTATCTGACTGTCTATATGTCTACCTATCTCCGTCTGTACATCTGTCTGTCTATCTATCTGTCTGTCTATGTATCTATCTGTCTGTCTATCTATCTATCTACATACCTATTTGTCTATCTGCCTACCTACCTATCTCCCTTTCTATCTCTCTGCCTGTATGTCTATCCATAACTACCTATTTGTGTAGATCTACAAATATATCTGTCTTCAGTCACCACTAATGGCAACAACAAAGCATGAATTCTGATAGCAGTCAGATAATATATTATAGATAGATAGAACAAAGTCATAATGATTGAAGAAAAATATTGTAATTGATTTTAATGAATGTAAAATGAATCATGTCAGTGGTCAGAGGAACAAGTGGGAGATAGAGGAAAATCGAGGATTTAAATATCTTTAGATAGAATGTTTTAACCCTTTAAGCATCTTTGCAGAGAATGTTTTAACCCTTTAGCAATATCCGGCCAGAATTCTCTTAGTTCTTTCAGTTCAACCCGGCTGTAACCAGCCATTCATACTGATGTTTAGGTATTGTTCTCAAAATAAGTAATATCAAAATCTCTTAGATTCAATGTTATGGGGAATAATTTTGTGAGATAAAGCCTTTACTGTGAAAATACAATAGTAAATATAGACTAAATGGTTAACACAAATAAGAATCAGTACAATTTTAGTGCATCAAAACGGGCAGAAAATTAATCCTTTCATTACTATAATTCTAATAAAAAACACTGTCTATGCTTTTTTAATCGGTTTTGAGTCTAGTTGTAAAACTTTGCTTCAAAAAGGACCTCATGATAACAGTGAAGCTTATCATGGGCCCTTCAAGGTTAACCCCCTGCTTTAGTCTGGAAAATCAAGAATTTAGAGGGATTTGGTAATATGAATTTCTTGTTATTAACCCTTTAAACCAGAATTTTCACACCTCTTTTTGTTCAAACCGGCTGTAACCGATCGCTCATACTGATGTTATGGTATTGTTCTCATCATCATCATCAACGTTTAACGTCCGTGTTCCACGCTTGCATGGGTTTGGACGGGGGTAGTCCCACTTGAGGCAAGAGTGATTGTCTTGCTCGCATAGGACTGTCTGGCAGGTTTTCTACAGTTGGATGCCCTTCCTAACACCAACCACATTTACAGTGTGGGTCTGGGAGGTTTTTACCGTGTTGCCTACACGGCCACATTACAGCGTGGACTGTGTGTTTTTTTGTCGTGACACCTACACGATCTCATTTGTTTCGGCCTGGATGGCGCGGCACCAACATAACTTTACATAGAACGGGTGGTGTGGATGGGGTGGTGGTGGTGGGACGGGGTGTATTTTGTTAGAGATGCCTACTGGCTGTAGTAGGTTTTACTATGTATTTAGGTAAGGCGGGTGTTCTCTGTTACTGAGTACCGCCAAAGGTCTCGGTCCAGTGACATTGTCTTGGAGAGATGTAAGTGTGTGAGGTCGGAGTTTATCAGCTCGTCCCAGGTTTTTCTAGGTCTGCCTATTCCGTGGCTACCGTCTATCTTTATTGCCCTGCACTTTGTTATACAGCTATCGACTTTCATGCGCATCACGTGTCCATACCAACGTAGCCTTCTCTCGAGTAAACAACATCTGATCCCTCTTATTTCTAATTTTTTCCTTAGTTCGTTTATGCTTTGCCGTTCACGTATATTACTGTTACACATCCAGCGGAGCATGCAAGCTTCGTTCCTCTCTAGTCTGCGTATATCCTCTGCACACAATGCCCAGGTCTCACTGCCATGCAACATTGCTGTTCGCATGCAGGCATCGTACAACCTGCCTTTCATTTTTAGGGAGAACCCTTTAGCAGCTAATAGTGGTATAAGCTCTCTGAACTTTTTCCAACCAGTTCTGACTCTAGCTACTGTACTTTCAGAGCACCCTCCCCCACTGCTGATTTTATTGCCCAGGTAACGGAAGCTGTCCACTATTTCTATAGAACCCTCTGCGCAATTGAAAGAGCTAGTATTTTGTGGGCACTTGCTGCTACTTATTGCACCAGAGCACCGGCCACATGTAAAATCTATGTTCTTAGTTAGCTTACCTGTGATCCCACTACATCTTTTATGCACCCATACTTTGCATTTAGGACATAAAATGGAGTTTCTACCTACGCCTTTCCTACACACTGAGCATGACCATTTCCCAGAAGGGACCGCCGCCTTATTTTCTTTCCTACAAACTAGAAATTTAGTCTTAGCCAGGTTAATTTTAAGTCCTTTTAATTCTAGGCCGTGCTTCCATGTTTGGAATTTCTTCTCTAGCTCGGCCATTGATTCAGCTATGAGTGTCAGGTCGTCTGCGTATAGGAGTTCCCATGGGCAGCCGGTCTTGAACTCCTCTGTTATAGCCTGAAGGGCAATAATAAATAGTAGGGGGCTGATAACAGAGCCCTGATGGACGCCAACTTTTACGCTAAACTCTTCACTATATTCGTTGTTAATTCTAACCTTGCTGACTGTTTCTTTATACATGGCTTGTATAGCTCTCACAAGCCATTCGTCAACGCCTAGTTTTCTAAGAGCCCACCAGATAATGGAGCGGGGGACTCTGTCGAAAGCTTTCTCCAAGTCGACAAAAGCTAAGTAGAGGGGTTTACCTTTAGCTAGGTACTTCTCCTGTAGTTGTCGTACAATGAAAAGAGCGTCTGTGGTACTTTTGCCTGACACAAACCCGAACTGCATTTCATCTAGGTCAATTCTCTCTCTGATTAGTTGCGCTATTACTTTTTCCGTGACCTTCATGACCTGGTCGATTAATTTAATGCCTCTATAGTTACTCCTATCTAGGGCGTCTCCTTTACCCTTATAACAGTTAACGATGATGCTGCTATGCCAGTCCTTCGGAACAACCCCATTCTGTACGACTTGGTTAACTATGCGGGTGACCATGGTGTGTCCCACCGTGCCAGATGCCTTCAGCATCTCAGCAACTATTTCCGAAGGCCCAGCCGCCTTACCCGTCTTCATATCCTTGATTGCCTTACTTATTATACTCCCCTCGACTAACACTGCTGGTCCCTCTATTGGGTCGATATGGGGGAGACTGTCTTTCTCCCATTTATTCTCTTCATTTAGTAGCCTTTCATAGTGACACTTCCAAGCTACCTTCTTATCAGCGTCGGTGATGGCAAGTATGCCATCATCGTTAAGTACACACTTCTCCCCGACAATATCACGGTTTTCCTTGACGCATTGCCTAGCAATCCTGAACACCTCACGTTTTTGGTCCTCACGTTGTAGAACATGCTTGAACTTTCTTTCCTCTGCTTCCCTTCTTGCTAAGTACACTTGTCTCCTAGCTTCCCTCCTGGCCACTTGATAGTCTTCTCTACTTCCCCCATCCCGCCATACTTTCCAAGCCTGCTTTTTGGCCTTAATTGACCCCTCCACCTTACTGTTCCACCACCATGTTACTCTCCTCCTGCCTACAGGCCTGCTC
Organism: Eledone cirrhosa; assembly: GCA_964016885.1. Classification (NCBI taxonomy): domain Eukaryota; kingdom Metazoa; phylum Mollusca; class Cephalopoda; order Octopoda; family Eledonidae; genus Eledone; species Eledone cirrhosa. The sequence continues at coordinate 5,528,619 of OZ024753.1, read as the reverse complement.
CAGCCACAGACTTCGCCTGTCGCCATCAGCAGGTAAAATCGCATAGATTTGATATGTGAAGTAAAGCCTTTACAAAGAAAATATATTAGTAAATATAGAGTAATGTAAATGTTAAATGGAAGCTGGTGTTTGGGACATACAGATTCTATCATAAAATTTTGTTTGATAGAAGGTTTTTGAAGATTAAAAATAAACAGCTTTTTCAATTTTCAATAACTATGAATTGAGATAATGTGGAAAAAATCTGTCCTACAGGCAGGACTTTTTTACTAGTAAAGAAAAGCCAGGGGTCTCGATGGTTGTGTTTATGGAAGGGGGAGGGGCAGTGGTTTGGATGGTTGTATTTCTGGAAAGGGGTGGTGTTGGACGAATAACCAACTATTTAGTGGGTTAGTAGTTGTTTGTTTTTAATCACACTTGCACAAACACACACACAAATGCATGCACAAAGACACACACATAAAGATATAGTAAATTTACTCCTTTGGAGTAACGTTACTCAATAGAATGCATAGCTCGGAAATCAGAGAGTCACTCCAGGTAAAGCCACTACTGCTCCGAATTGAGAGATCACAGCTCCGATACTATGGGCATGTGGTTAGAATGTCTCTGGAAAGAATCGCTGGACTGATTTTACAAGCAAAATCAACCAGCAGGAGACCCAGGGGTAGATCCTGAGCAAGATAGTTGGATAACATCCATGAGCTCAGTCGGTTTCATTTGGGGATCCAGCCAGATAAATTAGAGATGGTTGCTTCTGACAGGACCCACTGGAAGGAGTGTTTGAGGACTCTGCCCTCACAACCATCTCAGGAATAAGTGGGTGATAAAGAAGAAGAGAAGAAGAAATAAGTGTGTCAGAATAATTACACAACACACCATTTGTCAAATCAACACCCACTCTCTCCCTCATAAATGATTTTAATCTGTTGACTGTCACATATATTTTACACAGCTACAGTTGCTGTGCCAGGTTTTTTTTCAATAAAATGACTATTTTTTTAAACAAACATTTATTAACAATACATATCTGAATGATTGACAAACTTCACATCAATAAATTAGTAACCCCATCTAGCTTTGAAGTTATGAACTGTTGGAAAAGAGTTCAAACATGTTAGGCCAAGATATCTCGTCCGTGGCACTGGAATGCATACAGGTTAGGATGAGTTATATCATCTACGGCACTGAAGAGGTTAAAAGAACAATTCTTGATATAGAATTGGGACAATTCACAGCAGAGTAATTGTTTCTTTTATGACCCCTGTCAGAAATGTTGGCAACATTGTCATTCTTTCAAAATTTCAGCATTTTTTTTTTTTCTTTTTTGTATTTTTACTAATAAAACCTTTATTCAACAGATCTCAATTAAAATATATAATGTTTACAATCATCATCATTTTACATCCGCTTTTCCCTGTTTGCAAGGGTGGGACGGGTCCTCTTCAGCACAGCATCTCTCCATTTGTCACAGTCCTTTGTCATCTCCTCCATGAGCTTCAGCGATCTTAGGTCAGTTCTCACCACCTCCGCCCATGTTTTTCGTGGGCTTCCTCTACTGTGCCTTCCTTCCATTGAACAATATAAAAAAAATGAAAATGAAATAAAGAATGAAACTATGTCATTAAAACCGAAGTAATCTGCTTCATCGTATTTGCTTGTAATTGTTTCGAAATCTTTAAATCTGCGCCCATGGATTGTTATATTTCACAGTGATGTTATGGATTTGTTATATTGGAGGATGGCCATGTTGCCAGTATTTCCAATAAAAAGAAACACACGCCATATGATTTTCACTTTAACTTTATTGCACGTTATTCATTAGTTCGTCATTTTTTAGTCTTAGTTTCTTCGACACATCAAGCAATAACTAGTCGCCAACGGTCACGATAGTGGTGGCTTTTTCACGTCCATGCCAAGTGATGTTGGCTGCCATCTAATCTTTTTGAAATGTTCATCACCAGGGGATCCAGCACATGTCGCTCACACCCAGAATGTCCAAATGGTATGGTCGAACTCGCACAGCAGCTGAGCCAGCTTTCCTGCTTGGTATACTGTTCGTACATTCCAAGTTCCAATCCATGTCTTTGTTTTGGTGCTCAGAATCTGGCTCATCGGAACCCCAACGTCCTCTTGGCTTTGGATGACCATCTCCAAGTATAACAATATTGGTAAGTGAAATAGCTTTTCATTTCTTTGTTCTATTCGTTGAAAATCTTATTAAATAGTGTATTGAAGTTTGCTTGAAGCATTGTGGAATAATAAGGTATATTTCTTTAGGTCGTTTTGGAAGCCTCAACAATGCAGATGGGTAAATCTCCGGGTAACAAGACACTCTTCTTCACACTACACATCTCAACCTACATTCACTTACATATCTCTCTCCACCACCGGAGATTTACCCATCTGCATTGTTGAGGCTTCCAAAACGACCTAAAGAAATATACCTTATTAAATAGTGTATGTAATGTTAATATTTGTAGAGTTTTGTAACAATGAAAAGACAAGAGATTATCACTAAAGTCAATGTGTTTTTCATGGTATTTCTTCCTCCTTAGTACGACATTATAACATTATTTATTCTTATTTTAAGTTAATATATTTTATTTTTATTTTCAAAATGATATTTGTAAACTAAATTAACAATGTCACTTGATGAATTAAACTGGTAATCGCTACTATTTAACTTATGATACTGAAGATGGAAAAATATAAATAAATGAAACAAGAAAATAAAATTTAAGAAACTTAACTCGGTTGTTTAAGGAGTTATTTCCCTTTAATGAGCAGAATTGCGTGAAAGATATAATTGAGAGTGTCAAGAAAGTTAAATGTAGATGAGTTGACCACGTCTCTCGTTTCAAAGAAAACAAGTTGTTTATTAGAGTAACAAAGTGGAGAAAAGATAGGCCAGAAGGCGCGATGATCTGACCCAATACCTCAGCCCCACGGGGCCGAAGATAGGAGGTCAACAAGGAAGGAGTTCCTCCAACGAGAGTGAGAGGTCCCTGGATTTGGATTTTGATTCTCTTTAAGTATTTGATGGATCTTGTTGTTTCTCTATATGTTTTTCAATGTTTAACAAATAATTTTATGTACAAAATACCTTTATGATATCGTTACTTAAAAAGGAAAATGATTAAATATAGCAATATCTGTTTCAACACACGATTTCATATTAAAAAAAACTTGCAAAACATAGATCGCCGCCCAAAAATTTAAAAAGCATTCTTTTATTGCAATTCAAATAAAATATTTGTGGCATCTGTTCTCGTTAAATTCAGTTTTGCATATCATCCTTCTGGGATAATAAAATAAAGCACTAGTTAAAAAATACATCACATAACTGTGAGAAATTATTTTTAAAATGATGGTAGACAGGATGTATCAATAGAGCGTCGGAGAAAAGAATGTATTGCTTTATATTTGTTCCGTGTCTTTATGTGAACAGTTGAAATTACATCGAGGTCAACTTTGCCTTTCATTCTTGCTTGCCCCTTCTCCCTTTCTGTATTTATCGTTGCTGTGGTGTATGTATGGCAACTGCCTTCGGTTGTTTTTCTTGGTATCACATTTTTTAACTGTTCTAGTTATTCTGGACGGTAATTTATTAATATAACCACTCTATCAAGTGCTTTGTGATTGCCTCAAACAACTCAAGTAGTACCTGCTTTATGGCAGCTACAACTTCGATTCATACCTAATATATATATAAATTTTTAATATGAAATCGTGTGTTGAAACAATTATTGTTATATTTGGGGAGGGTCATGTTATAATATTGCCAGAAATATATAGTAGAACACACTCACTTTGGATTGAGTTGGTTTTCGCTTCAGTATCTATATATAAATTTCTGCGATTCTTTCACAACACGTAAAGAGAGAGGAGTAGTTTGACTACCTCATACTACTCCTCTCTCTTTACATCTGCTGCCTGCGTGAATGTATGTGTGTGTAAAAGGAGGGGTTATAGTGAAAAAACTACGATGTGTGTGTTTGTGTGAATGTATGTCAGTAAGTGTGTCTGTTTGCACATTCATATTTATATACACATACATATTCGGTTCCTTGAATCTGTAGAGCTAATTTAAATGTTGAGTAAACTTAACTGCTATTTTTAGTGGCATACGTTTTGCGAGACACACTGGGCACTGGATGCCATGTGCGTTATTTTATATACGCACACCATTCAGTCTTCTGAGATACTTAGAAGTGAAGGGTTTACTAATTTCCACACCCACTGAAGAGCAATAGAAATGGTAATTCCCTGTCACTAAATTGCGAAACAGCATTACCAAAAGCTGTCTGGGTGTCTGATATCGCAATTTCGGTTTGTATTATTTTTTTTTTTTTTTCTTAATTTATTCTTTTAAATTGAGTCTGACAAACCCTATTGTTCATAGTTAGTTTTTTTTTTCACCCTAGCGAATCTGGTCCCTTACAATTTGAACACATATATGTATATATCTGTGTTTATCTCTCTTTTATATTCAATTATATTATATGGCCCGGAAAAATTTCTTTCCTTGAGCTATTTAATTGTAAGAGACTATTTTGAGTTTCTAACTCAATATATACCTTTGATATACTAATACATATAAATGTATGCATATGCACATACACTCACCCGCATACACATACGCGTCAGTGTATGGGGAAAAATTCTAGTATTTTATATTTGGTGACAAATGCAATATGACCGGGGATCTATTTGTCACCAAAAAAATGATAGGACCTTTCTGGATTGGTATTTTTTCTGTTAAAAGGAGTGGTATGATTTTTCACCCTTGTTTTAATTCCCCCCTAAGTGACATTTTTTTAAATTTTATTTGTACGTTCTAAAGAAGAGGTTAAGCAATGATTTGCTCTTAATAACATGTGGAACTATTGATTTAAATATTGATATGATTCACCTTTTTTTTTTTTAACAATCAAGATAGGTTTATTTACAATAGTTTATAATTTTGCCTATTAATCCGTATGGTGAACAAATAGGGTCCCACGTTCTGGCCTCCCCTCAGCCCCGGCGGACAGGATGGAGAAGGCGTTTCCCTGGAGATGCGCTGGAAGAGCCATTCCAACTCACAAGGCTCACACCTGCGGCTGGCCAGCTCAACCCCTATGGTGGTGAAATGGATTAAATTGTGATTGTATCCTCTGAAACAATTGTAAACAAATAAACACCTTTTCAAGTACTTTGGTTGTATTTTCTTTTACTATAACTTTGATTTTTACGTTCTGCCTATTTAATTCTCGCTAACTAATCTCTACTCCACTTTTGGATTGGATTGAACACATGCATACGATATATGTGTGTGCATATACACTTTAGTAAATCATTTCCTTTAAAAACTGGTTTGATAGTAAATACAATCAGAAAATTGTGAATAATTGAGGTTTATTGACAATCGGACGTAATAGAATCGCATAGATGCAATTCTAAGAGCTTGTAATTTCTCATGTATCTATTCCGTGTTTTACAGTGTATTATTTATTAAGTAATTCTGTCATCAACTTAATGATTTATTTCTATTTCGGAGGAGACTACAAGAGATCATAGACAATGTTATACTGGAGAATAAACCAAAAGCCAACAATTGCTATTGTATTACAGGGACCTCAATGTTTTTAATACGAGTTGGTTTTTATGTCGGCTTAGTCATAATTGAGTTGTTCATCATCATCATCATTATCATCGTTTAACGTCCATGTTCCACGCTTGCATGGGTTTGGACGAGAGTTTTCCCACTTGAGGCAAGAGTGGTTGTCTTGCTCGCATGGGACTGACTGACTGACTGACTGTCTGTCTGACTGTCTTTTCTACGGCTGGATGATGCCCTTCCTAACACCAACCACATTTACAGTGTGGGAGTGGGAGGTTTTTACCATGTTGCCTACACGGCCACATTACAGCGTGGACTGTGTGTTTTTTTGTCGTGACACCTACACGATCTCATTTGTTTCGGCCTGGATGGCGCGGCACCAACATAACTTTACATAGAACGGGTGGTGTGGATGGGGTGGTGGTGGTGGGACGGGGTGTATTTTGTTAGAGATGCCTACTGGCTGTAGTAGGTTTTACTATGTATTTAGGTAAGGCGGGTGTTCTCTGTTACTGAGTACCGCCAAAGGTCTCGGTCCAGTGACATTGTCTTGGAGAGATGTAAGTGTGTGAGGTCGGAGTTTATCAGCTCGTCCCAGGTTTTTCTAGGTCTGCCTATTCCGTGGCTACCGTCTATCTTTATTGCCCTGCACTTTGTTATACAGCTATCGACTTTCATGCGCATCACGTGACCATACCAATGTAGCCTTCTCTCGAGTAAACAACATCTGATCCCTCTTATTTCTAATTTTTTCCTTAGTTCGTTTATGCTTTGCCGTTCACGTATATTACTATTACACATCCAGCGGAGCATGCAAGCTTCGTTCCTCTCTAGTCTGCATATATCCTCTGCACACAATGCCCAGGTCTCACTGCCATGCAACATTGCTGTTCGTATGCAGGCATCATACAACCTGCCTTTCATTTTTAGGGAGAACCCTTTAGCGGCTAATAGTGGTATAAGCTCTCTGAACTTTTTCCATCCAGTTCTGACTCTAACTACTGTACTTTCAGAGCACCCTCCCCCACTGCTGATTTTGTCACCCAGGTAACGGAAGCTGTCCACTATTTCTATAGAACCCTCTGCGCAATTGAAAGAGCTAGTATTTTGTGGGCATTTGCTGCTACTTATTGCACCAGAGCACCGGCCACATGTAAAATCTATGTTCTTAGTTAGCTTACCTGTGATCCCACTACATCTTTTATGCACCCATACTTTGCATTTGGGACATAAAATGGAGTTTCTACCTACGCCTTTCCTACACACTGAGCATGGCCATTTCCCGGAAGGGACCGGCGCCTTATTTTCTTTCCTACAAACTAGAACTTTAGTCTTAGCCAGGTTAATTTTAAGGCCTTTTGATTCTAGGCCATGCTTCCATGTTTGGAATTTCTTCTCTAGCTCGGCCATTGATTCAGCTATGAGCGTTAGATCATCTGCGTATAGGAGTTCCCATGGGCAGCCGGTCTTGAACTCCACTGTTATAGCCTGAAGGGCAATAATAAATAGTAGGGGGCTAAGAACAGAGCCCTGATGAACACCAACTTTTACGCTAAACTCTTCACTATATTCGTTGTTAATTCTAACCTTGCTGACTGTTTCTTTATACATGGCTTGTATAGCTCTCACAAGCCATTCGTCAACATCTAGTTTTCTAAGAGCCCACCAGATAATGGAACGGGGGACTCTGTCGAAGGCTTTCTCCAAGTCAACAAAAGCTAAGTATAGGGGTTTACTTTTAGCTAGGTACTTCTCCTGTAGTTGTCGTACAATGAAAAGAGCATCGGTGGTACTTTTGCCTGACACAAACCCGAACTGCATTTCATCTAGATCAATTCTCTCTGATTAGTTGCGCTATTACTTTTTCCGTGAGCTTCATGACCTGGTCGATTAATTTAATGCCTCTATAGTTATTCCTATCTAGGGCATCTCCTTTACCCTTGTAACAGTTAATGATGATGCTGCTACGCCAGTCCTTCGGAACAATCCCATTCTGTATGACTTGGTTTACTATCCGGGTGACCATGGTGTGTCCCACCGTTCCAGAGGCTTTCAGCATCTCAGCAACTATTTCCGAAGGCCCAGCCGCCTTCCCCGTCTTCATATCTTTGATTGCCTTACTTATTATAAGATTGGTGCAGTAGCATCATTGTCAACTGCTACAAAGGTAAAGGCGATGCACTAGATAGAGGAAACTATAGAGGTATAAAGTTGATGGACCAGGTCATGAAAGTAACAGAAAGAGTTATAGCACAGCTGATTAGGGACCGGGTGAATATAGACGAGATGCAATTTGGGTTTGTACCAGGGAAAGGCACCACTGATGCCCTCTTCCTTGTGAGGCAATTACAGGAAAAGTACCTAGCTAAAAGTAAGCCACTCTACTTGGCATTTGTCGACCTTGAGAAAGCCTTTGACAGAGTTCCACGTGCAGTAATCTGGTGGGCTCTTAGAAAACTAGGAGTAGATGAATGGCTTGTGAAAGCGGTACAAGCCATGTATAGGGGAGCAGTCAGCAAAGTTAGGATTAGCAATGAGTATAGCGAGGAATTTAGCGTACAGGTTGGGGTCCACCAGGGCTCTGTTCTTAGCCCTCTCCTGTTCATCATAGTCCTGCAGGCAATAACGGAGGAGTTTAAGACCGGATGCCCATGGGAACTCCTGTATGCTGATGACCTCGCACTCATAGCTGAATCTATGGTAGAACTAGAGAATAAATTCCAAACCTGGAAGCAGGGACTAGAGAGAAAGGGCCTCAAAGTCAACATGACAAAGACTAAGGTCCTTGTAAGTAGACGAGAAAACAGAACCCAGATCCCCTCAGGGAAATGGCCTTGCTCAGTATGTAGGAAAGGTGTAGGTAGGAACTCCATTCTCTGCCCCAAATGCAAACAATGGGTACACAAGAGATGTAGCGGGATCTCAGGAAGCTTAATTAAGAATGTAGGATTCACATGCAGCAGCTGTGCTGAAACAGCAAGCAAACAGCCACAGTAAACAAGTACCACCAATCTCTGGGAGGGCCCTGTAGAAACAGTAGACAGCTTCTGCTACCTAGGTGACCGAATTAGCAACGGAGGTGGGTGCTCAGAAAGTACAATAACTAGGGTAAGAACGGGATGGAAGAAGTTTAGGGAACTACTACCACTGCTAGCTGCAAAAGGCTTCTCCCTCAGAATGAAAGGCAGACTGTATGATGCGTGTATCCGAACAGCGATGTTGCATGGTAGTGAGACCTGGGCGCTGAAGGTGGAAGACTTACGTAGATTAGAGAGAAACGAAGCCTGCATGCTCCGATGGATGTGTAACAGTAATATACGTGAACGACAAAGCATAAAGGAATTGAGAGAGAGACTGAGCATAAGAGGAATCAAATGCTGCGTGCAGGAGAGGCGGTTACGCTGGTATGGACATGTGATGCGTATGAAGGATGACAGCTGCATAAAAAGGTGCAGAGCACTAGAAGTTGATGGAAACCGCGGAGTGGGGAGACCCAAGATGACTTGGGATGAGGTGATAAAAGCCGACCTTACCCAACTACACCTCTCAAAGTCAATGACACACGACCGTGACTTCTGGCGTCACGCAGTAATACAGGGTACCCGACCTCCCATGGGTACATGCTGAAGCATATAAACAATATGCCCCCACTCCCCCCACCGCAAGGTGGTCGTGGAGGTGCCACGGCAAAAAAGCACCCAGCCCACACTGTAAAGTGGACGTGTAGGCGCCACGAAAAAGCACCCAGCACTCACTGTAAATGAGGTTGGTGTTAGGAAGGGCATCCAGCTGTAGAAATCAAGCCAGATCAGTTCCTGTATGAGCAAGGCATGGTCAGCCGACCAGACACTGCCCACAACAGGACAACCCGTCTAACCCATGCTAGCGTGGAAGAACGGACGTAAAACGGTGATGATGATGATGATAATGATTATACTACCTTCGACTAACACTGCTGGTCCCTCTATTGGGTCGATGTGGGGGAGACTGTCTTTCTCCCATTTATTCTCCTCATTTAGAAGCCTTTTGTGGTGACACTTCCAAGCTTCCTTCTTATCAGCGTCTCAGTGATGGCAAGTACGCCATCATCATTAAGTACACACTTCTCTCCGACAATATCACGGTTTTCCTTGACACATTGCCTAGCAATCCTGAACACCTCACGATTTTGGTCCTCACGTTGTAGAACATGCTTGAACTTTCTTTCCTCTGCTTCCCTTCTTGCGAAGTACACTTGTCTCCTAGCTTCCCTCCTGGCCACTTGATAGTCTTCTCTACTTCCCCCATCCCGCCATACTTTCCAAGCCTGCTTTTTGGCCTTAATTAACTCCTCCACCTTACTGTTCCACCACCATGTTACTCTCCTCCTGCCTACAGGCCTGCTCCAGCCACAGACTTCGTCTGCCGCCATCAGCAGGTTTGCTTTCAGGAATTCCCACTGCTCCTCTATATTGTACGACTCTAATTGCTCTTCCTTACTGTCGAAAGCATCAAGTAATATGCTTTGAAATTTATTTCTGGCTGTGGGGTCCTTTAGCTTCCATATTTTTCTCCTGAGGATAGTCCTCTTCTACTGTCTAGTACGTCTTGTCCTGACTATGAGGTCGCTAATTATCAGTCTATGTTGGGAGGTGCATTCTTCATGGGGGAGGGATTTAGTGTTTACAACAGACACTCTGTCACGTCTTCTGGTAAGGATATAATCTACCTGGCTTGTGTTCCCCCGATCTATAGGTGATCAAGTGATTGTCTCGTTTTTTGAAGTTAGTGTTACAGATAGTTAGGTTATTTGCGTCACAGAATTCCAGGATTCTGGAGCCTTCCTCATTTCTAGTACCGAACCCATAGCCTCCATGGATTCCGTCATAGCCGTCACAATGTTGTCCAACGTGACCATTTAGGTCGCCTGCAATAATTATATAGTCACTGTCGGTTATTTGGGAGGTAGTGAGCATCAGTGTCTCATAGAATCTGTCTTTTATAGTGCCGGGCAGTCCGGATTGGGGTGCGTATGCAGATATTACTGTCACCGTAGTTTTATTGAGGACAAGTCTTACTTTAATTATTCTGTCGTTCACTCTATTTACGTCTATTATCTTATCTGCCCACTTTTCCCACAATGAATCTAGCAGACCCACCCCTCCACCTGGTCTCTTGAATACAACAAACATCGACCTCCTTACATTCAAGCATTTCTACAACCTCGTTAGAGCGACCTTTTAAGGTGCCTACATAGCAATGAGTGTGTATGTATGCATGTATGTATTTATGCATGTATGTATTTATGTATGCATGTATGTGTCTGTATGTACGTTTAGAAATAGTATCTCTAGATTGGAGGAAGTTAATAGATGATATATATGTATGTGTTGAGAATTTGTGTATTGTATCACAGAAGTCACCATTGAAGATGTTAAAAGCAATGTTGTGGAAAATAGCATCATATGACTTTATAATGTTTATAATATATAATTTATTTACAAACAGATTACAAAGGTAATGCCAAGAGAAATGAATAGACAAATTAAGAGTTTAAGGAGGTACGGTCAACTGGCTGAGGCATTAGCCAGACCCGTAGTGATAGTTGTTGCTACATATTGTCTATGCTTGAGGAACGAAATCAAGAGATGGTTACCTTGGTGGTGTCGAGCTGCAAGAGAGAGATTTTCGAATAGCACCGAGAAGTTTTCCCTCTGGACGGAAGTCAAGATACATTTTCCTACGCTGGTAGCGATTGGCTGAACTGAGCCAAACAATGTACGTAAATGTATCCATGAGCCATCACAATGTAGGTCACTACATATCATCATAATCATCATTTTACGTCCACTTTTCCCTGCTTGCAAGGGTGGGACGGGAACTGATTCTGGCTTGATTTCTACAGCTGGATGCCCTTCCTAACACCAACCTCATTTACAGTGAGTGCTGGGTGCTTTTTTTCCGTGGCGCATACACATCCAACTTAACAGTGTGGGCTGGGTGCTTTTTTGCCGTGGCACCTCCACGATCACTTTGCAGTGGGGGGTGGGGTGGCATATTGTCTATATGCTTCAGCTTCGGCTTCTACCCGTGGGAAGTCAGATCTTCTATATTACTGCATGACGCCAGAGGTCACGGTCGTATGTCATCGCCTTTTAGAGGTGCAGTTGGGTAAGGTCGGCTTTTATCACCTCATCCCAGGTCTTCTTGGGTCTCCCCACTCCACGGCTTCCATCGACTTCTAGTGCTCTGCACCTTTTTATGCAGCTGTCATCCTTCATATGCATCACATGCTCATACCAACGTAACCTCCTCTCCTGCACACATCATTTGATTCCTCTTATGCTCAGTCTCTCTCTCAATTCGTTTATGATTTGCCGTTTGCGTATATTACTATTACACATCTATCGGAGCATGCAATCGTTTCTAATCGTTTCTTTCTAATTTACGCAAGTCTTCTACATACAACGCCCAGGTCTCTTGTATATCTGTACGAAACGAGGGTAGGACCCAAGGTATTCACCAGGTGTAATTCTGTACACACAGTTCCCCTGACAGTTCACTTTAGTTCTTATAAAGTTTCACCTAGTCTTCTTTTAGTTACGTGGGGGTATTCAGAGTTTTTTCCCCACAACATAGAATTACTGTGATGGCAATGATAACAAAAGTGAAGCACAACCAGTGTAGGCATCTTTCATGTGATGTAACTTTCTGCAGCACAACTCCTTGGCCGAGCTACAGACCTGGGCTCAGACATAGACCAAGGTTTGGGGCCTAACATCTAGAGTACTGCCAGGTGCTCATGCGACTTTACTAGCTACACAACATTATAGGAAGTCAAAAAACAATGCTTGCTTTCTATAGAGGTTTAGTGGAAGATAGTCGAGTGGTTGGCGACTAAACCGGCTCCTCCACCAGACTCTGGTCTGATGAGGAGGGGTAAGTGGGAATTCTTCGGAGGTTTTACCGTGTTACTTTTATTCCAAGGCAACTTTGGTACACATTACTGTCGGAAAATCATGTCTCACCTCCACCACGCATACTATTGTGAATCTGGTACCACCTATATGTCAATTTGTTTACACTTTGCAGTTGATCATCGCTGTTTTCATATCAAAAGGGAGCATAACAATTTTTAGATGTTGAGGTGCACAAAAGATTGGGAACCACTGATATAAATATATGCAAATGTACATACACATATGCATATACACATATGCGTCAGCTTATGGAAAAAAATTATAGTACATCATAAAATCATAAGAATATTTTCAATGGATGCAGAAATGACGTCTAAATATAACTCAATTGTCAAACCACCGATTCATGTAGTGGTGAAAAGATAACAAAGAAACAAAGGAAAATGTATGAAAACTGCTGGTCAGTACAGGATTACATTTCAAGCAGATTATTTTAATCTCTTTATTATTGCTGTATGAATGTATGTATGTATGTATGTACGTACGTATGTATGTATGTATGTATGTATGTACCTATATGTAAGTATGTATGTATATATATGTGTGAGAGAAAGAGAGAGAGAGGGGGGTTAGAGATAGATGGTTTGGAAGTGTAAGCTAAGCCAGGTCAAGTTTCTATTGTCATAGCTAGTATTAGAGAGAAGCAAATCTGGAACTGGGTTGGCCATATATTGAGCCTGAAAAATGTGAAACAGTCAAAGTTAGAGAGACAGCAGCCTGTTTGAGGAAGGAGCCCTGTGAGGTGGGGTGGCTGTTGCAGCGATTGTCTTTAGACTAGGGTTTCCCAAACCTTTTCAACTGCGGAACCCTTTTTCGTTCAGAAACTTTTGGACGAACCCCAAAATCTAATACTGTTATATGGTCATGATATAAATATACTCCTCTACCTTTTTTCACGGAACCGCACACACTCCTTTGCAGAACCCTTGAGTTCTGTGGACCCCACTTTGGGAACCATTACTCTAGACTAACAACAAAGTTTATTCCTGGAAGAATAACTCTTCTTCTTCTTCTTCTTCTTCTTCTTCTTCTTCTTCTTCTTCTAAGATGACGACGAAGAAGAAAAGTGTTGGTATCAAGTTCTGTGAGAGGTTAACAGAGAACCAAGCAGCAGAGTATATATGGACATCAATAACATGGAAAGTTTATTCCATTGAAATAATCATGTGCAGGAGGCTTGTCGTCTCTGAATTGAGTGATGGACTAAGCTCGGTGTAGCTAGGAGACGACATGGCTGGGGGCTGCCAGGCACTTCTTCAACAAATGCTCACCCGAACCGGTGCCGAGAGATTCCAGACATTTCATCGTTAAGCTTGATATGAGAAATGCTTTCAAATGTCTGCACCATGATCACTTGCTTGCCTCGTCCACCTACCCGATGATCTACTTGTCGTACGAGTCTCCAAACAAGGGCGTATTTTTTTTTTTTTTTTAAGTTGAGGAGAGGTTAGGTCAGGTTTCGAGGGGCCTAGGGCAGATCAGCTTTGGGAGGCTTGGGGCAATTCATATTTGGGATGGGTGGGCTGATGCAAATCAGGTTTAGGAGGCAGGTAACAGTTCACGTTTGGAGGTGGGCGCACGGCTATTCCTTGAGGATGGCCCTGTTTGACAAGGGGTGCTCAAAATATTCCCCCTCCGCTTCCCAATAAATCCAGACCAGTCTCCGAGCATCTCCCTCACTGCGGATGTCATATCATCTTCCACTGGCGTTGTACCGGGTCATCCATTGGATCGGCGAATGGAGAGGTGCTGTGCTGAAAAGGACCCGTCCAAACCATTCAACGTAAAAACGATAATGAGGATGACGATGACGATGATGATGACGACCACGACTATGATGACGACGACGATGATGATAACGATGACGACAATGGTGATGATAATGACGACGGCGACCAGGATTATTATGATGATGACGAGTAAGCTGTGCCGTTTTATTTCATTTTATTCCATGTCAGTGAGCATTTTCCAATCTATTCAACGCTTTTTAATTTAAATTCCGACTTATATTATTCGATTTTTTAGGTAGATTTAGCTGCTATTCTTGCAAGTCGAACAACCATCTAGGAACAGTTTCTGCAACAACGCTAGAAGCTTTTATGTGGTTTATACTAGAAATAGCAGCCAAAACTTCCCATCCACAATCACATTCTATCACTATAGAAAAGGATGCATTTGACATTGTGATCCTGTCGAGGTTAGCTTTGCTTTACATCCTTACGGGGTCGATAAAATAAAGTACCAGAAACATATTGAGTCGATTTAATCGACATACCCTTCACTCAAAATTGTTGGCCTGTGTCTAAATCTGAAGCCATTTATTATATAACAACAACAACAACAACAACAAATACTACTATTACTAAAGACCACGCTTCTCGTCACACATGATTACCAATATTATTGTTGATATTTAAACATGTGTCTGTGTGTACGATCCGAAAATCGGGACCCTACCCTCGGCAGTTATGTTCAGTTATCTTCCCCTGACCATGCCGCATCATTTGATCTCTCTCTCTCTCTATCTTTCATTTATTCACTCCACTTTCCCTCTCTCACTTGTCACTTTACCTAACATCTATGACGAGGTCGCACATGTGAACAAACGACCTGGCTTAACTTCCATTGTATATTTATACATAAATCCATATATACGCATGTATATGTATATATACACACACACTAACGTTCCGTGAGTAACATTATTATTGTTAACGCTTCAGCAATTTAATACAATAGTAGCTTTATTATTATTATTGTCAATATATGTGAACCCCTAATACCTACATTTTTTGTAACTGTATTCTTTATTTGTTATTTACTTTTCCAATATATATATATATATTTTTTTTTTGTTATACTTGGGGAGGGTCATATTGTTGTAATATATATATGAGTATATATATAAATATGAGTGCGTATATGTGTGTGTGTATACATGTTTATAAATATGAGTGTATATATATGTGTGTGTATATATATATATATATATATATATATATATGTGTGTGTGTGTGTGTGTGTATATATATATATATATATATATATATATATGTGTACATATATGTATATACACATATATGTGTGCATATATCGACTTTCGTCAAATCGGACCAAGGAAACAATGTTCCCATTGGTCTTTCCAATTGCTAATACTATCTAACGGTCGCAACTCCAGGTAGAAGGAGCAACGTGAAATAAAGTGTCTTGCTCAAGGACATAAAGCATCGCCCGATCCAGGAATCGAACTCACAACCTCAAGATGTGTATATATATATATATGTTTATATATATGTATATACACATTCACATATATATGTGTGTATATATATGTATATGTCTGATATTTTTGTATGTATATCTGTGTCTGTTAATATATAGTATATATATTTATATATACACTCTTCCAAACCATTATTATATAAGGCATATGGAATTATGATTTTTGAACATCTTTCAGTCATATATTTTAATTTATTCCCCAAATAAATCATTTAACCGAGACTCAATTATGGCTACCTTGAAAAATATTTGCTTTCATCCTGATGTCATGGCGTATATGTTATCTTTGTGGCCAATCAAGATATATTGCACTCTCACCATCATTACAGTTTTTCTTCCACGTTCCGTGTCCATCGTTTCAAACCTCTGTGTTAGATTGCCTAAAAAATTATTAGAGTGTCCCTTGCGGGGTGTAATTTCGTGTGTGGGTTTTTACCCCAACCATTTTCTTTTAGTACTGCCGATCTTTTCCTCCCACTTTTAGTACTGTGTTTGTTTTGTTTTTTTTATTTCCTCCCCTAATCTTCTCTAACTTCTCTTACGTGTATTTGTTCTCTCCTTACCCAAACTTTCCCGAAGAAAGACTTCTCTCCGAAACATCGAAACCTTCTCCGCTTCCATCAAGCGTGAACCTAATATAACTGTAAAAATTGCCTCCTGTGTTTCGTTTGTTTCATTTATTAACTATATATATATATATATAACGGAGGAAATGTGGTAAGGAACCAGGTGGACCATAACGCACCAAAGTACTCAATACTTAGGGTAGTAGAGTGGGTAATAGGAACGAGTAGGACCCCGACGGCTGAGCTCAAGCCGTTTCGACGGCTAATTCCAGAATTAGCCGTCGAAATGACTTGAGCTCAGCCGTCGGGGTCCTACTCGTTCCTATATATATATATATATATGGTAGAACACTGGAAGGTAATATCCGTAGTGGTAGAGCACTCAGTCCATGGGACGAGTTAGGTAGAAGTGGTTACACAACAGTTACTTCACCATACCGGATCCGCTAAGGTGAAACAATTGTTGTCGGTATGGTGAACTAACTGTTGTGTATATATATGCAAAAGTTCTATTTAAATTGTTGGGATACAACAAGCAAATATTTTTATAACTGATATAAAGCACTCAACAAGTATTTGGAGTAAACATACGATATTAACAAATGGAAACTATATTTATAAAACCATATTTATTTCATTATACATATTTCAAGGACACCAATTTAAATTATGGTGTGCTTTCATCAGACAAAATATAATATAGATCAGTTTTATAAATAAATATTGACATACCCTTAAAAAATGCAACCATTACTATTCGGGAGCTTCCAACAATAATGGTTGCATTTTTTAAGGGTATGCCAATATTTATTTATAAAACTGATCTATATTATATTTTGTCTGATGAAAGCACACCATAATTTAACTTGGTGTCCTTGAAATATGTATAATGAAATAAATATAGTTTTATAAATATAGTTTCCATTTGTTAATATCGTATATATATATATATATATATGGGTGTGTGTATATGTTAACCTTGGTCTTCCTCTTCCAGTGTGTCCACGTAGGGGCTCCCACGGGATCACTGAGTGCAATGTCAACTCTGGATGTCGGTGAGCATGTCCAGCTAACCTCAGTCTCCTCTTTGTCACTTTTGAGCTGACTTTTGGGAGGCTCCCATACAGCTCTGAGTTTTTCATCCTCAGTGTATACTGATTAATCTTCAGAGCCATCCTCAGCATTCTCGTGTAGCACCCATCCAC
>OZ024753.1:5481002-5498502 GCA_964016885.1 Eledone cirrhosa | reverse complement strand
GTATCGAACTCACAACCTCCCGATTGCAAGCTCAATGCACTAACCACTAAGCTATGCACCTTCTAAATCATTCTAGTGTAGTGTATTCCATGTGAACTTATAAACAATTAACTGTGATTAGAGCCAAGTATCAATAAACACTCTCGTGACCAGCAAACATGATCAACACTACTTCCTTATAGAAAGGTCTGGGTGTATTTTATTGTGGCAATAATACTACCACCTGACAGAGAGGTCGGTGTATTTTATTGTGGCAACAGCACTACCACCTTACAGAGAGGTCTGGGTATATTTTATTGTGGCAACAGCACTACCACCTTACAGAGAGGTCTGTGTGTATTTTATTGTGGCAACAGCACTACTACTTTACGTAGTGGACTAGGTGTACTTTTATTGAGAATCGCACCATTGCAAAGCTAACTTCTTAAACACACAACTATCTCTTTGCCTGTAATATAAATTTATTCTGCATTTGCAGTGTTCCAGTTTCGTTAATTGAGATAATAGCTACACAAACGACAGAAACAATTTCTGCTTTTTCCACCTCCTTTTTAATTAGTCTTGAAGCTTAATTAAAATGCTGTTGCTATAATGGCTGGCTATTTGAACTGACCCACCCACCTCCTGCTATGACATTACAAATACTTATCTTCCACTACCTTCCATAATCTGACTACATTTTGTATATAAACATTGAGTACACCACCACCACCAGCGCTAACACCACTACCATCACCATCACCACAAACACCACCACCATTACCATCACCAACACTATCACCACTTCCGCCATCAGCACCACCATCATCACTACCACTATCACCACACCCACCACTATACCACTGCCTTTACTACAACTACTATCAACACTACTTTCCATATTTAGTGTTGACTAGCAATGGTACCCGACGTTGCACGGGATAAGGTATTTTGGAACACAAGCCGCCAATAGACCTAATCATGGAAAAACTGCATGCCTGCACAATATGTACAGAAAATAAACCGAATACTCTGATGGCTTGATAATCTTTAAGATTTTCCTTGATGAAGTAGGAAAAATGCAGGTTTTCACCTAATGCGGGCCCTAGGGGGATCAAGAAAATGAACTTTTTTTATGTGCATAATATGTCTTGAAATTTCGGGAAAAACAGCTAGACGTAACGCCTCAAAAAAGCCCTAAAAAGCTGAAAAATGTTTTTCACCTAATGCAGGCCTAGGCCATAAAAAAGTTGGATTTTCTTTGCTCGCAGTATGAAGAAGAGAATGACTAAATCATAGTTACAATTCCAAGGAAATTGGTCTGACGTAACGCCTCAAAAAACCCCTAAAAAGCTGAAAAAACAGAGTTTTTCACCTAATGTGGGCCCTAGGGGTTCAAAAAGTTGAATTTTATGTGCATAACACTCCCTGAAACATAAGTAATACACATGTAAAGTTTTTTCCTGGACCTTTCCGACGTAATTACTTCACACATATATATATATATATATATATATATATATATATATTTGAGTGCATTTGTACACTAACATGCTTGAATGCACTATCAGTAGAAGTATAGAAAACATGCTTAGATATTTATTCATTGATCCAGAACTAATGATTCTTTTCTTTCAATTAGTCAACCCATGGTACCAGAAGATTTGAATTAGCAATAGAAACCGCAGTAAGCCATTTAACCTGTATCAATGAATATGTGTATGTATGTATGTGTGTGTGTGTATATATATATATATATTTATTAAAATAACAGATTAAAGTTTAAGCAAAGAATCGCTGCTTTCACCCTTAACGGGATCTTCTGAAACTAACAAAGTCAATCTGTAAACGCAGAAGTGGATATTTCAAAAAACGTTGCAACCGGAGGAAGACGATACTTTGGTTCGTGGAAACGTTTGCTGGCAAAGAACGGGGAAAAAACGAATATAATACGTCATTAATAGGAGCAGTGAAAAACAATTACGCGCAAAGACAGAACCACGTTTATGGTATAAAAGAGGTTGTAGACTAATGTTCTCTTAGGTGGTTCATAGAGACGTTCTCTGGCAATGAACGAAAAAAACGAAGATAATACGTCAAATGTGGAGCGTGGAGAACAATAGCACGCAAAGACAAAACCACGTAAATGGTATAGCAGAACTCGTAGACTAAAATTCTAACTAGGAGACCGAATGAATCTCCACTACAGAGTTAAGAACAAAGTAAATAAATACAATACAGAAGTAATAGAAATAAATAAATAAATACATGCAAATAAATACGTACATACACAAGCATACGCAAAACACTTACCATAGGTATACAAAACCACGCACATATAAATATGTGTGTGTGTGTATGCGTGTATACAAATAAATAAATAATTATATAAATGTATATAAATAAATAAATACGTATATAACAAGCGCACACACATACCTACATGTAAATACACGAATGTTCGGAGACGTAAGTCAGCCAAAACATGAAGTACACATATACACACACCCTATATACGTACGAACCTGCATACTCACACAGACGCAAAACTCCCGTATACACATAGCCAAACCATATGTACCAGAATATATAAAATTATACGCCATAACATAAACAATCAAATATACGTACGAGAAGGTATACGTACCTTCACAAAACATACGGGTAAAATAAACTTACCTATGCAAATAAGTAATGGTATAAACAAAACATATACTTAGCTCCCACATCAAGACGTAAAATATCCACGTATAAATCGTACTATCCGTTAGGGTATAACGTGGGGCTGTAATACAGGAAAGTTTTGTGCAATTTATGTTTACAAGCCGAAATTGCCTCAGATTTTTTGTTTAAAATGTGGTCTGTGGCGTAGAGTATTTCCAGGGCCTCAGTGGTGCAGAGGTCACATGGTCTTTTATTTCCGTTATACAATCTAGCCCTAGCTAGGATCTCCCAGTGTAACTTATATTGGGTGTGGTTGTCTTTTAGACTCCAGATATAAGCTGAAAGTGACGTCACATTCCTTCTTAGAGGGTAACGAAAAGAATGGTTATGCATGTAAAGACGCTGCTTGAATCTATTGGCGCTTAACCCTATGTAGGCCCTACGGGACGTGGGTGTTACAACCTTACATTTGTAGACAATGTTACTAGAGAGGCATTTCCCGGATAGGGGGCAATCAACCTGATTCCTACAATTACAGTTAGTACTAACTACAGGGTTGCACGTGTTCCTACGGCTAGGTAGTTTAGCTAAATTTGAAGCTGTGATGTTATGTGCAAGGTTAGGAGTCGTAGAGTAAGAAATTTTAATAGTATTTCTATTAAAAATTTTACTATATTTATGTGTAGGGGGAAAATGCTTCGTAATAAGGGAAAGAAAGATCTTAGCTAATGGTGTGGCCACCTCCATATTATATGGTGGGTTATACCAACGAATGTGACGGGATCTATTTCTTCTAGGTCTATTTTCGTACTCTGTATATGCTACCTTATCGACAAATCCACTTCGAGCAAGAGCTTGTAATAAGTGGAATGGTCGTTGAAAATACGCTCGTTGGTGGAAAGACGGGAAAGCCTCAACGAAACGTTTCTTACCAGGTTCTTGGTTATGCTGGCAGGATGTTTGGAATGCTTACTTATGTAATTAAGCGTATCATTCGGCTTTCTATACGGGTAATACAACCCATTCAATAAATTGAGGGTAACGTTGAGGTAATTAACGACCAAGAGATTGGCCTCAACCTGTATAGAGAGGTTGAAGCCTTTAAAGAAGGCTGTGAGTTCTTTTCTGAACCTGTCGCAAGCACGAGGTCCGCACTTAGTCATGGTCAAAAGACTATCGTCACGATACAAACCACCGCCCGCGTTGGGGAATTCGTCCTTGATAGAGAAAAGAAGGAAAAGGCCGATAAGATCAGTAACCTCCGCAGAATCACTGGCGCCCATACTTACATCGATTGGGGTACTATTGGATTTTTTAATCCAAATAGAGTCGTCGAAATTAATCACCGACTTTCGGGCATTGAGGATGACATCAACTTCGAAATCCTTAACCACTGTGAGTGTTTTAGCGAAATTGATAGCTCTAAGGAGAAGTGGTAAAGTGATGGAGGAGTAGTAATTGTTGATGTCCAATTGGATAAAACGGCAATGTTCCTTGTTACATATGCCGTTGAACCAATCAATCACCGCGGAAGAATTGTTCCACAGTGCAAGAGGGGCCAAACTTCTAATTTCAGGTATAATTCTATCAAGAATCGTTTTACTAAGTCTACCTAAATCGGACTTCGTAGGGTTAATAAGCCGAATAGAGGGGTTGTTCGGAAAATTGGATATGTGATCCTTCAGGGTAAAGTGGGGAGAAATAGGGTCCAGAGGTTCGGTCCGGTCCAGGATGTTGAGATCAGATGTTATTTTAAACCCAGCATCGTTGATTTCATTGATGACGCACCGATTAGTTTTACGGTAATCCTTAGTTACAGCATTATGTAGTAGTTGATGGTAAGTACTGCGCTCCACTTGATATAGGTTGCCAGTTTTGTCGGAATGGACGTGCACGGCGTTAGAATCCTTAATAGAACGAATTCTATTCTTCAGGTCTTGCTGGAAGGAATTGCTCCTATTCCGAAATTTGATACTCCGAATGAGTTCCAAGCCATCATTTTCGAAGGGTAGCAATGCTGGGTTACACGGGGGTTTATATATATATATGTATGTATGATTTGATATGTATATATAATTATATATACTGAACAGAACACCAACCACATTTACAGTGTGGACTAGAGCCTTTTTACCGTGTTTTCTACACGGAATATACGTCAAAACATAACATAAAATATAGGTTGGCAAATACGTTATATTGTTATTGATTTAGCGTGAAAAAATGCATATTGCCACAAAATGTATATATGTATGATCTAACGCTCATAGCTGAATCAATGGCTGAACTAGAGAAGAAATTCCAAACATGGAAGCATGGCCTAGAATTAAAAGGCCTTAAAATTAACCTGTCTAAGACTAAAGTTCTAGTATGTAGAAAGGAAAATAGGGCACTGGTCCCATCTGGGAAATGGCCATGCTCAGTGTGTAGGAAAGGAGTAGGCAGAAACTCCATTTTATGTTCCAAATGCAAAGTACGGGTGCATAAAAGATGTAGTGGGATCACAGGTAAGCTAACTAAGAATATAGATTTTATATGTCGGCGGTGTATTTATATGTGCGTGGTTTTGTATACCTATGGCAAGTGTTTTGCGTATGCTTATGTATGTGCATATTTGAATGTGTGTATGCATTTATTTAATTTCTATTACCCCTGTATTGTATTTATTTACTTTATTCTTAACTCTGAAGCGGAGATTCATTCGGTCTCCTAGTTAGAATTTAGTCTACGACTTCAGCTATACCATTTACGTGGTTTTGTCTTTGCGTGCAATTGTTCTCCACGCTACACATATGACGTATTATCTTCGTTTTTTCCGTTCATTGCCAGAGAATGTCTCTATGAACCACCTAAGAGAACATTAGTCTACGACTTCTTTTATACCGAAAACGTGGTTCTGTCTTTGCGCGTAATTGTTTTTCACCGCTCCTATTAATGACGTATTATATTCATTTTTCCCCGTTCTTGCCAGCAAATGTTTCCATGAACCAAAGTATCGTCTTCCTGTCTTCCTCCGGCTGCAACGTTATTTGAAATATCCACTTCTGCGTTTACAGATTGACTTTGTTAGTTTCAGAAGATCCCGTTAAGGCTGAAAGCAGCGATTCTTTGCTTAAACTTTAATCTGTTATTTTAATAAATATTTGCTCTACGGTTCTTATATATTTGATATATATTTATCCTTATCGAGCCCTCTTTGGATTTTAGTCTTCAAATTTATTATTATTACTATATATATATATGTGTATATATATATATATATATATATATATATGTACAAGAAATTCCAAACATGGAAGCACGGCCTAGAATCAAAAGGCCTTAAAATTAACCTGGCTAAGACCAATGTTCTAGTTTGTAGGAAAGAAAATAAGGCGGCGGTCCCTTCCGGGAAGTGGCCATGCTCAGTGTGTAGGAAAGGCGTAGGTAGAAACTCCATTTTGTGTCAGAAATGCAAAGTATGGGTGCATAAAAGATGTAGTGGGATCACAGGTAAGCTAACTAAGAACATAGATTTCACATGTGGCCGGTGCTCTGGTGCAATAAGTAGCAGCAAATGCCCACAAAATACTAGCTCTTTCAATTGCGCAGAGGGTTCTATAGAAATAGTGGACAGCTTCCGTTACCTGGGTGACAAAATCAGCAGTGGGGGAGGGTGCTCTGAAAGCACAGTAGCGAGAGTCAGAACCGGATGGAAAAAGTTCAGAGAGCTTATACCACTATTAGCCGCTAAAGGGTTCTCCCTAAAAATGAAAGGCAGGTTGTATGATGCCTGCATACGGACAGCAATGTTGCATGGCAGTGAGACCTGGGCATTGTGTGCAGAGGATATACGCAGACGAGAGAGGAACGAAGCTTGCATGCTCCGCTGGATGTGTAACAGTAATATACGTGAACGACAAAGCATAAACGAACTAAGGAAAAAATTAGAAATAAGAGGGATCAGATGTTGTTTACTCGAGAGAAGGCTACGTTGGTATGGACACGTGATGCGCATGAAAGTCGATAGCTGTATAACAAAGTGCAGGGCAATAAAGATAGACGGTAGCCACGGAATAGGCAGACCTAGAAAAACCTGGGACGAGCTGATAAACTCCGACCTCACACACTTACACCTCTCCAAGACAATGTCACTGGACCGAGACCATTGGCAGTACTCAGTAACAGAGAACACCCGCCTTACCTAAATACATAGTAAAACCTACTACAGCCAGTAGGCATCTCTAACAAAATACACCCCGTCCCACCACCAACACCCCCACCCCATCCACACCACCCCGTTCTATGTAAAGTTATGTTGGTGCCGCGCCATCGAGGCCGAAACAAATGAGATCGTGTAGGTGTCACGACAAAAAAACACACAGTCCACGCTGTAATGTGGCCGTGTAGGCAACACGGTAAAAACCTCCCAGACCCACACTGTAAATGTGGTTGGTGTTAGGAAGGGCATCCAACTGTAGAAAACCTGCCAGACAGTCCTATGCGAGCAAGACAATCACTCTTGCCTCAAGTGGGACTACCCCCGTCCAAACCCATGCAAGCGTGGAACACGGACGTTAAACGTTGATGATGATGATGATATATATGTATGTATATATATATATGTATGTATATAAATATATGTATGTATATATATATATGTATGTATATATATATATATGTATATGTATATGTATATATATATATGTATATATATATGTATAAAGAAAAAGAGATGAAATCGAAAATGCAACTGGAGTCTCATTTTTTTAAAAAAAATATATATATTTATTTGGTTCCTTTACCGGTTTCGCATTTCTTCTGCTTTTCAAAAGGTGAGTTGAGATGGAGGCTCTGTGGTTTATCTCACATCTGGTTGGTCTCTGAATGTTACTTGTTTTATATGGAAAAAGTGGCTCGAAATGCCAGGTTTTTCGAGAAGTAATTTGATTGGTTTGTCAATAATTATAATAAATTTCGCGCCAGTTCGCATTACAATAGCTCTTCAAATAAGAGAGGGGGGGGGGTTACACGTTGTTTTTTCATATATGAGTGTTTGAATTTCTTTTTACTTGAAAAAAGGAGGCTCAAGAAGGCTTTTTTTTTGGTTGGTCATAAATGAAATTTGGCTGTCAGGTGAACAAGTTTTCATTACATTTTTGCGCCCTTATTTGGAAAACTATTCTGTAGTCTTTATAGTGAATGTTATGACAATGGAGAGATAGTGGTCAAGAGAAAAGGGATTGGGAGAAATGTTCTGGTTCAGTGAATATGGCCAGCTGGAATGTGTGTCAGAGTTCAGATTTTCTATTGAAGTGAAGATATGTATGTTTATTTGTGTGCTTGTGTGTGTGTATGTGTGTATTGGAAGATGATTCTATTAGTAGAGATGGGGGAGGGACTTGTGTGTGTGTGTATATGGGTGTTATGTGTGTGTGTGTGCGAGTATGTTAAGATGGAGAGAATATATATTTTGTGTGTGTGTGTGTATATATGTGTGTAGGAAAGTGGTTCTATTAGTAGAAATGGGGAGGGAGTTGTATGTGTGGGGGTTGTTATGTGTGTGTATGGGTGTTATGTGTGTGGGAGTATGGTTAGCATGTTAAGATGAAGAGAATATATATATATATATATATATATTGTGTGTGTGTGTAGGAAAGTGATTCCTTTAGTAGGAATATTTTTGAATGAACATATTTTCCTTACTTTTTCGTGTTTGCTGTTGTATTGCCAGTGCAAACGTATGTTAAGGTTTATTTAGTTCGGGTTTTTATTTTCTAAAGTAGAAGGTGTTATGTGTGTGTGTGTATGTCATATTGTGGTGTTGACATAATGTACATTAAACCTTATTTAATGTTGTCTATATTTTTGAATAAACATATTTTCCTTATTTATTCGCATTTGTTCTGTTGTATTGTTAGCGCAAAGGTAAAATGGGAAGACTTGGAATTTGGGTGTCTTATTACTTGCGCAAATGTCTAGATGTGCACTTAGTGGTATCTGTCTCGTGGTTGGATCTCGTAATTGTTGGCGATGAACTGTCATTCTGTTTCTGAGTGTGTGTTTAGTTTGTCCTATATAATCTTCAGTTGCATTTTTGATTTCATCTCTTTTTCTTTATACTTTCACTCGTGTAGGACACCTCGGTTATTTTTCATTTTGTAAAAAAAACCTCACTTTCTAATATATATGTATATATATATATGTATATATATATGTATATTCAGTAATTAGGAATATTCCAAAGCTTGGTAGAACAAGTTGTGAGGAAAGTTATCAACATACGTTAAGGTGACTCGACAGGTTGGTAGGGATTCTGTGGTGGAAACACGAACAAACGAGGAGTGTAATCAAAAAAGAGAAATAGGACAAAGGTAAACAGTTACAAAAGGATTTAATCCAGGTATTAACAATTGTTTCATCAGAATTTCAGTCCATTATTGCTACACTATGTAATAATAGGCAATCAAGGTCATTTCAACTTTGTATTTTGAAATTTCGGATGTCACAGTATCTTTCTTGATTGCCTATTATGACATAGTGTAGCAATAATGGACTGAAATTCTGATGAAACAATTGTTAATACATGGATTAAATCCTTTTCTAACTGTTTACCTTTGTCCTATTTCTCTTTTTTATATATATGTATATATATGTATCCTAGGGGATCAAAAAGTTGAATTTTATGTGCATAACACTCTCTGAAACATAAGTAATACACACGTAAAGTTTGAAAAAAATTGGTTGGGTACTTCTCGAGTTTTAGGGATTCAAACTCAGACACACACACAGACAGACATCCTCAGTTTTATATATATAGATGAGGTGGTGTGATGCTAATGATGTCAGTTGTTATTGGTTAGCAAGACTCAGGTGTCATTGTATGTCCAGGGAAGAGCTTTTGTATTTTTGTACTCTCACCCAATGAAACCAGCATAAGCTACAGGCTTTGTCCAACTATCATAAATTTTGAGAAGAAAAGAGGACTTCAAAAAGATTAACCCTTTAGAATATACATTATTCTATATTTACTATTGTATTTTTGCAGTAAAGGGTTTATCTCACATATCAAATCTACAAGATACTGATATTTATTTTGAAAACAATTCTTTAAGATCAGTATGAGCGACCATTTACAGCCGGTTTAAACTGAAAGAGGTGAGAGAATTCTGGCTGAATACGGCTGGTTTCATAATTTTTATGAATCCACTGATGTGGACTCTTCTCCTGGAAGGGAAAGCTGTGTGTCTACCACACGTCGGTCTTCTCCGTTCTCCTCTATGGGTCAGAAATGTGGCTCCTCACAAAGACATGTATGTATGCATGCATGCCTAAAACACCTTTTATTCTATCATACAAGACTCTTTATTTTAACATCTTTATCTAAAAAAAAAAGCTTCCATCATAATTTCTTCTAAGAACCTTTGTTATATTCCAAACACTAGTTTAACAATGACAATGTTATATTACTAAGTCTGTCCAAATTCTTAATTATTTTCAAAATGATTTGGAAATCTTTGGCAATATATTTATTAGAAATATAGTAATGAAAAGTTTTATAAAACTGGCTCTTTTATAGTCTTTTTATACAGTACTCCTTTGAACCTAGCTTACTTGTGGGAGGGTGGCGGTGTCAATTTTTGTGTTATTTTTTTAAATAAACAAATAAAATTTGACAATGAGTCATAGAATTTGTAATTTTGGTCATGACTTTCTGTGCCGATGAGTCATCTAATTATTACAATCTAGCATTGTTTTCTTATTCTTCTATTATTTAACATTATATAGTCATAGTTTGAATGCTCTATGGAAAATATGACAATATCATTATATAAAAATAACAGATAGCAGTCTACTTCAATGAAGTATCCATGACAACACTACAGAGTTCTAAGATGGTGATAATTATATATTTAAGTATGTATAAATACACACATGTATATATACACATACATATACACACATATAAATACATATGTACGTATTGGTTATATCGAATAATAATAATTATAAAAATATTTGATTCGATTGCAAGCAAATGGCTCAACAAAGATATGCTGTACCTTGATGACCAATCATCATAGCTTTATTCGATATAACCCATACGTACATATGTATATATGTAATCGAAAGGTTGTGAGTTCAATTCTCAGACCGGGTGATGTGTTGCTTCCTTGAGCAAGACACTTTATTTCACATTGCTCCAGTTTACTCAGCTGTAGAAATGAGATGATAGGGACTGGGGTCCATATCATTGCACTGCAAAGTGATCGTGGAGGTGCCATGGCAAAAAAGCACCCAGCACTCACTGTAAATGAGGTTGGTGTTAGGAAGGGCATCCAGCTGTAGAAATCAAACCAGAATCAGTTCCCGTCCCACCCTTGCAAGCAGGGAAAAGCAGACGTAAAATGGTGATGATGATGATGATATATATATATACATATGTGTGTGTAATAGAGCATGGTTATATTATAAAGAGTTGGTACCCCGATGGCTGAGCTCTTGCTGTTTCAACAGCATATATATATAGAAAGAGTGAAGAATAACATGGTCAACAGTACAAAAAAGGGTTTTATTTACAGTCTGACAATTGTTTTACTGATTAAGTTGTCTAAAAATTGCTGAACACTTGAAGCAGTGTCACTCAATTTTAACCCTTTTACTTTCCTTAGACGAAGAGATATTATCTCAAAATATCAGGATATACTAATAAATTAAGGTATAAGAAAAATTGTCAGCATTATCTTTTGCATTTATATTCTATATCCAAACCTGCATTGTTCTGGCCTTCTAACTTCAAACGTTTATACCTCACTACACAATGCTTCAAGTAAACTACCAATTCCTTCTATATATATGAGAGAGAGAGACAGACAGATATCACCATAGTAAGTAACTACACAGCAAGTGACGCTTTCCCGTTGATCCTCCCAGCTTGTCACCAACCACTGTTGCTGGCGTGTGTGTTCATTACTTGAGACGTTTTATGTTTTGAAAAATTGTGTGTGATGAGAAGCGTTTGTGAATCAAGGTTCCATTGTATATATATATATATATATAGTTATGTAATAAACAACATAAGATAATTATTTCATTTACTAGTGGTTTCTTGAAAGCAAACAAAATTTGCTTTCATTCATCAGAATGAAAAAAATCCTGGTGTATTTATTGACCGGATTTTAAAAACAAAAATATAATCTATATGAAAGTGAGGCTGGAAAAGGGAGGGGAAAAGAAGAGGAAAAAGAATAAATATAAAAGTAGATAAACAGACATGCACACACACGCACACACTCATATACATACATATATACACACATATATAGACATATAGATATATACACACATACATATACATATATATATATATACACACATCCATACATACACATACACACGCACATATATATACATACATATATACACACACGTACATACATGCACATAAATACACACATATATACACACATACATACGCACACATATATATACATATATGTACACACACCTACATACGCACGTACACAATTAATTATGAGAAAATAATAAAAAAAATAATATAAAAAATAATTAAAAAAGGCGTCATATCAAAATAAAAAAAATATATGACTTAAGAAAATAAAAAATAATTAACATTATTAACATTATTAACGTTGACAGCGATACAGGAACGGACACGAATAAATAAACAAACACACATGGTAAGCAATGCACACATATTTACGCATACACATACATATAAATAAATAAATACACACACACACACACATATACATACATATATATAATTATACATACACATACAATTACATACATATATATATATATATATATATATACACACACACGCATACATATATATATATATAAGAAAATACATAAATATATAAAAATAAAAAGGTGGAAGGGGTAAACAAATAGTTGGGAATATGATAAATAATAAATAAATAGATAAAGGTATAAATGTTTATAGCTGATTTAGAGCACTCAACAAGTTCCTGGAGCAAATGATCAATGAAAATAAATAAACATTTAATCACTCTGTATGTAATTAAGCACATACATACACATATATATATACGCATACACACACACACACACAAACACAACCATAGAATTACACACATATATATACATATACATAGGAAAAAGTATGACCTCGATGGCAGAGCTCAAGCCGTTTCGACGGCTATTATATATATATGTATATAAAACATATACACATATATGAAAATATATAAAAAATAAATAACATAGTAAAAAGTTTAAATACAAGGGGAGATAAGGGATAAAAAGAATAAAAGAGTACAGAAAGTGAGTTCAGAGAGAAATAAAAATTGTAGTGGATGTAAGGCTTAGAGAGCAGAGAAGAAGTTCAGGGTGGTTGAGTCATCATAGGAATGTCAATCCAGTTACAGATCAGATGTGATTTCAAGTGAGGACAACATCTGAAGATCTCGGTCTTGGAGTTCAGGCAAGTTGAAGTGGCTTTCAAGTTTTGTAAATTCCTAAATTTTTCCGTGGTACACAAAGAACAATTCTTTGTGCCCCTTTGGTACTCCCTCGAATGGTCTAAAATAGACCAATCGATAGAGTACGGGATGTTTTTATCCTTGAATTCCCACACCTTATTTGTGAGAGCTGTTGCTGTTCTTTTATCAGGGTGTTTAAAAGAAGTGACATGTGCATAAAACCTGGTTTTGAACCTGTCCTGGGTCATGCCAACATATTCACTCCTGGCTGGCTGGTTATTAACAAAAGGTGTCACTTTGGCCTCATATACAACGGATTTGGTGTTACATTTGCCCTGTAATGCTCATTCATCCGGCTTCCTGCAACTGCATCCTGGATTTATTCTTGTACGATTAGAATTAGTGATTTTAGACTTCATTGATGGGCAGCAAGAGTAACTGATTTTAACTACATTTCTATTAAATATCTTATAATATCTATGATTAGGAGGAAAATGTTTATCTAAGAGGTCAAGGAATTTCCTTCCTACATTAGTTTTGACAGAGAGAAGGGGGGTGTAAACCAAATAATTTTCCTTTTCCTATTATTGTGGTTAGTTTTAGGGGGAGGAGTGGGTAAATATTTAATGTGTTCTGTAAAGCCGCTGTTATTAAGGGCTTTAATATAATAAGGGCGGCTTTGTTAAAGATGTCTAAAGACGAAGATAAGGTAGAAATTCTACGGCTAATGTTGGGAATAAGATTTTTAAAAACTATAGGGGGATGGCAAGACTCTTTGTGTATATATCTAAGATTTTCGTTAGGTTTATGAAAAGGTTTAAAAGAGGCAGTAAGTAGATCAAGATTAATGTCAAGAAAGTTAGCATTGGTAAGGTTTGTATCTATAGTAATTTTAAGGTTAAGATTAGCAAAAGTATTGATTAAATCTTTATGGAATTTATCAAGGTTATGGCCGTTGGTGGTATGAGAAACTGCCAATCCATCGTCACGGTATAAACCGATATTATGGGAAGGAAATTTCTCTTTAAGGGTGTGGAGAAGGAATAATCTTACTAATTCACACACATCTGTACTGTCATGAACGCAGTGCAACATCAAAAGAGTTTTCAAGGTTTGACTTTTTAACCCAAATACTTTCCTTATAGTAAAGAGTCGAGTTTTCCTAGCATGAAAGATAATGCCTTCTTCTAATTTAGAAATATTAATGAAGGGTCTTGCAAAATCTAAGGCTTTGTAACCTACATAGAGCACTCTTTTTTCCTGGACCTTTCCAACGTAATTACTTCACACACACATATATATATATATATTTGAGTGCATTTGTACACTAACGTGCTTGAATGCACTATCAGTAGAAGTACAGAAAACATGCTTAGATATTTATTCATTCATCCAGAACTAATGATTCTTTTCGTTCAATTAGTCAATCCATTGTACCAGAAGATTTGAATTAGCAATAGAAACCGCAGTGAGCCATTAAACCTGTATGAATGAATATATGTATGTATGTGTGTGTGTATATATATATATATTATATATATGGAGGCACATGGCTTAGTGGTTAGAGCATTGGCCTTGCAATCGAAAGGTTGTGAGTTCAATTCTCAGACCAGGCGATGTGTTGTTTCCTTGAGCAAGACACTTTATTTCACATTGCTCCAGTTTACTCAGCTGTAGAAATGAGATGATAGGGACTGGGGTCTATATCATTCCACTGCAAAGTGGTCGTGGAGGTGCCACGGCAAAAAAGCACCCAGCACTCACTGTAAATGAGGTTGGTGTTAGGAAGGGCATCCAGCTGTAGAAATCAAGCCAGAATCAGTTCCCGTCCCACCCTTGCAAGCAGGGAAAAAGTGGACGTAAAATGAAATGATGATGATGATGATATATATAATATGTATGATTTGATATGTATATATAATTATATATACTGAACAGAACACCAACCACATTTACAGTGTGGACTAGAGCCTTTTTACCGTGTTTTCTACACGGTATATACGTCAAAACATAACATAAAATATAGGTTGGCAAATACGTTATATTGTTATTGATTTAGCGTGAAAAAATGCATATTGCCACAAAATGTATATATGTATGATCTAATGCTCATAGCTGAATCAATGGCTGAACTAGGGAAGAAATTCCAAACATGGAAGCATGGCCTAGAATCAAAAGGCCTTAAAATTAACCTGTCTAAGACTAAAGTTCTAGTATGTAGAAAGGAAAATAGGGCACTGGTCCCATCTGGGAAATGGCCATGCTCAGTGTGTAGGAAAGGAGTAAGTAGGCAGAAACTCCATTTTATGTCCCAAATGCAAAGTATGGGTGCATAAAAGATGTAGTGAGATCACAGGTAAGCTAAATAAGAATATAGATTTTATATGTGGCCGGTGCTCAGGTGCACTAAGTAGCAGCAAGTGCCCACAGAATACTAGCTCATTCCATTGCACAGATGGTTCTATAGAAATAGTGGACACCTTCCGTTACCTGGGTGACAAAATCAGCAGTAGTGGAGGGTGCTCTGAAAGTACAGTAGCTAGAATCGGAACGGGATGGAAAAAGTTCAGAGAGCTTATACCACTATTGGCCGCTAAAGGTTTCTCTCTAAAAATGAAAGGCAGGCTGTATGATGCTAGCATACGAACATCAATGTTACATGGCAGTGAGACTTGGGCAGACTGGAGAGGAATGAAGCTTGCATGCTCCGTTTGATGTGTAATAGTAATATATGTGAACGGCAAAGCATAAATGAACTGAGAAATTAGGAATAAGAGGGATCAGATGCTGTTTATTCGAGAGAAGACTTCATTGGTATGGTCACGTGATGCACATGAAAGACGACAGCTGTATAAAAAAGTGCAGGGCGATCAAGTTAGACGGTAGCCACGGAGTAGGCAGACCCAGAAAAACCTGGGATGACTTGATAAATTCCGACCTCACACACTTACACCTCTCCAAGAAAATGTCACTGGACCGAGATCTTTGGCGCTACGCAGTAATACAGAAGACCCGCCTTGCCTAAGGACAAAGCGAAACCTACAGTCAGTAGGCACCTCTTAACCAAAATACACCCCCGTCCCACTACCCCCACCCCTTTCAATGTAAAGTTTTGTTGGTACCACAACATCCAGTCCTAAATAAATGAGGTCGTGTAGGTGTCATGACAAAAAAACACACAGTCCACGCTGTAATGTGACCGTGTAGGTAACACGGTAAAAACCTCCCGGTCCACACTGTAAACGTGGTTGGTGTTAGGAAGGGCATCCAGCCGTAGAAAACATGCCAGGCAGTCCTATACGAGCAAGACAACCAACCTGACCTCAAGTGGGAAAATTCCCGTCCCAAACTCATGCTAGCGTGGAAGATGGACGTTAATCGATGATGATGATATATGTATGTATCATCATCATCATTTTACGTCCGCTCTTCCATGCTTGCATGGAAGATGGACGTTAAACGAAGATGATGGTGGTATATATATATATATATATATATATATATATATATATATATATATATATATGTATCATCATCATCATTTAATGTCCATCTTCCACGCTAGCATGGGTTATATGTATATATATATAAATAAGTATGTATATATCATCATCATCTTAAGTCCACTTTTCCCTGCTTGCAAGGGTGGGACGGGAACTGATTCTGGCTTGATTTCTACAGCTGGATGCCCTTCCTATCACCAACCTCATTTACAGTGAGTGCTGGGTGGTTTTTGCCGTGGCACCTACATGACCTCTTTGCAGTGGAATGATAGGGACCCATATATATTTATATATATATATATGTATATATATATATATATATATATATGTATATATGTATGTATACATATATATATATATGGATATATGTATGTATACATATATATATGTATGTATGCATATATATATATGTATGTATGCATATATATATATGTATGTATGCATATATATATGTATGTATGCATATATATATGTATGTATGCATATATATATGTATATATATATGTATATATATATATATATGTATATATATATGTATATATATATATATATGTATATATATATGTATATATATATATATGTATATATATATATATGTATATATATATGTATATATATATATATGTATATATATATGTATATATATATATATGTATATATATATATGTATATATATATATATGTATATATATATATGTATATATATATATGTATATATATATATGTATATATATATATGTATATATATATATATGTATATATATATATATGTATATATATATATATGTATATATATATATATGTATATATATATATATGTATATATATATATATGTATATATATATATATATGTATATATATATATGTATATATATATATATGTATATATATATATATGTATA
>OZ024753.1:5451002-5473502 GCA_964016885.1 Eledone cirrhosa | reverse complement strand
TGGGATAGAAGGTTTTCTGGCACATATCCAGCATCCAGTGAGTTCCGCCACAGATTGGCAAGAGGAGATGCAAGTTGGTGTTGACACGCCTTCAAGACACAAGCAGGGAACCTATCGGGACCTACTGCTGAATTATGCTTGATTTCCTTTATTGCCGCCAAGACATCAGGGGCGCCAAACGTTATATCCGATAAGGTGTAATGGGGAGTAACATCGCCGATACAGCCCAGATCGGCCATATCAGGATTGCTGAAAACAGAGCAGTATTGTTTCTGCAGTATCTCACCCATGGTTTTAGCATTGTCTTGAAGAGTGCCATTTTCATCAATTAGAGGGCCAACAGTAGAGCCAGTGATTTTGTGTTTTTTTGCAAATGAAAAGAACACTTTGGGATTGAGTTTGATCTTCTCAATGGCCCAGGCCTCTTCAGCTCTTCTCTGATTGTTGATGAGGGACATTATGTTGTTTTGGAGGTTATGTTTTTTAATCTCTAGTGATGAAATGGCAGTCAAGTTGATGTGTTGCTGCTGACAGTATTTCAGCTTGTTGATTTTTTTGTTCGTTCTCTTAATTTTTCTGATGAGCGTTTTTCTATTTCTAGGGATTCTGCTCTTAGATTTGTTTATAGTTCTTAATGGGGTGTGTTTAGCACATATGTTTGTAACAGTGTCCACAAATGTCTGCCAGGACTTTTTGATGTTAGTGGGTGTATGAGTGTGCGTGAAGGACCAGTCGACATGTGCAAGATCATGACTGATCGCTTCCCAGTTTGCATTGTGGAAATCCATAGCGTCAAACGGATGGACAGGAGAGATGACATTGGGTTTGTATATTGGACGGTGGAATCTCAGATCACAGAGAACCATGTCATGATCAGAGAGTAGAGTTTTCTCCACTGCAATATTGTGGATATTGTCAGTGTGATTGCTGAAAATTAAGTCTAGGACGTTTTTGTGGCACCTCGTTGGTTCGAGCACCAGTTGGGATAGGAAGAAATCATCCATGAAGTCAAGAAGCGATTCCACAGCTTCCCTGTCAGAGGTTGAGGCAGAAGAACCTGGTGGCAGGCTGTTTGTGGACCAGTCAACTCCGGGGAGGTTGAAGTCCCCCATCATTAAGATGTTGTCAGGGTGACACTCTTGGATGAAACACTTTATGCTGTTGAGGCATTCCTTGAAGCATGGTACAGGCGTTTGGGGTGGCCTATAGAGCCCAACTACTAATAGGTTGTTGGTTTGACTGAATACAGTGACTGCTTCACAGTATCCATTAGTGAATATGTTCATAGCCTCTGTTGAGAAAGAATTATGGACATAAATGGCAGTTCCGCCCTTTCTTCTGCCAGCGCGATCAGCACGGATGGCTTTGAAATTTTTCACTTTCACCTCGGCTTCCAAGTGGAGGTTACTGAGATGGGTTTCAGTGAGGACGAAGAAAGGGATGTGGTTTGGATGGACATCAATCCAGTCCTCCAGGAATTTGATCTTCCATTTTTGAGTATTGGTGGAAGGGCTGATGCCTTGGGCGTTAAGCAAAAATGTAGAGGCGAGAGTGGATGGTTTTAATTGTTTTGGTGTATTGTTAATTTGTTTGTTTGTTAATGGCAGCAATGGGAGTTTGTGCAGTGGGGTGATAGTGGAGGGTGGTGCTGGGTGATAGCTCGAATGTTTTTTTCCAGTTCTTTTGCCAGATTCATTATGGCTAAAAAAGAGGAAGAAGTTTCCTGTTTAGAAGACTGTTGGTGACTGTAGTAGTGGTTATTTTTATGTAGGTTATGGTTTTTGTTTTTGCTTTTATTTTTAATTTTATTTTCATTTGTCCGACGGGTCCCCGGGAGATGGGTAAAGGGACAATCCCGGTCTAAACACAATCTGTCTCGCAGGGAAAAACGGCAGATTTGTGGATTCCTTGTTTGAGTTATTGGTGGTTGTGTTGGTGTTAAATTAGAGTATGTATTATGGTGGTGGCTGTTTGTGGGGATAGATCGTTTTGTCCTAGGTAAATGGGTGAATTTGCAGCCACTATCCATACATATTCTATAGCGTAGAGAGTAGCGGCAAATGATGGGGTTTCGAGTGGGTGGGTATGTGGGTGTGTGTGTTGTGAGAGGTGTAGATGATGGTTTGGGTAGGATTTGACGACCTTTGTGGACTGTGGGAGGGAGAGTTCTTGTTCTGGTATTAGAAGGTAAATTCCTTGACATAGCAGTAGACAAAAATGTTGTAGTAGTAGTAGTAGTAGTAGGCAGAGATGGAGATGTTGGCAGTGGTGATGATTGGACTGCTGGGCCAGAGAAAGGATGTGGCGTTTCATGCTGTGAGACAGAGGCTACTGGGGGGTCAATAGTTTCATTTAGTAGATCGGCCATTGTTGATGAATCAAGGAGTGGTTCACACTGTTGTTGTCGTTGTTGTTGCTGTTGTTGTTGTAGCTGTTGTTGTTGTTGCTGTTGTAGCTGCTGTTGTTGTTGTTGCTGCTGCTGGACAGCATTCGAAGAGAAAACACACCGTAGTTTATCCAAATGCTTATTGATTAATTTAAAAGCAATTTCGATTTGCTTTAATTTATTTTGAATCTGTTGTTCAGATCGAGTTTTCAAAAATTGAACTGTACGTTTAGCAATGTCGTTCAGAGATGAAGCATGTATGTCTTCTGTTTGGGAAAGGCAAATATATATATATATATGGGAAAGGCATATATATATATATATATATATATATATATGTATATATATATATGTATATGTATATATATATATATATATATATATATATATATATGTATATATATATATGTATATGTATATATATATATATATATATATATATATATGTATATATATATATGTATATATATATATATATATCTATGTATGTAAATATATGGATATATATCTATGTATGTAAATATATGTATATATATCTATGTATGTAAATATATGTATATATATCTATGTATATGGGAAAGGCATATATATATATATATATGTATATATATATATGTATATATATATATATATCTATGTATGTATATATATGTATGTATATATATGTATATATATCTATGTATGTATATATATGTATATATATCTATGTATGTATATATATGTATATATATCTATGTATGTATATATATGTATATATATCTATGTATGTATATATATGTATATATATCTATGTATGTATATATATGTATATATATCTATGTATGTATATATATGTATATATATCTATGTATGTATATATATGTATATATATCTATGTATGTATATATATGTATATATATCTATGTATGTAAATATATGTATATGTATATATATGTATATATATCTATGTATGTAAATATATGTATATATATCTATGTATGTATATATCTATGTATATATATATATATATGTATATATATATATGTATATATAAACGGAAAAAATGAAACAAAAGTTCATTTCCCACTCTTAGTACGGCTGTTACTTAAATATAAGTATGTACACGTACATACATATATGTATACAGACGCACAGTAGTATGTATATATATATACATACATGCACACATATATATATGTACGTATGGATTTACCAAACATTTATTTTAATGCTCCGTGTGTTTGTAAACAAACATCCTGTATTAAGTTATGTACATACTTATATTTAAGTAACAGCCGTACTAAGAGTGGGAAATGAAAT
This sequence comes from Eledone cirrhosa, assembly GCA_964016885.1. NCBI lineage: Eukaryota > Metazoa > Mollusca > Cephalopoda > Octopoda > Eledonidae > Eledone > Eledone cirrhosa. Next base: position 5,469,817 of record OZ024753.1, on the reverse strand, counting down.
TTCGTTTCATTTTTTCCGTTTATCGTTTTCGGTGCACCCGGCTGATTAATCCACTCGATATGCAAATTGGGCTACTCAGCCGTTAATATGCATAAGGAAAGTATATACTTTCGGACGTTCAACTATCTGGCAGGAAGGTATACATTGCTGATGATAGCTAACAAGCTTGAAACTAGTACAGCGTTCCTTTGTCAGTGTTGAACAAACGAGCAACGGTGGTTGCTAGACACTACGGTTTAATACGGGATGTTTGTTTACAAACACACCGAGTATTATAATAAATGTTTGGTGAATCCATACGTACATATATATATATGTGTGCATGTATGTATATATATATATACATACTACTGTGCGTCTGTATACATATATGTATGTACGTGTACATACTTATATTTATGTATATATATATATATGTATATATATCTATATATATATATGTATATATATGTATATATATATATATTTATATGTAAATATATTTATATGTATATATATATATATATATATATATATATATATATGTATATATATATATATATATATATATATGTATATATATATATATATGTATATGTATATATATATATATATGTATATGTATATATGTATATATATGTATATATATATATGTATATATATATATGTATATATATATATGTATATATATATATGTATATATATATATGTATATATATATATATGTATATGTATATATATATATGTATATGTATATATATATATGTATATATATATATGTATATATATATATGTATATATATATATGTATATATATATATATGTATATATATATATATGTATATGTATATATATATATGTATATGTATATATATATATGTATATATATATGTATATATATATATATATGTTTATATATGTATATGTATATATGTATATGTATATATATGTATATATATATATGTATATATATATATATATGTTTATATATGTATATGTATATATGTATATGTATATATATATATGTATATATATATATATATGTATATATATGTATGTATATATATATATGTATATATATGTATATATATATATGTATATATATATGTATATATATATGTATGTATATATATATATGTATATATATATGTGTATATATATACGTATATATATATATGTGTATATATATACGTATATATATATATGTGTACGTATATATATATATGTGTATGTGTATATATATACGTATATATATATATGTGTACGTATATATATATATGTGTACGTATATATATATATGTATATATATATATGTGTATGTATATATATATATATGTATATATATATATATGTATATATATATATGTATATATATATATATATATATATATATATATAGATGTATATATATATATGTATATATATATATATGTATATATATATGTATATATATATATATATGTATATATATATGTATATATATATATATGTATATGTATATGTATATATATATATATGTATATATATATATATGTATATATATATATATGTATATATATATATATGTATATATATATATATATATGTATATATATATATGTATATATATATATGTATATATATATATATATATGTATATATATATATATATGTATATATATATATATATATACATATATATATATATATACATATATATATACATATATATATATATATACATATATATATATATATATACATATATATATACATATATATATATATATACATATATATATATACATATATATATATATACATATATATATATATACATACACATATATATATATACATATATATATATACGTACACATATATATATATACGTACACATATATATATATACGTATATATATACACATACACATATATATATATACGTACACATATATATATATACGTATATTTTGTTAGAGATGCCTACTGACTGTAGTAGGTTTTACTTTGTATTTAGGTAAGACGGGTCTTCTCTATTACTGAGTACCGCCAAAGGTCTCGGTCCAGTGACATTGTCTTGGTGAGGTGTAAGTGTGTGAGGTCGGAGTTTATCAGCTCGTCCCAGGTTTTTCTGGGTCTGCCTATTCCGTAGCTACCGTCTATCTTTATTGCCCTGCACTTTGTTATACAGCTATCATCCTTCATGCGCATCACGTGACCATACCAACGTAGCCTTCTCTCTAGTAAACAACATCTGATCCCTCTTATTTCTAATTTTTTCCTTAGTTCGTTTATGCTTTGTCGTTCACGTATATTACTATTACACATCCAGCGGAGCATGCAAGCTTTGTTTCTCTCTAGTCTGCGTATATCCTCTGCACACAATGCCCAGGTCTCACTGCCATGCAACATTGCTGTTCGTATGCAGGCATCGTACAGCCTGCCTTTCATTTTTAGGGAGAACCCTTTAGCGGCTAATAGTGGTATAAGCTCTCTGAACTTTTTCCACCCAGTTCTGACTCTAGCTACTGTACTTTCAGAGCACCCTCCCCCACTGCTGATTTTGTCACCCAGGTAACGGAAGCTGTCCACTATTTCTATAGAACCCTCTGCGCAGTTGAAAGAGCTAGTATTTCGTGGGCACTTGCTGCTACTTATATCCCCAGAACACCGGCCACATGTAAAATCTATGTTCTTAGTTAGCTTACCTGTGATCCCACTACATCTTTTATGCACCCAAACTTTGCATTTGGGACACAAAATGGAATTTCTACCTACGCCTTTCCTACACTCTGCGCATGGCCACTTCCCGGAGGGGACCGCCGCCTTATTTTCTTTCTTACAAACTAGAACTTTAGTCTTAGCTAGGTTAATTTTAAGGCCTTTTGATTCTAGGCCGTGCTTCCATGTTTGGAATTTCTTCTCTAGCTCGGCCATTGATTCAGCTATGAGCGTTAGATCATCTGCGTATAGGAGTTCCCATGGGCAGCCGGTCTTGAACTCCACTGTTATAGCCTGGAGGGCAATATGTGTATATATATATATATGTGTATATATATATATATATATATGTATATATATATATATATATATGTATATATATATGTATATATATGTGTATATATATGTATATATATATATGTATATATATGTATATATATATATGTATATATATATTTTTACAACCTACCACCTTTCACACCCTTTGATTTCCAGCTTCTACAGCCCACTATCTTTCACACACAAACGCACTCACACATATACACACACAGTTACACACACATGTATACCCATACGCTTACACACACACATCTATATTTATACACGCACACATGTTTTACAACCTACCACCTTTCACACCCTTTGATTTCCAGCTTCTACAGCCCACTATCTTTCACACACACACACACTCACACATATACACACTCACACATATACACACTTACACTTATACACACACAGTTACACACACATATATATTTACACACACATATCTTACGGCTTTCACACGCTAGCGCACGCTCTTGATTTAACCCATTTGGTCAGTAGCTTTTGCCACAGCCTATCACGCGCACGCGCATTCTTTCCCTCGTTTAAATTTTAAATAATTTTCTCCCCATAACGACATTCCTGTCTTAACGACATCACAACTTTCTCCGCTTGGCCTGTTCCCCCCATTTGGAACTTTCCCCCGTTGATGGGCGTGAGCCCGAAATATTGGGATTAAATCTCTACTACAGTAACCCTTCTACCTTTGTTTTGTTTTCATCTTTGTCTCTCTCAATTTTCACTTTCACCTGTTTTTCCTATCTATCTTTCACTTCCTACCTCGAGATTTCCCTCTGCATTGTTGTGGCTTTCTTAACTACGTATATATATATGTATATATATATATATATATGTATATATATGTATATGTATATATATATATATACTACAGGAAGAAGAATATAGATGTACAAACACAGTCACACACAAGCTCACCATATATATAAGTATAATAGAGGGTGGGTCTTCTGGCGCTATGCAGTATTACAGAAGACCCGCTCTCTATTATTCTTCGACTGAGGCTTACACCTAGAAGGCAACACCTTCCTCAACCTTCTCCCCTATTACCTACGTCCACAATTTCCCCAAGCTTCTTCCTCTTCCCTAGTTCCAAGACAAAAGTGCCCAGTCCCCACTGTAAAGTAGTCATGTCAGCTACACAACAAAAAGTACCCAGCCCACACTAATGAGGTCGTGTATGTGACATGACAAAAAGCACCTAGCACACACTATAAATGTGGTTGGTGTTAGGAAGGACATCCAGCTGTAGAAACCCAGCCAAAATATGTCCCGGGTGAGCTAAACATGGTCCCCCTACCTGATTCTCTTTCTAAGGGTCAACCCATCATATCTCATGCTAGCATAGAAGATGAACGTTAAATGATGATATATAAATACAGTCACACACACACATGCTCACCATATATATATATATATATATATATATATATACACACACACACACAGTCACACACATACACAGTCACACACATGCTCACCATTATATATATATATGCAGTCACATGTTTACCATAGAAACATACATACATTGCAAACACATGAACTGCAATGAAAAGTGAATACCTTTATTATAAGGCACCCTTATAGTTTAAACTGTGTAATGATAATATATTGTATCTAAGTAACTGAAGTATTTGTAAGAGTGTTTGACAGGGGGAAGCTAATGTTTATCGAAATACATGTAGGCTTGTCTTCTGATACTTGCTGAATGAGTTGACAGTATATTTATTATGTTATGTCATAATTTATCATTTGTAATGTAAACACCCAACCCCTCACGTCATGGGAAAATTGGGAAGAATCATCATCATCATCGTTTTTACAGCGGTTTTTTCCATGCTTGCTTGCATGGTTTGGCAGTGTCCTCAGCACAGCATCTCTTCACTAGCCACATTACATTGTCATCTCCTCTGTGAATCTCAGTGAATAATAATTGATTTTACTTTTGGCACAAGGCCAGCAATTATGGCAGTGCATTACTGGTACTTTATTTTATCGACCCCGTAAGGATGAAAGACAAAGTTAACCTAGGCGGGATTTGAACTCAGATCATAAAAGGCCGTAACTCTATGCTACAAAGCATGGCGTCCGACTTTCTACCAATACTGCTAACCCACTCGCCCTTCTCAGTGAATAATAATGGTTTCTGATTCAAGAACAAGGCCCACAATTTTGGGGGAATAGGAAGTTGATGAAATTGGCCTCAGTGCATTACTGGTACTTTATTTTATCAAACCTGTAAGGGTGAAAGGCCAAGCTAACCTCAACGGGATTTGAAATAATAATGGTTTCTGATTTAGGACAGGGCTAATAATTTTTGGGGAGAGGAAAGTCTGTTAAATCAACTCCAGTATATTACTGGTACTTTATTTGATCAAACCCATAAGGATGAAAGGTAAAGCTAATCTCAGTAGGATTTGAACTCAGAATGTAAAGAAACGTAAATATATGTCAAAAAGCATCTTATTGGATGCTCTACTGATTACTGGCTGATCCACTGCCCATAATAATAGTTTCTGCTTTAGGCACAAGGCCAATAATTTTTTTTTTTTTGGGGGGGGGGGGGGGGGTCAATTAAATCTACCCCAGTGGTACTTTATTTTATCGACCCCCATAAGGATTAAAGGCAAAGCTAACCTCAGGAGGATTTGAACTCAGAATGTAAAGGGACATAACTATATGTTGCAAAGTGTGTTGTCCGATTACTGGAAATCCACTGCCCATAATAATAATAATGATTTCTTATATAGGCACAAGGCCAGCAATTTGGGGGTAGGGGAAAGTTGATCAAATCGACCCCTGTATGTTACTGGTGCTTTATTTTATCGGCGCCGTAAGGATGAAAGGCAAAGTTAACTTCTCTTTCCAGAAAGATACAGCCAGTTTAAACAGAAAGATTTAAATGTTAAAAGGTTAAACATGATTTCGTAGCATTTTTCTTTTTGTTCATGTATGCTAAAGTTTCTCTTTTCTATGAGCATAACGTGATCTCTTGACTTGTCTCATAACATGACAATCCATCTAACCCATGCAAGCATGTAAAATGGACATTAAATAATGGTTTCTTATTTAGACACAAATTCAATAATTTTTGAGGAAAGAGAAATTCGATTAAATCAACCCTAATGCATTACTGATACTTTATTTTATCAACCCTGTAAAGATGAAATGCCAAGATAACCTCAGCGGAATTTGAACTAAGAATGTAAAATGCTATAACTCTATGCCGCTAAGCATGTTGTCCAACCCTCTACTGATTTTGCCAATCTACGGCCCTTTTAGCCAGTTTTCAGAATAGACTTTAATCTGTTTATAGTGCTTATTTGGTGATAATAAAGAATCTAAGGTTAAAAAAGGACAATACTGTTAGTCTGGCTGCACTAAGTTCTCTAAATTTAGACTAACTGATAAATATGTTTATTTATGTTTTAATCTTTGCCACAGTCTGTTGCTTATAAATCTTGACAATAACTGACAATAGATAACCTTTTAAAGATAAATATAAACAGTTTTCTCGAAGATTGGGTTAGAGCGCGAGTGTATTAGAATTCTTAGAATGATAACTCAATGCAAGAAAGCTGTTAACATTTACATTATTCTATATATACTATTGTATTTTCACGGTATAGGCTTTACCTCACATAATTATTTCATATATCGAATCTATGAGATTTTGATATTATTTATTTTGAGAACAATACCGTAAAATCAGTATGAGGGGCCAGTTATGGCCGGTTTGAACAGAAAGAGGTGAGAGAAATCTATCTGGATACGGCCGGTTTAAATGCTAAAGGGTTAAAACAGTGAAAATGCCATCAATGAGAATGTCAGGTTAGATTTACCTCAAATAACAGAAAGCAGCAACTTAATGTGTGTTGGCCCACAGAAGTGAAAGGAAGAAAGGAGCAAAAGAAGAAAATGGACAAAACAAGATCACACAACCATCTTTTAATCTTTTCAGTTCTCAGATCGGCTGTGCTTTTGCACGATTTAACTTAAGAGTACCACATAAAATTGCTTGCTCTTGCAACAGAAAAGTAAATATTTTATACACTAATGTGAATTTCTGTTTAAGTTTTCTTTATATTCAAGCACCTTTCCATACAATGCACAAGAAAGCCTCTGTGTTACTTCTTCAAATTTGAGCATATGTTAATACAAAGACCTATTCTTTGGTGACTTAACCCTTTAGCGTTTAAACTGGCTGTATCCGGCCAGAATGCTGTCACTTGTTTCTGTTCAAACCGGCTGTAACCGGCCACTCATACTGATGTTTAGGTATTGTTCTCAATATAAATAACATCAAAATCTCATAACTTCAATATTATGTGAGATTAAGCCATTACCGTGAAAATACAATAGTAGATATAGAGTAATGTAAATGCTAAAGGGTTAATATTTTTAATAAGATTTATGTCTTACCTGGGCAAAAGACAAAAAAAATTAAGGAGTAATATAATATTTTCAATCAATTGTTTAACATTATCCATGAATATAAATAATTGTTTCTATTTTAGGCACAAGGCCAGCAATTATCCAGTACATTACTGGTACTTTATTTTATCGACCCCGTAAGGATGAAAGGCAAAGTTAACCTCGGCGGGATTTGAACTCAGATCATAAAGGGACGTAACTCTATGCTTCAAAGCATGGTATCCGACTCTCTACCGATACTGCCAATCCACCGCCCATCCATGAATATAAATAATAAGGTTCTTGCAGTGTACTTTGTAAAACTTATTATCTATTGTTTTTTGGTTTTTTTCTATTTCTAATTTGCAGGAAACATAATGTAAATAAGGAATCAGTTGTTTCCTGAAAATCTTTCCATGCATTGGAAGAGAGATACCTCCACAGACAACTAATGAACTGTAAATAACACAAATATAAGAATATATTTTAATCCCAAACTGTCTAGCAATGAAGGTTTGTAAACATTTCATTTTATTCGTGTTGGTGGTGTTGTTTGTTGTTGTTGTTATCTTTAACCATTTAGCATTTACATTTGTCTATATTTACTATTGTATTTTCATGGCAAAGTTCATTATATTATTAATATATTATACTAGCTGGCTTGTCCGGCTAGGTTTACCGGCATTTTATCTTTTCAGGAATCCCCCCTCCACTCCAGTGCAATGATACCGCATGCCCTCTCAAGTCAGCGGTGTGTGTGGGGGGGGGGGGGTTAATGTGCTCTGATGTTGGGTTTGAATAGTTTTTAGGATTCCCCAGTTCAGCAGCCAGTACGTTAAAGAAAATTGATAGTTACAACAATAAAGGTTGAACAGAGAACAAATTTTTTAACAAACTTTACAATAATTTGTACAATCATAATGGAAATTCCAAGTAACAGAAAATACATAAATTACATTGTTAGTGCCTCAGAGTATACAATATTTTTTGTTCGGCCCTCGGGAGCAAAGATGAAGAGATTGTTTGGCGAGCTCACCCTAGAGCATCCTACATTGACCATGGGAGAAGCATGGTTGTCCCAGATGAAGGCCAGCCACTTTTAGGGTTTGACCCTGAGCTTTGTTGATGGTAATCGCGAAGCTTAGTCTCTCTGTTGCTCTAGTAACATTTATTCTTCTGGAAAATCTGATCTTCCGGCCAGGCTAGGACTTTTTGGGTGGCATATCGACAGTAACAATGACGATAAGCCGTCTGTGCTTTCGTGAAATAAATACGTTTGTTTATATTTTGTTTTTGTGTATGCAAAAATATCTGTACACGAATATATAATTGTATATGTATATATATATTAAAATAACAGATTAAAGTGTAAGCAAAGAATCGCTGCTTTCACCCTTAACGGGATCTTCTGAAACTAAAACAATCAATCTATGAACGCAGAAGTAAATATTTCGAAAAACGTTGCAACCGAAAGAAAACAGGAAGATGATACTTTGGTTCGTGAAGACGTTAGGAATGTTGTATAACCGGAAGTGTTGACATTTGAAAATTTTAAAGAAGTGAATATTTAAATAAACGATAAAATATCATTAATCTTTTAACAAAATTTAGTAGACAAAAATACCCTTACTTTCTTAGTTCGAAAAAGTTACATCTATGGTGCAAATTTGGTGCCGTTTGGCGAAAGGTTTGTTACATACATACGACCGTCAGCTTTATAGTATAGATTATAACATTTTCATTACTCTATATTTACTATTGTATTTTCATGATGAAGGCTTTACCTCACATAATTATCTCACATAACATTTACATTACTCTATATTTACTATCGTATTTTCATGGTAAAGGCTTTACCTCACATAATATCGAATCTATGAGATTTTGATATTATTTATTTTGAGAACAATACTTTAACATCAGTGTGAGTAGCAGGTTATGACTGGTTTGAACAGAAAGTGGTGAGAGAATTATGGCCGGATACAGCCAATTCAAATGTTAAAGGGTAATACTGATTTTCATTTTTTTTTTTTTCCATTGGGAGGCAGTGTCAGTAGTATAAGTACCATTTAGTTATTGGGTGTTGAGTTAATTGTCTAGCACCCCACACACCCACACACACACAACTTCACAAAAATATTGTCTGGTCTTGAACATACAGTAGGATTCATTATAAAGATTTATTACATACATTATGCAGTTTACTCTGTAAAGTGGTAGTGCTGGTGCCATGACAAGCATTCAGTCCATTCTGTAAGGTGATAGTACTGGTGCCATGACGAAAAGCACCCAGTCTACTCTGTAAAGTGGTAGTGCTGGTGCTATGTCAAAAAGCACTCAGTCCATTCTGTAAGGATCTAGTGCTGGTGTCATGATAAAAAACACCCAGTCTACTCTAAGGTGCTGGTGCCATGACAATAAATTCCACTCTGTAAAGTGGTAGAGCTAGTGTCACAACAAGCACCTTGCCCATTCTGTTAAGTAGGGCATCCAGCCATAGAAACCAAGCCCAAAATGGAGCATATGAACACGATATAGTCACCTAACCAGTCTAGCTTCAGTATGTGACAACTCTAACTTATGGAGGCATGGAAAATAGATATTAAACAGTTATAATAATGTTGCTGGTATGGCTGAGTGGTTAAGAAGTGGTTGTGCCCTTGATACAACTTGAGGGTCTTTGTGATCCTTTTAGCATAGTTTCTAGTGCTAGGGAGATTTCAGTCATTCATACAACTAAACATATATGTGTGGTGGGTGAATGTCAATGACTGCAAATGTCATGTCAACATTGTTTATAATAATCAATAGTAACAGTTATGTACCCCATAAACAATGTGTCCTGCACTTCAAACATCTGTGGTACCACCACCACCACCACCGTTTTGACATCCACTTTCCCTGCTAGCAAAGGTTGGAAGGGTCTACATAGACCAAGTTAGTGCTGAGGTGGGGCTACTGACCTCCCTGACAGGTCAGGGATTTGCATCTTACTTACATAGGGTCTCACATTCTACCAAGTGCACAAGCGAGGATGTCATGTCTTTGACACAACTGAAGTGTCCTCCCAACCCTTTGTTTGGCAAGCTTTCTATGGCTGGATGCCCTTTCTATATCACCAACCACATTACAGGATGTACTGGGTGCATTTATAATGTACCATAATTAGAATAAGCTATAGGTTGACATCAGGCAGAGCATTTGGCTGTAGAAAATTTGCCTCAAATCTATCTAGCCCATATAAGAATGAAAAAGGTAGCAGTGTGTTAAAATGATGATGATGATTTTATTTCTTTTTAAAATACTGCTAACAAATCCATTTCTGTAGAACGTGACAAAATTGAAAAAATTCCTCCTGTGGTGTTTAGTTTTGTTGTTTCAAGCCCCAGCACATACCCATCCCACAGACCCTATTCTCTTTAACCCTTTACCATTTACATTACTCTATATATACTATCATATTTTCATGGTAAAGGCTTTACTTCCCATAATTATCTCACATAATATTGAATCTATGAGATTTTGATATTATTTATGTTGAGAACAATACCTTAACATCGGTATGAGTGGTCAGTTACAGCTGGTTTGAACAGAAAAAGGTGAGAGAATTCTGGCTGGGTATGGCTGGTTTAAATGTTAAAGGGTTAAACATTCTTTTAAGCCCAGAACACATAGGCCCCAGGTAAATTTTATTATATTTAAACAAATTCAGTAGACAAAAAACAAACTTAACTAAATAAATAAAAAAATCAATCAATCTAACATGAGATGAATTAAACTAGTATTGATATCATCAATATCGCCAATACTTACTACATAAATGTCATCGCCAAATACATTATCACCCCTTCCTTCCTCAGTCGACATTATCACCCCTTCCTTCCTCAGTCGACATTATCATCCCTTCCTTCCTCAGTCGACATTATCACCCCTTCCTTCCTCAGTCGACATTATCATCCCTTCCTTCCTCAGTCGACATTATCACCCCTTCCTTCCTCAGTCGACATTATCACCCCTTCCTTCCTCAGTCGACATTATCATCCCTTCCTTCCTCAGTCGACATTATCATCCCTTCCTTCCTCAGTCGACATTATCACCCCTTCCTTCCTCAGTCGACATTATCACCTCTTCCTTCCTCAGTCGACATTATCATCCCTTCCTTCCTCAGTCGACATTATCACCTCTTCCTTCCTCAGTCGACATTATCATCTCTTCCTTCTTCAGTCGACATTATCATCCCTTCCTTCCTCAGTCGACATTATCACCTCTTCCTTACTCAGTCGACATTATCACCCCTTCCTTCCTCAGTCGACATTATCATCTCTTCCTTCTTCAGTCGACATTATCACCCCTTCCTTCCTCAGTCGACATTATCACCCCTTCCTTCCTCAGTATACATTATCACCTCTTCCTTCCTCAGTCGACATTATCACCTCTTCCTTCCTCAGTATACATTATCACCCCTTCCTTCCTCAGTCGACATAGTCACCGGTTCCTTCCTCAGTCTACATTATCACCTCTTCCTTCCTCAGTATACATTATCACCTCTTCCTTCCTCAGTCGACATTATCATCTCTTCCTTCCTCAGTCGACATTATCACCCCTTCCTTCCTCAGTCGACATTATCACCCCTTCCTTCCTCAGTATACATTATCACCTCTTCCTTCCTCAGTATACATTATCACCCCTTCCTTCCTCAGTCAACATAATCACCGCTTCCTTCCTCAGTATACATTATCACCCCTTCCTTCCTCAGTCAACATAATCACCGCTTCCTTCCTCAGTATACATTATCACCCCTTCCTTCCTCAGTCGACATTATCATCTCTTCCTTCCTCAGTCGACATTATCATCTCCAGTGTGTGACGGACAAATACACAATGGTATATATATTAGTATATTATTATTTCATTTAATATATTCAGCATTATCTCAAGTAGGTAACTCGTTTCTGTTGAATGTCAAACTAAAAATATGTTAATTATTCGAATGAATAACTGCATAAAATTAATGCCAGTGGAGGAGGGGGGGGGGGCTGTTGTGTGTTGTTTGTTTGAATTGGTTTCTTGACTTTTTTGTTATTTTTTTTATCAGATGTTTCAAAATAAAAAAAAAGTCAAATGAACTACATATTTGTATACTTTCCTTACTCTTAATTGAAAGATACTCCATCTAAGATGAAGAGTTCTCCATCAGTTTCAACAGTGAATGTGTAATTGTTTAACCTTTTAGCATTTAAACCAGCCTTATCCAGCCAGAATTCTTTCATCTCTTTCTGTTCAAACTGGCTATAACCAGCTACTGATGTTAAGGTATTGTTCTCAAAATAAATATCAAAATCTCAGATTCGATATTATGTTAGATAAAGCCTTTACCATGAAAATACAATAGTATATGTAGAGTAATGCAAATACTAAAGGTTTAAACTGGCTCTATCCATCCAGAATTCTCTCATCTCTTTCTTTTCAAACCGGCCTTAACTGGCCACTCATACTGACATTAAGGTATTGTTCTCAAAATAAGTAACATCATAATCTCATCGATTCGATATTATGTGAGATATTTATGTAAGATAAAGCCTTTACCTAAAAAATACAATAGTACATATAGAGTAATGTAAATGCTAAAAGGTTACTCTCCCATGTGGTCCCTATTAGGGTTAGGTGTTTGTTCTTGTTTTTGTTGTTATTATTTATCTCTAAATTGATACCTCGGCCCACACATGGCCCAGTATGGCCAGAGATACGAAGCAGTGGAGATCAACCAAAGGGCGAGGAGGGTTTCCTCCAACAGGAGTGAGAAGGATTTGGATTTATCTCCATCTGCAGCCCAGCTTTGACTGAGCAGACCTATGATCAGAGATAGTCAAATCAAGATTTTCCACCCTTTTTTTTTTTTTCCAAGAAGGGTGTAACAGTGTACCCGAAACCATTCAATGTGTTCTTTTTTTAATACAGTAGGATATGATTTCAATGAGATTTGGTGGCTGTTTCTAACAGCAACTGTCAGTGTAGATATTGTAATTAATTTATTCTGGTTTTCAGTTGCAGAGATAAAACCAACTTTCAGTATACATTTGATTTATGTTATACTAGCTGGCCTCATACTGTAAAAAATAAGGACTAATTGTAATATCTATACATAATATAAAAAGATACTTGTTGATCAGTTCGTTCGTTCGCACTCACTCACACAAGTGATACAAACATACAAACACACAGCTGTGACAAATCTTAGAATGCTGGACTTCTATAGATTCTCATCTCTCCTTCCTCGGTCATCACATAGATGTGTGTGTATTAGACACTCCTTCCTTCTTCAGTTGATGTAATCACCCCTTCCTTCCTCAGTCGACATAATCACCCCTTCCTTCCTCAGTCATCTCTAGTGTGTGAAGGGCAAGGCTATTATATTAGTAGATTGTTCCCTCTGTCTATTCTCTTAGTTTTACTCTCTTTTCTCTGAGTTTGTGTGGTTATCTCTCTATCTGACATCCTCCTCCCTCCCCCAGCCTGTACTTTAATCCTTCACTACAGTGTTTCTAATGAAAGGCACAGCCTATGATTTCCAAATCATTTTGAAAATAATCAAGAATATGGAGGTAATGGGTTGAGTATGTGTGATGTCCAAATGCGTATTCTACGCCTCCACCTCTTGGCTCCGGCTGACAGGATAGAAAATACATTGCTCGGAGGGTGACAAGGGAGACTCGCTGGAACAGCCATTCTACATTGTGGGGTTCGCACCTATTTTATGTCTGAGAAATAGGCAAAAATCCAAACCAACCCCATTTATAAACTGAGACAGCTAATCAACATTTTACCATTGATTTTTTTTTTTTTTTTTTTTTTTTTTTTTTTGTTACATATTGCTCAGCTTATATTTGAGTATAAACAGTAATCGATTGCTTAGGCTATGTGTTAAGTTGTCTACTAACAACAATATGGTGGAACTAGCCTATCTATCTACCATATGGCTGGGGTAGAAGAGACCTCAAGGCAGCATCCTTTCTGCCTAGTAACTAGAAATATGGACATATGAAGTATAGCCAGTTGAGATTATGGACATATGGATATATGAAGTATAGCCAGTTGAGATTATGGACATATGGATATATGAAGTATAGCCAGTTGAGATTATGGACATATGGATATATGAAGTATAGCCAGTTGAGATTATGGACATATGGATATATGAAGTATAGCCAGTTGAGATTATGGACATATGGATATATGAAGTATAGCCAGTTGAGATTATGGACATATGGATATATGAAGTATAGCCAGTTGAGATTATGGACATATGGATATATGAAGTATAGCCAGTTGAGATTATGGACATATGGACATATGAAGTATAGCCAGTTGAGATTATGGACATATGGACATATGAAGTATAGCCAGTTGAGATTATGGACATATGGATATATGAAGTATAGCCAGTTGAGATTATGGACATATGGACATATGAAGTATAGCCAGTTGAGATTATGGACATATGGATATATGAAGTATAGCCAGTTGAGATTAGAAATATGGACATATGAAGTATAGCCAGTTGAGATTATGGACATATGAAGTATAGCCAGTTGAGATTATGGACATATGAAGTATAGCCAGTTGAGATTATGGACATATGAAGTATAGCCAGTTGAGATTATGGACACTTTACAGTTGAGATTATGCACTAGGTGCATTTTATTGCAGCATTAACATCAGAGGGGTTGTCTTGTCCCCTGCTAGCTTAACTCTCAACATCCTGTCCTGCATAAAATCGTATTGGCAACACACCAGACTATAATTGCATCTCATTGAAAAATTAAACTTTTCACTTTTGTCCAAATTTTCACAACAATCGGTGTACAGGTAAAGATATTATAAACAATTGAATCTTCAAACATTGTCATCGTTTAACATCTATTTTCCATGCTAGCATGGGTTAGGCAGGTTGTCCCATTTGAGGCAAGTCGGGTCAGGTGTTTTTTTGTCATGATATCTACACAATCACTTTACTGTGTGGGCTTGGTACTTTTTGTTGTGACATCTACACAACCACTTTACAGTGTGGGCTGGGTGCTTTTTGTTGTGATACCTACATGGCCACTTCACAGCGTGTACTAGGGCAGGGGCGTAACGGCATAGGAAAAGGGTGGGGTGTTAGGGCATAACAGGGTGTATGGAAAGGGAAATATTTTCTGCTACATGATGTTAAGTGTTAGAGAAGCATAACTACTCTACATTGTCTTTGTTCTTTCAAAGCAAATGTGACCAAGAGAGTGAAAGATGAGAGAGTATGAATCATCATCATCGTCATCATTTGAACATCTTTCCCTGGTAGCAAGGGTTGGACAGGTCTACATAGACCAAATCAATACTGAAGTGAGACTACTGACCTCCCAGACAGACTAGGAATCTGCATCTTGCTTATGTATGAATATGAAAATAAGGGTAATAGGGGAAACTGAGATAGGTGGGCAGGGGAAGGAGTAATAGGGAAGAGAGTGACAGCTACATGCTGGTTGTTGGTAGGGGAAGCAGTTACATGTGCAAGATGAAGAGGGAGCAATAGAAATTAATCATGCTAAGGAAGGGGCAAGGATGTGTGAATGATGAAAAGCAACAGGGTTGGGTGATGGTGAAGGTGGTAGATGTCTAAGAATTACATATATATACAGGTAAAATTCCATTATAACAAATTTTTCAGTATAACAAAATTTGTTTCATTCTCTGAGGTAATAAACAATCTCTCAATTTGTTTCAGTCGATTGCGTTATAAAGAATTTTTTGTTACAACAATTTTTTTTTTATAGCCTAGTGAATTTCGTTATAACGGAATTTGACGTGTAATATGTATTTTGGGGTCTCAATTAACCCCCACCACCTGCTTATTAATTTTTCAGATTTTTTACTTTTTCACATACACATATGTATAACTGTATATGATAGGTACACTGTGTCCTTGCATACCCTAAGAGGCATCCAAAGATTACAGGGTTAGTGCCGAGAAGGGCATCCGACTGTAAAATATTAACTGAAAAAGGATTATGATGAATATGAAGCCATTCATGGAGACTGCATGGCTAACCCCTGTTTTAGCAGAGAAAAGTGTTTTAAAACACTTGTGGGCTGTATATGTACACACGTGCATATATATTTATACATACGCACACATACTCATACATATGAGATCGTGTAGGTGTCACAACAAAAAAACACAGTCCACGCTGTAATGTGGCCGTGTAGGCAACACGGTAAAAACCTCCCAGTCCCACACTGTAAATGTGGTTGGTGTTAGGAAGGGCATCCAGCTGTAGAAAACCCGCCAGACAGTCCTATGCGAGCAAAACAACCACTCTTGCCCCAAGTGGGAAAACTCCCGTCCAAACCCATGCAAGCGTGGAACATGGACGTTAAACGATGATGATGATGATCTATGTATATGCACATATCTACAAACGTTTACATAGATATGTGTACTTGCACACATGTATACACACACTGTCAATGTGGTTGGCATTAGGATGGGCATCCAGCCATAGAAAACCAGCCAGAAACTCTCCTATATGACTGAGACATGGTCACCTGGCTCAACTTACCTTTAAATGGTACAAACCCGTCTAACCCATACTAGCGTGGAAGATAAACGTAAATTGATGATGATATACATCTATACAGTCATATATACACATACACATATGTATACACACAAATTTATACACATGTGTACAGACATATATACACATACATACATACATATTTATACACATATACATGTATATAGACGTGTATATGCAAACAGTCATATAGTTTAACAATCAAATATGGCATTGTTAACAGCTGCATTTCTGAACTAACCTGGCTGGCTGTTATGAAGATCGTTAAATTATTGAGCATGTCTTTTCTATCTATTTATTGGACTTTTGTCAGTTTTGACAATGAGTGTCCCAATATTTTGAAAGAACAGAACCTGCTTGTAAAATTAACATCAAAGCCACTGTGTATTCCACAAACATATGTGGCTGGCCCCTGACTCATTTAAACAGGCCATATCAAATAATATCAAAGTCTCATAGATTCAATATTATATGAGATAAAGCCTTTACCGTGAAAATACAATAATATAATGTAAATACTAAAGGATTAAACCAGCTGTCAGCTGGCCAGATTTCTCTCACCTCTTTCCGTTCAAACCAGCTGTAATCATCCACTCATATCAATATTAAGGTATTGTTCTTGAAATAAATAATATCAAAATCTCATAGATTCGATATTATGTGAGATAAAGCCTTTACCATGACAATACAATAGTAAATATAGAGTAATGTAAATGCTGAAGGGTTAATGTAGTTCTCAGGGGTCGGGGTGGATTCTTCATGACACAGTGTGTGCCAAGGCTGGACCGTTGAAATTACAGGAGCAACTCATTTTTGCCAGATTAGTGGACTGGAGCATTATATATGTCTTTCACGCACGCACGCACGCACACACACACACACACACACACACACACACACACACACACACACTCTCTCTCTCTCTCTATATCTCTCTCTCTCTCTCTCTCTCTCTCTCTCTCATTATGTTTCTGAACTGAGGTTCCACTGTATTTATTTGTAAGTCCTGAGGCTTTGGTTCTGTATGTGTCTATTTATCATATTCAGAAAACCTATATATTATTAAAGGAGTTATTTCTGTTTTCATTATCTCCATTCAGGTTTTCTCTACTTCCTTGACATTTAGTTATTTTCTTCATTTCTTTGAGAGATGTGTTATCATCTATTGGGACTGATATATGTTGATTAGAAAGCATTGTTGCTGTTTAACAATATACCTTGCAATATTTAGCAAGATCTTGTGTTCAAATTCTACCAGAGTTGACCTACTGTGGTTGGTAAAATAGAGTACCAGTCAGGTACTGGCAGTTGATCTCATCACTTCCACTTGTCCTGCCCCACCAATATTATCATCACCACCATCATCATCGTTTTTATGTCAGCTTTTCCGTACTGGTATGGGTTGGATAGATCTTTTTGTTTTACTGTCTGACACTTGTCAAATACTGGGGGTGGGGGGTCTAATTAGTTCCACCCATCCCAACCCCCAAATTAATTGGATATGTCTTTTTGAAGCAATGATTTACAAACTGATAGTCTTCCTAATGGTGGCCATTTTTTTTTTTTACGACACAGTGATACAATTTATCAATTAAAAACCAGGATGTGGAAAGAGATGATTTCTAACTTTTGAAGCAAGACCCTTTTCCAAAGATATGGAAAACAAATATTGTACATGTAGTTTTTCCACATGTCATCTCTAAACTAGTATTCTTGCCATGAGCAGCTCATCTTTTTCATTTTGTTTTCTTTGGGTATT
>OZ024753.1:5388502-5446002 GCA_964016885.1 Eledone cirrhosa | reverse complement strand
GAAGAATGTACCCCACAGCATAGGTTAGTTGTTAGTGATATCTCAGTAAGCAAGAGATGGAATGAGACATATAGGAAGGTGTGGAGAAGAAAGGTCTGGAAGCTAAAAGACCTTTCACTAAAATACAAATTTAGGAAAGCCCTTCAAGATGTATATGACGAAAAAGAAGACGATTTAGAGACGTATGACATAGATAATAACTGGAATTTCTTACGTGACAACTTGCTGCAGGCTACTGATGAAACCTGTGGCTGGAGCAGAGCTCCAACCAGACAGTGACCTGGTGGTGGAACAGCACAGTAGATAAGGCTATTAGAGACAAAAGACTAGCATGGAAGGCTTGGAAAAAGGGTGGGAGTAGGGAAGAATATACAGCCACTAAGAGAGAAGCTAGACGTCAGGTGTACTTAGCACGCAGGGAGGCTGAGAGTCGGAGGTTTGCCAATGTTCTGCAAGGCAGTGTGTCAATGCAAATCAGGATGTTGTTGGAGATAAATGTGTCCGGGATGATGCCGGTGTACTTAGTGTCATGAATGATCAGAAAAAGGAGGCCTGGAAATGTCATTATGAGAGACTGATGAATGTGGAGAACGAATGGGAGAGAGAGAAATTACCCTTGGTGGATCCGACAGAGGGACCAGATATTGAGATTGACGAATATAGGGTCCAAGAGGCGATTAGGGAAATGAAAAGTGGTAAGGCTGCCGGACCATCGGGAATAGTTGCTGAGATGCTGAAGGCATCAGGGGACGTAGGCACTAAACTGGTTGCACGCATCATCAATCAGGCTATATATGGTGGTGTCATACCCAAAGACTGGTGCAGCAGTATTTTCATAAATTGCTACAAAGGTAAAGGGGATGCTTTGGAGAGGAGCAATTATAGGAGTATAAAACTGATAGATCAGGTTATGAAAGTGGCAGAAAGGATTTTAGCACAACTAATTAGAGAAAGGGTCAAACTAGATGAGATGCAGTTTGGTTTTGTGCCTGGGAAGAGTACAACAGATGCCCTCTTCTTGGTGAGACAATTGCAAGAGAGGTTCTTAGAGAAGAATAAGCCACTATACTTAGCCTTTGTTGACCTAGAGAAGGCCTTTGATAGGGTACCCCAATCTGTCATCTGGTGGTCCCTAAGGAAGCTAGGTGTTGAGGAATAGCTTGTGAGGACAGTGCAAACTTTGTACAGAGGTACTCTCAGTAAAGTCAGGGTAGGAATGGAGTTTAGTGAGGAATTCCAGATACAAGTAGGAGTACATCAGGGTTCGGTCCTCAGTCCGCTCTTGTTCATTATAGTCCTCCAAGCCATAACAGAGGAGTTTAAGACTGGCTGTCCATGGGAACTTCTCTGCGTTGACGATCTGGTTCTTATAGCAGAATCAGTAGAGGAGCTAGAGAATAAATTCTGGCTATGGAAACAGCAGTTGGAAGCAAGAGGACTGAGAGTGAATCTAGCTAAGACAAAAGTGTTGATGAGTAGAAAAGAGGACAAAACCCTGATTCCGTCAGGGAAATGGCCATGTTCGATATGCAGAAAAGGAACTGGCATAAATTCTATAAAATGCACACAATGCAGATCCTGGGTACACAAGAGATGTAGCGGGATAGCAGGCAAACTAACAAGTAGGGAGAAATATGTATGCAGTAGATGTACAGGGAAATTAGACAGTAGAAGTCGCACTGATAGACACATTTTTCAAATGCAAGAGGGCGCTATAGAAGTGGTGGATAGCTTCCGGTACCTAGGAGATCAGATTAGCATGGGAGGAGGGTGTTCCGAGGCCATAGTATCTAGAATAAGGACGGGTTGGAAGAAGTTTAGGGAGCTGCTTCCTCTGTTGACGAAGAAGGGTTTCTCCCTGCATACGAAAGGCCGGTTGTATGATGCCTGTGTGAGGAGCGCGATGCTGCATGGTAGTGAGACATGGGCAGCAACTGCAGAGGATATGCGACGGCTGGAGAGAAATGAGGCAAGCATGCTCCGTTGGATGTGCAGTGTAAATGTGCGTGAACGACCCAGCATAAATGTGTTGAGAGAGAAACTGTGTCTGAGAGGGATAGAATGTAGTGTACGGGAGAGGAGACTGAGGTGGTATGGACATGTGATGCGCATGGAGGATGACCGATGGGTGAAGAAGTGCCAGGAATTGCCAGTTGAAGGAAGACATGGTAGAGGTAGACCACGGAAAACATGGGCGGAGGTGGTGAGAACAGACCTCAGATCATTGAAGCTCACGGTGGAGATGACGAGGGACCGTGACGAGTGGAGAGATGCTGTGCTGAATAAGACCCGTTCCACCCTTGCAAGCAGGGAAAAGCGGACGTAAAATGATGATGATGATGATGTCACATACCTACATATATATATATATATGTACAAATCTCATGCAAACCGAAAATTCTTGGAGATACGAATAATAATAATAATAAACTTGAACTTACCTCAATGGATTCTCCAAATTATCTATATACACACACACACACACATATATATACACACACACACACACACACACATATATATATATATATATATATACACACACACACATATATACACATATATATATGTGTGTATCCCAGGTTCAATTCAGGGTAACCACAGTAAGTAAAGTACTCAATACATAGTAGAGTATATACAATATTGATTTCCTTCCATTTCTATTTTTAATATTATATATGTGTGCGTGTTATATGATATATGATTTGGTGCCACAACAAATGCACCCAGTCCATCCTGTAAGGTAGTCATGCTGGTGACACGAGAAAAAGCACCCAGTCCACCCTATAAGGTGGTCATGCTCATGACATGACAAAAAGCACCCAGTCCACACTGTAACGTGGTTGCCATTAAGAAGGGGCATCCAGCTGTAGAAACCCATAAAAAATGTATGAGCATGCTGGTGTCTCATAAAGTGACAACCTGTCCAACCCATGCAAGTGTGGAAAAATGGGCATTAAATAATGATGATGATATGTATACACTCACACTGGTTTATAGTGGATTTAACCCTTTAGCATTTACATTACCCTATATTTACTATTGTATTTTCATGGTAAACACTTTATCTCATATAATATCAAATTTATGAGATTTTGATATTATTTATTTTGAGAACAATACCTTAATGTTGGTATGAGTGGCTGGTTACGGCCAGTTTGAACAGAGAGAGGTGAGAGAATTCTGGCTGGATATGGCTAGTTTAAATATTAAAGGATTAAACAATGATGATGATATATATACACACCTAGTTTATAGTAGATTTAAGCATAACTACTCTCCACAAGAAAGTATTTAAGTGATAACAAAGGTGGAAGAGAAGTTAATTTAAAAAATAGAAATTGTATTCTATTTGCTGATAAGAAAAAAGTTTATTTAATTCCCCTCTACCTGTCAATGCAGGTTTTTTTTATTTACAGGATTTTTAAAAAGCCTGCTGATTTCTCATGGACATAGATTTTATTTTATTTCATTTTATATTTTTGCATAAAACATCCCTGGCCATGGATAAAATCAATAACAATGAAAAAACAAACAAAATGAAAATATGCCAAAAAAAATCAAACTCCCAATATATATTGTTGTTACTGCTGTAATAGCAACAGTAACAACAATAAGCTAGCTGGCTAGTTTTTTTTAATTACTAGTTTACTGGCCAGCTAGCTACTTACCTTGTTGCTGTTGAAATTTGTTTCCTTTCAAAGCTACCACTAAGGGAAAGTGGACATACATGTATATGCTAAATACAGCATACCTTATATGCTAAATACAGCAGCTAGGTATTGTACTGCTTGAGCTATTTAGAGAACATAACTCCTCCCCATACAATCCATTAAATCTTTTGTTACCAAAATTTTAATGAAATACACTGCTAATATGTTTCTATTAATTTTGTAAAAATAATCAAGATTTGGAAGGAATTTAATAAAATAATTAGCTTTTTAATTTTGAATCTGGTGTTTGGAGCATTACTTAACAAAAAGTTCTTACATAAAATGTGAAAGGATTTAATATAAGTATGCATTTTAAAAGGAGCAGATCCTATCATAAAAGCAGGGGTAGTTTCAAGCCAGTTGCTCCCAAAAGGGTTAAAATAAGTAACTTGTACCAGAGATAGACTGACAGACAGACAGAGAATGAGACCACTGTTGTCTCTTGGCTTTGTCTTCAACCAAACTATCATCTTTAAAATATGAACTACATACATCTCTGTTTTGGGGATCCACAGTAGACTCTTTCTGTCTTCACCCACTTTCCTGTCATGCTGCTCTCAATGAGGTCTTAAAGCATGGCTTCCCCTCCCAGCTGGAGCTAGCGGATGAGTTAAAGGTATTGTTCCAACTGTGACCATGTATGTTTTATTTCAAGTTGTTGAAACCACTATCCCATTGGTTCAATATTGTTATTAATGAATAGTTTCTCAGTCAAATTCAATTCAGGTCAACTTAGTCTTTCATCGATTACTTATAATCAATCATATAGCTTTCTGACAAATTTTAACCCTTTAGCATTTAAATCATAAACTGGCCCCATGGTCCTGTATCTGGCCAGAATTCTCTTACCTCTATCTGTTCAAACCAGCCATAACTGGCCACTCTTACCAATGTTAAGGTGTTGTTCTCAAAAAATAATGTACAGTTTGGAGGGATTTAGTAATATAGCTAATTTTCTCATTATTTAGCTAATGTTTGGAACTTAGCTTAACCCTTTAGCATTTAAACTGGCTGTATCCAGCCAGTATTCTCTCACTTCTTTCTGTTCAAACCGTTCTTGTTCTGTGATCCAAAGCTGTACAATGTAGCACTTTAATATTAATCTGACTGGAACCAGCTCTGGTTTTGTGATCCAAAGCTGTATAATGTAACACTTTTAATATTAATCTGACTGGAACTACCTCTGTTTCCATGATTAAACAGCTCCTTTTAAAGTGTTTGTATCTAAATTAAACCTTTCACAAGAACTGTGTTATGCTCTTGGCACCAACCTAATGAAAAAGTTATTTTCTTGATTATTCCCAAATTAATTGATACAGATTTGATGTGGTCATGAAAGAGTTAGTGTTCATATTTAAATTTAAACCTTCCATAGTTTTTGTAAGAAATTTTTGTTAACCCTTTAGCATTTACAATACTCTATATTTACTATAATATTTTCACAGTTAAAGGCTTTGCCTCACATAATTATCCCACATAATATCGATTTTAAAAGATTTCGATATTATTTATTTTGAGAACAATACCGTAACATAAGTATGAGTGGCCAGTTACAGCTGGTTTGAAATGAAAGAGGTGATAGAATTCTGGCCAGATATGGCCAGTTTAAATGCTAAAGGGTTAAATACTGTTTCAAATACCAGTTTAAGGATAAAAAATATAACTTATATTACAGAATTTATTTTATTTTCAAAATTATAGTTACAGCCCTTTATGTTCTGAGTTCAAATCTGACGAGGTTAGCATTGCCTTTCATTACAGGGGGTCGATAAAATAACGTACTAGTAACACACTGGAGTCGATTTAATCGATTTTCCCTTCCCCCAGAATTGTTGGCCTTGTGCTTGAATCAGAAACAATTATATTCAAAATTAATAGAAAACCATATGCAATGTATTTTCTTAGAAGTTTGCTAACAAAAAGAATTAACTCTGTTCTAGATTTGATTCAATTACTTAAAACCCATCCTCTTTCTCCAACTAATTTGTGGTTGTCTACCAAGTTAATAAGTCTATAATATTGGCTAGTAATGGGTTAGTAAGAGCGGTGAATTGGCAGTAACGGTAGAGGGTCGGACATGCTTTCTAGCATAGTTACGTCCCTTTACGATCTGAGTTCAAATCCTGCCGAGGTTAACTTTGCCTTTCATCCTTACGGGGTCGATAAAATAAAGTACCAGTAATGTACTGAGTAATTGCTGGCCTTGTGCCTAAAATAGAAACAATTATTGGCTAGTAATAAATTGACAATTTAAATCTCGGCGTTCTCAGTGGCATTTAAGTGTTTGTAACAGGAGGATTTAACAAGTTTGACTTTTGCATGTTTATAATTATTTTTTTCTTTCTTTTTGTTCTGCCTATTGAAACTTATTTAATGTTATATATTTTATATTGTATTATGTGAACAATAATGTCATTAGTTACTCATTTCCAACTGGTTAATGAGTTTTTTCGGGTTTTTAGGATGGCATGTGGGACAATGGCTTGGCTTGGCTTTGCAATTTGGGTAAGAGATGTTCAGAGAATTATGATCCATTGACCAGTTGGCCGTTTAACAGCTAATAGCAGTGCGATGGTGTGTAGTATTCTATATGCTAAAATCTAGGTGGTTCAGTTCTAATTTTGGGATTGCTGGTTCAAATCATAGTGGTTTGAAGTTTGTGAATCTGGTAGCTATTTTATGCCTACAGAAAAATTGATATTTCTATTTTGCTGTTAAGCAGCATCCCATTGTACCTTAAAATATGGAGTAGTTCTAAATTACAAAGTCCGCAGTGGGACATTCCGTTGCTGTAGGCTCTGGCTCCCGATAATTTTGACCAGCTAATCTTATAGTCTAGGTTTTTGTTTTTAAGCTGCCAGATTTTATAGGCGAGCGTCGTAGAGTTCTCCAATCTACGGTTCTTCATGGAGTGTCTGTGGGGGGGGGGGGAAGAGCTATTGAGAAGAAGAATCAACTCTTGTTCTGGACTGGTACTATTTTTTTTTATTGACGTCGAATTGATGAAAGAAAAGTTGATCTTGATGGGATTTGAACTCAAAACACAAAGATGAGGAATAAATACCACCTGTCTCTTTTCTTTCTGTCTTCTCGTCTTTCCTTCCCCTCTTTCTTCTCCCTCATACCTCTCTCTTTATTCCCCCTCTCCTTTAAGTTTTCATTTCTCACTCACACTCACCCTCTTTCACACACATTTAGTTTTCTATGTTCTTGTCACCCTCCTCCTTTCCTGCAGGCTCTCTCTCTCTCTACACACACACACTTATATATACACACAATATATATCATCATCATCATCGTTTAAAGGCCATCTTCCACGCTATATATATATATGTACACATGCACAACCACACATTTTTATGTGTCTGGGTATATATACACACACACAGTTACACAACTACACTTGTCTCCCCCCCCTCACTCTCTTGGTCATTTTTACTATTTTCTTTTTTCACTCTGCTTTGTCTAGCTCTCACACCCCAACACTTTCTCTCTTTCTTTCTTCTCCTAATCCTTCCTATGTTTCTCTCTTCCTGTCACACTTCAAGACTCTCTCTCTCTCTCTCTCTTCTTATCATATTCCAAGACTTCCTCTTCCCCCCCCCCCCCCCCTCCGTCATATTCCAAGACTCCCTCTCTCTCTATTCCTGTCACATTCAAAAACTTTCTTTCTCTCTGTCTCTCCTACTACTCTCCACTCATTCTCTTTATTTCTTCTCCTACCCCAAATCCACCAACATACACACACACACACATATATATATGTATTCATATATGTGTGTGTGTGTGTGTGTGTAGTGTTCTGAAACATAAACCCTGTAAGATCTTAAGCAATGAGACTTTATCTTTTCTTATTCCTGTTCCTATCATGTTAAACAGTAAAGATGCTTCCACAGTAAGACTTTCATTATTATTATTTTTATTATCATTATTATTATTGTTGTTGTAGTTTTATTGTTAATGTTTTCACTTGATTTTATTGTAACCCCACCATTGACCCCCTATATGCAGGCCATAGTGGCCAATAAAGAAATTACTATTATGAAGAGCGGACGGATTGGCAGTATTGGTAGAGTGCCGGACACCATGCTTTGCAGCACAGAGTTACGGCCCTTTGCGTTCTGAGTTAAAATCCCACTGAGGTTAACTTTGCCTTTCATCCTTACGGGGTTGATAATATAAAGTACCAGTAATGCACTGGAGTCAATTTCATCAACTTTCCCTTATTGCTGGCCTTGCACCTAAAGTAGAAACAATTATTATTATTATTATTGAATGAAGGCCTCCTTATTAATACACACACACACACACACACACACTCTGCCTGTGCATAGAGTACTTGCTTTGGTACCAACATCAGTAATTCACTGAATCACCTACACTACTATATATATATACACGAAAGTGTGTTGGAAATTTCCTGGCTTGATTGCTGCACCACCTTGTATGTGGGTACGTTTGTATTTCATACCAGAAGGGTTCACAACAATTGAATATGTTTTTTTAATTATCATTTCAGATCACCTGCATATTTTAGGTCACCTTAACCCTTTAGCATTTACATTACTCTATATATACTATTGTATGTCTCACATAATACTGAATCTATGAGATTTTGATATTATTTACTTTGAGAACAATACCTTAACATCTGTATGAGCAGTTGGTTATGACTGGATTGAACAGAAAGAGGTGAGAG
The DNA here is from genome assembly GCA_964016885.1 of Eledone cirrhosa. Lineage (NCBI taxonomy): Eukaryota > Metazoa > Mollusca > Cephalopoda > Octopoda > Eledonidae > Eledone > Eledone cirrhosa. Next base: position 5,437,590 of record OZ024753.1, on the reverse strand, counting down.
AATTCTGGCTGGATACCAGTGGTTTAAATGTTAAAGGGTTAAGTTATAGTTTGTTTAGCTGTATATACTCTGTATATATGTTGTTGTTGTGGCTTAGCTAAAGGTCAGCTCTAACTCAGCTGACCTATCTATGATCAAAAGGTGTTCCAGCTGTCACTATATTCTCCCTCCCTCTCAATAATTTAAACATTGGAATATAATTTTATGCTAGCTGGAGGAATACAAGTGTATATAGCACTAGGGTGTCCTGTGTATATTTTCTCATTTTGTATGTACAAGAGTCAGTTGAAAAATTCATAGGCTGACCAAGATACTCTCATGGAATGGCCAAATAAGGTTTATTTTTCAACATAGTCCCTGGAAAGAAACAAGGCAGTTATTAAGAAGAATCATAATTAATGCATGCAAGATTTCACAGCTCTAGCATCACTCCTTCATAGTCATCCTATGAACTTTTCAGTTGACCCTTGTATGTATGAATTGAAAGAAATTATTTAATTTACAGTTCACACACCTATGCAGGTTTAGCTAGGCTCCTATGAAGTTGCAGTTCATAGAAGCTTTCTTGTTTGGTTTAACCCTTTAGCATTTAAACCAGCAGTATCTGGCCAGAATTCTCTCACCTCTTTCTGTTCAAACCAACCGTAACTGTCTACTCATACCAACATTAGGGTATTGTTCTGAAAATAAATATCAAAATTCGATATTATGTGAGATAATTATGTACGATAAAACCTTTACCATGAAAATACAATAGTAAATAGAGATGTGTAAATGCTTTAGCATGATTGGGGCCACTAATTCTATCATTATGTATGTATAACTTGAGGGAGATTTGACTGTTTTCTTTATTGGTTTAATGATAGGTAGGGCCCCTAATTCTATCATTATGTATGATTTGAGCAAGATTTGGCTGCTTACTTGATGAAAGATTTTTTTTAACACATTAGATACACCACATGATCAAGACTCATTTCTCTTGATCAGTTTTGCTCCTTTTTTTTTCTTTTTCTTAAACCCCACTTTGACTTTCAAAAAAAAAATAACAACAACAACATGCTCCCTACCATGATTGGACAAAGTTAGTATATAGCATAGTATGAAGGTACGTGGCTTAGTGTTGAGAGAATCGAGCTCGCAATCTCATGATTGCGAGTTCGATTCCCGGTCTGGGTGATTCATTATGTCCTTAAACAAGACACTTTATTTCACGGTGCTCCCTCTGCTAGGAGTTACGACCTGTAGATAGCATCCCTCTCAGTAAGCAAATGCAGTCTGGATTCTTGTTGGATTTGAATTGAGTGTTGAAACTAAATATCTAAATGCTTTGCAAGTTTAACTTTGACCTTAAATTCTGCCTCTTATGAAACTAGTTAAACCTACATAGGTGTGAGCTGTAAATTTTATTTAATATATGTATATGTCATCATCATCATCACCATTTAACATGCAATTTTCTATGCCGGCATGTGTTAGACGAGTTATCCTGTTATGAGCAAGGTCAGGTGACCATGTCATGTTCATACAGAACCGATTTTGGTGTGGTTTCTACAGCTAGATGTCCTTCCTAGCGCCAACCTCATTTATAGTGAGTACTGGGTGCTTTTTGTCGTGACTCCTATATGACCACTTCACAGTGTGGGCTGGGTGCTTTTTGCTGTGGCACCTACATGAATACTTTATAGTGTGGGCTGGGTGTTTTTTGTCGTGTTGCCATCACGACCACTTTTCAGTGTGGGCTCTGCGTTTTTGCAGTGACACCAAGAGGACCACTTTACAGTGTGGGCTGGAGGCTTCACTGGATGTATGTATGAGAGTGGGTGAGGTGAGGTGGTGCATATTATACATATACTTCATCTTCGGCCTGTGTCCGTGGGAAGTCGGGTCTTCTGTATTTCTGCGTAACGCCAGAGATCTCGATCCTGTGTCATTGCCTTTGAGAGGTGCAATTGGGCATGGTCAGTTTATATATATATATAACCCATGCTAGCGTGGAAAATGGACGTTAAACGAAGATGATGATGATGATGTGTGTTAGGAAGGGCATCCAACCAGTGTATCAATGCCAAAACGCTTATCAGCACATGTCCCACCCTTGCAAGCAGAGAAGAGCGGACGTAAAATGATGATGATGTGTGTGTCTGTTTATATATATATATATATATATATATATAAATAGAGTCTCTGGTGCTGAGACTGAGGAAACCACTAATAATGTGAGTACTCGATACATTGGCGCCTGGCGCCACAGTCTGGATTTTATGTATCTCTCTCTCTCTCTCTCAATATATTATATATATATATATACAAACAAACACACACACACACACCCTACCTCTAACCCTAGTAATCTCCCAAAATATTAAAGACTTAAAAGCAAAATTCAGTATTACAATTTTACAAACAATGCAGTATATATATATATATATATTATATTTATTTTAATATATCCTTGCCATCCATCTAGACCAGATGTTACGTGTTGTGTTTCTCAGAACTATTAACTTAATTTTACATTCAAATAACTGTTCACCTCCCCCACCTCTTCCCCTCACACTTCTCATTATAGTTTTAGTTTTGATCATACCTGTGTACTTATGTATTGGGGCTGGCTGGAGTTCTCTCTATCTCATTTTTTTTAGAGTGTGATGTATGCATTGGGGCTGACTCTCTCTTTCTCTCCCTCTCACTGTCCTTTTCTCCTCAATCTTTTTTAATCATATTTCTGTTTGTCCTAACTTCGTATTGGGGCTGTCTCTCCCTCTGTCTCTCTCTATTGAAGGCCAGATAAATGTTTCTGATGACACATTCTATGATGGGAGTGGGGGGATGGCAAAAAACACACAATCAAACTAAAGAAAAACATTGCTAGGTATACATCTGTGTGTGTACTTGGACGGGGAGAGGGTGGGGGGTAAGATAGATGCGTTTGTGTGTGTGGGTGGAGTGGTATATCTTCAAAATCAGAAATAGAATTGTTATTTGCAAATATGTTTGTGTGTGGGTACCGAAACTTATCTATGAATAACCCACTACAATTACTGCTTTTAGTAGTCAAATATGTATGTATGAACCCTGAGTGAGTTGTAGGTGGTGCGGCATTAACCTGTGACAGCATTTTTAGGGTATTTTTTACCCTTTAGCTTTTACATTACTCTTTATTTACTATTGTATTTTTATGGTGAAGGCTTTATCTGACATAATTATCTCACATAATATTGAATCTGAGATTTTGATATTTATTTTGGGAACAATACCTTAACATCAGTATGAGTTGCCAGATACGGCAGGTTTGAACAGAAAGAGGTGAGAAAATTCTGCTAAAGGGTTAAACCTGTAGAGCCCATCTCCTCTCCAGGTCTGAATACAGCAGATTTCTTCCAGAGAAGGATAGAGATTGTGAGAATGAAAGTGAGAAAGAGATAGAGAGGAAGAATCAATACCATTACTTCACTGGTACATTTTATATCTACCTCGAATGGCTGAAAGGCAAAGTTGATCTCGGCATGATTTGAACTCCAAGAGCAGAGGGCTGAAATGAATACTTCCATTCATCAGACTATAACAAATACAAAAACTTTAAAATATTCAGCTTTGTATCATAGAACAAAGGGCAGTTTCATGTGGTTTGGTATTAAAAAAGATCTTTTTACATTGTCTGTGCATGCATGTGTGTATACACATTAATGTGTATGTGTATGTGTACAATAAGCTTCAAATTGGCAGAGTTGTTAAGAGATAGATAGAATGCTTTGCAGTAATTCTTCTGATGGCTCTCTATGCTTTGAGTTCAAATCCAGTCATGGCCAACTCTGCCTGGTTGTAGGAAGTTGTCCTGGAACTGAACACCTGGCTTGAGTGCTTGAAATAGAGTAGACTCTGCTAAAGCCACCCAAGGACCAGTCAATAGTGGAGACCTAGCCATACCTGTAATAGAATGGACTCTGCTAGTGCCACCCAAAGACCAGTCAATGGTGTTAAATTGCTAGACTTGGCCAAAATACTTGTAACAGATTTACATGCCTTTAAGCTAGGCTTTCTAAATATCCAGAAAATCTTTTGCCTGGTAGATGTAATTCTATAAATCCACATTGTTAAGCTCTTTTATCAACTTGTTCAAACACACTTCTGTTTCTGTGTAACAAAACCACCCATTTTAAAAGGTTCCGACTTAAATTTGTTGCAATCCTGCCAAATCAATGGGTGGCAGTAGTTCCAGCTGCACGCATTGAAAGATTGGTGTAGTGGTTCTGAGAACAATGAGGCACACATCGAAAGACTGGTGTAGTGGTTCTGAGAACAATGAGGCACACATCGAAAGACTGGTGTAGTGGTTCTGAGAACAATGAGGCTTTGCAGATGATCAAAGCAAATTGACAATGGAAAGGCACTCCCGTTTGAATTAGAAGAGAACTATTGACCTCCAGGAGAAGCAACGACCCTTGATTGTATTCAGCAACCAAAACAAATATAAAGTATACCAAATCCAATGCTCCTAGGGGTGGCCCTGGTTCTTCTTATTTGCAAGTGTAAACTCGGCCAGATTAGAGATTAGATTACGTAAATTAAAAACTTTCAAACAATTTTGTATAAGAACATGTTACAAATACTATCTTAGCATCTTCAGTGCCATAGATGAGATAACTTGTCCTAACCTGTATGCATTCCAGTGCCATGGACAAGATATATTGTCCTAACATGTTTGAAATCTTTTCTGACATTTCATATCTTCAAAGCTAGATGGAGATTTTAGTTTATTGATGTAGCATTTGTCAATCATTCAGATATGTATTGTTAATAAATGTTTGTTTAAAAATATAGTCATTTTACTGGGATGGGGGGGGGGGAGCAGCACAGCACCTGTAGCTGTGTAAAATATACATGGCCATCGAGTATTGTAGTTTGCTTGAAGCATTGTGTTAGTATATAAAGTAGTATGTTAGTCAAAGGCTACAACAATGCAAAATGGATGGTAGATATTGGAATAAATTGAAGGCAATGAATATGTTGGTGTGTCACCTGTTATAACACGTTGCTTTCAATTTATTCCAATATCTTTAGCATGTTTTGCTTAAAATAACATACTACTACTTTATACAAAGTATTTCATAAGAAATATGTAAACAGAAGTCACAATGTTAGATACCAAGTGACATACCAATAAATATATTTTTGTTAAGTATGTTTAGGTTTTATTTATTTATTTCAAAACAAATAATCTCCTGCCAACTGTGTGTTACTAGCCAAACTGCTGTCAAATGTGAGCAAATTGAGATAGTATGAAATATGTATGTACATCATCATCACCGTTTTACATCCATTTTCTATGCTAGCATGGGTTAGACAAGTTGTCCTGTTGTGGGCAATGCTAGCTCAGGTGGCCATGTCTTGCTCACACAGAACTGATTTTGGCTTGGTTTCTACATATACATAATATTGTAAAGTGTTTGATGTCAAAAGCCCCAACCAAAGTACCGTTCTGTTTGAGCAAGGTATGGTGCGGGCCAACTGGCCAGACTTGCCCCATAATGTGGACGACCTGTCTAACCCATGCAAGTGTGGAAAATGAGCTGTTAAACGATGATTATATATATACACACACACACACACACATAAGTATATATATATACTGGAGAGATATACGTATATATATAGAGTGGAGAGATGCTGTGCTGAATAAGACCCGTCCCACCCTTGCAAGCAGGGAAAAGCAGACGTAAAATGATGATGATGATGATGATATCACGATAAATTAACAGAGCCATTGACTCTTGTTATTCCCTGTCAATAATGTGCTCAAAGGAAAAGGAATCCTGAGCTCTTTAAAATACAATATGTTGAAAAGGTAACACACTAGAGAGAGATAGTGTGCCATCAATAAAACAGGGAAAACCACCAGTGTATGGAATCTATAATCGATGGAAGGCAGGGTAGACACACAATAATTAAAAATATAAATTAAAATGTATATACACACCTCTATAACTATATAACACATGCGTACAAATCCAAAGAGATCTGTTTCGCCAGGAAGTTGTTGACTGAAATGGAATAGCCTATGGTTCATCAGCGCGTGCATGACTATACATTCCAGACAACTCTAAGAGAATCTAAAGCGACCGTCCAGTTACACGCGGCAGAGAGATGTCACAGCGTGCTTAGGGCAGTGAACCAGTGGTATCTGAGGGACAAGCTGCTAGCACACTATCTCTCTCTAGTGTGTTACCTTTTCAACATATTGTATTTTATATACATATATATATATATATACACATCCTGCCTATAAAACAATTACCTTTCAGGGATACAATCTTTAGCCACCACCACCCAGTCCCCCCCCCCCCCCCACACACACACATACAGAGAGAGAGAGCTCACCTGAATTAACGAGAAAAAGTGGAGCAATCTTGATTGATAGTACTCAACAAACCATTCAGTGAACTGCCTCTAGATGATCCATCAACCTACTAGTAATATCAGCAAAAATCTCCCTCAATTCTCCTACTTTTACTGTTATGAGATAGGGAGGGAAAGACATTTCTAAAAGTCTTAAGTCTGTCTCAAGTCCAGAGACTCATCACACTGCTGCTTATCCCAGTTTCTGTGGTGTTAAGCAACTGAGAGTGTGACTTCCCCCTGAACAGGACGCCAGTCTATTGCAGAGTTAAAGTCTGTATCAAGCCCAGAGGTTCATTAGGCCGGTGCTTATCCTGGTTTCCGAAGTGTTAAGTGACTGAGAATACACAGGATGCCAGTCCATGGCAGGGTTAACCCCCCAGCTATTGGTGGTACTCATGTTCAGTTGAGTAAACTGGAGCAACATGAAATGAAGTGTTTTGCTCAAAACACTTCATTTCATGTTGCTCCAGTGGTAAGGGTGGTGGAGATTCTGAATTCAAATCCCGCCAAGGTTAACTTTGCCTTTCAACCTTACTGATAATGGTTTCTGATTTAGGTACAAGGCCAGCTATTTTAGGGAAGAATAAAGTGGATTCCAGTGCCTTACTAGAACTTTATTCTATTCATCCCATAAGGATGAAAGGTAAAGCTAACCTTTGCCAATCCAAAATCAAAATAATAGACTTAGAATAAGTAACACTGTAACAAAACACCGGATAATGATACTTATATAATAACTGTTTCTACTTTTGGCACAAGGCCAGCAATTATCCCAGTGTATTACTGGTACTTTATTTTATCGATCCCGAAGGATGAAAGGCAAAGTTAACCTCGGCAGGATTTGAACTCAGACCATAATGGGCCGTAACTCTTTGTTGCAAAGCATGGCGTCCAACCCTGTAGCGATACTGCCAATCCACAACTGCTATAAATTATTCTCTCTGAATGAAGATAAACAACCTTATATGTGACAAGATATAATCTCTTAAATATTTATGACTGGGTGTGGGTGTGTGTATGTCTGTGTATATTCTTTGTAGTCAGTAACTGTTACTGCCAGCTTACCTCCCTCCTCTTTCTCTCTCCCTCTCATTCTCCTGCCTCCTTCTCTCTCTCTCTCAGCTGTGTTATGAAGGCACCTCATACTTTATGCATACAGCTGACTCTAAAGCTTGACATCCAATATAGACACAGTATTTAACAACAATCTACTCATCACTAAAGATACTACAAGCATTTGAATAAACAAACCTTGTTTGAGATATTTTCTGCTGAATCATTACAGAATGTTAAGAGTTAAAAAAAGAAGAAATTCTGTAGTTAATGCTACTAGCACTATAATCATGATCATCATCACTGTTTAACAGCCATTTTCTATGCTAGCATGGGTTAGATGAGTTGTCCCATTGTTAGACAAGTCAAATCAGGTGACTGTCTTACTCATACAAAACTGTTTCTGGCTTGGTTTGCATCCAGTGTGTACTGGATGCTTTTTGTTGTGTCACCATCATAATCACTTTACAGTGTGGACTCGGTGCTTTTTATCATGTCGCCAACAGGACCCTTTACAGGGTGGACTAGGTGTTTTTGTCATGTCACCTACACCTCCCATTACAGGGTGGACTGGGTGCTTTTGTCATGTCATCAACATGACCACTTTAGATTTTTGACATTTGGTTCAATATTCTGAAATAAGTATTTCTGATATCTTGCAGGAGAGCACTGTCAATGTTCCACTAACAGCAGATGAAAAGAATGGTAAAGAACTTGTAAATGGATGCCTTTGGCGAATTATGCTCCTTTCTGGGTAAGTATCTCCATTTTATTTTTCTTCAGAATTTTATATGGGTCCCTAACGCATTAAGGTTCTAGCCTGGTACTTGTTTTGTCAACCTTGAAAGGCAAAGCTAAACTTGGTGGAATTTTAATCCCCACCCCATAAACCACTATTAGACATACCTCAGTGCTGTACTGTAGGCTGTATATTTTAACATTTATTTAACCCTTTAGCATTCACATTACTTTATATTTACTATTATATTTTCATGGTAAAAGCTTTACCTTACATAATTATCTCACATAATATAAAATTTAGGAGATTTTGATATTATTTATTTCGAGAACATTGCCTTAACATAAGTACAAGCAGCTGGTTATGGCCAGTTTGAACAGAAGGAGGGGAGAGAACTTTAGCTGGATACGGCCGGTTTAAATGCTAAAGGATTAAATGAGATTTTATATAGTAAAATGTAGTTTGCTTGAAGCATTGAATATAATATATATAATGTGGAAAGTGATATATGTAATAAGGCTAAACAATGCAAAATGGATGGTAAGATGAAGATAATGAAAAAGTTAGTTACCTGGTAATCTTGGTTTTTTTTTTTTGTTATTTCTTTTGTCCTAATATTTCGGGACTTAAAATTTCCTTTCGTCAGAGTATAAGGAACTCTCAGTGGAAAAATTATTCCAGTTTATTTGCTTTGAAACAGACCGGAATGTTTTTTAATCTGAGATATTCTGACAAAAGGAAATTTTAAGTCCCAATATATTAGGACAAAAAAACCCCCAAAGATTACCAGGTAACTAACTTTTTCATTGCCTTCATCTTACCATCCATTTTGCATTGTTTAGTCTTCTTGCATAAATCAATTTCCATATTATTTTATATGTTTTTATTGTTGTTTTCAGTGTTTTTTTATAATTTAATATTTCTGGTAAACTGACGTAGAGTTGAGTCAATTGACATAACGCAAGGTATATTTTTGCCATTTAATATTAAGAAATACTGCTGTAACTTTGAAAATGATGTAAGCTGAGGTATACCTGTATCATGTTATTTTTTTCCAGAGTGTTCATATATGGATCATATACTGTGTTGGTGCATCTCTGTGAGAAAGATGGCAAAATTCCTTTTAGTTCTTCATCAATGGTTCTGATAACAGAAATATTGAAGGTAGGACTGTTTTTCCTGGTAATAATAATAATAATTGTTTCTACTTTAGGCATAAGGCAAGCAATTTTGAGGGAGGGGAAAGCCGACTAAATCGACTCCAGTGCATTGCTGGTACTTTATTTTACCAACCCTGTAAGGATGGAAGGCAAAGCTAACCTCGGTGGGATTTGAACTCAGAATGTAAAGTACCGAAACTCTATACTACAAAGAATATTGTCCGACGCTCTATCGACGAGGAAAGCGTCTGTACCCAGTACATAGTGTAATGTGGAAGTACCCAATACACCCTGTAATGTTGAAGTACCCAGTACACCCTGTAATGTCGAAGTACCCAGTACATAGTGTAATGTGGAAGTACCCAGTACATAGTGTAATGTGGAAGTACCCAATACACCCTGTAATGTTGAAGTACCCAGTACACCCTGTAATGTTGAAGTACCCAATACACCCTGTAATGTTGAAGTACCCAATACACCCTGTAATGTTGAAGTACCCAATACACCCTGTAATGTTGAAGTACCCAATACACCCTGTAATGTTGAAGTACCCAGTACATAGTGTAATGTGGAAGTACCCAGTACACCCTGTAATGTTGAAGTACCCAGTACATAGTGTAATGTGGAAGTACCCAGTACACCCTGTAATGTTGAAGTACCCAGTACACCCTGTAATGTCGAAGTACCCAATACACCCTGTAATGTTGAAGTACCCAGTACACCCTGTAATGTTGAAGTACCCAATACACCCTGTAATGTTGAAGTACCCAGTACACCCTGTAATGTTGAAGTACCCAGTACACCCTGTAATGTTGAAGTACCCAGTACATAGTGTAATGTTGAAGTACCCAATACACCCTGTAATGTCGAAGTACCCAGTACACCCTGTAATGTTGAAGTACCCAGTACACCCTGTAATGTCGAAGTACCCAATACACCCTGTAATGTCGAAGTACCCAGTACACCCTGTAATGTTGAAGTACCCAGTACATAGTGTAATGTGGAAGTACCCAATACACCCTGTAATGTTGAAGTACCCAGTACACCCTGTAATGTTGAAGTACCCAGTACACCCTGTAATGTCGAAGTACCCAATACACCCTGTAATGTCGAAGTACCCAGTACACCCTGTAATGTTGAAGTACCCAGTACATAGTGTAATGTGGAAGTACCCAATACACCCTGTAATGTTGAAGTACCCAGTACACCCTGTAATGTTGAAGTACCCAGTACACCCTGTAATGTTGAAGTACCCAGTACACCCTGTAATGTTGAAGTACCCAGTACACCCTGTAATGTTGAAGTACCCAGTACACCCTGTAATGTTGAAGTACCCAGTACACCCTGTAATGTCGAAGTACCCAGTACACCCTGTAATGTCGAAGTACCCAATACACCCTGTAATGTTGAAGTACCCAGTACACCCTGTAATGTCGAAGTACCCAATACACCCTGTAATGTCGAAGTACCCAGTACACCCTGTAATGTTGAAGTACCCAGTACATAGTGTAATGTGGAAGTACCCAATACACCCTGTAATGTTGAAGTACCCAGTACACCCTGTAATGTTGAAGTACCCAATATACCCTGTAATGTTGAAGTACCCAATACACCCTGTAATGTTGAAGTACCCAGTACACCCTGTAATGTTGAAGTACCCAGTACACCCTGTAATGTTGAAGTACCCAGTACACCCTGTAAACTGTTTGGCGTTAGGAAGCCAAAAATAGAGCATATGAGCATGACAGTCACCTGACCTGTCTCGCCTCAATATGTGACAGCCTGTCTAACCCATGCAAGCATAGAAAATAAATGTTGAACAGTGATGATGAGTGTCTATTTGAAGGAGATTTGGCTGATGTTTTTAGCAGGTTGAGCGATCACATAGAAGTTCCCTCATTAACTCATTATATGTCTGTAGATCCTGCTGGTGAGAATAACAGAGATAAGCAGGAGGGACTTGGTTTGAATTGCTGTTTATGATTAAACCCAAAATAAATGCAGTGAACCAGTAATTGGCTGGCCTGTTGAAAACCTGGAACGAACTCTGTTGTTCACAAAATATATAATATAATATATCAGATATTGAGTTAGAAACTCAAAATAGTCTCTTACAATTAAATAGCTCCAAGAAAGAAGTTTTTCTGAGCCGTGTAATATAATTGAATATACAAGAGAGATAAACACAAATATAAACATACATGTGTTCGAATTGTAAAGGACCAGGTTCACTAGGGTGAAAAAAATACTAACTATAACAATATGGTTTGCCAGACTTAATTTAAAGTAATAAATCAAGAAAAAGAAGAACAAACCTATATTGGGCAACTACCTGAAACATCTAACAACTTAACAAAAGGTTCTTGCACCGAATCACATTGGAAACATTTTAATTTAAATGTAAACCCTTTAACATGAGCAGATTTGTTTCATAGGACCTATGATGGTTTTGGGGTGAGTTGGTACCAAAAGGTTTAACATAATATGAAATACTTGTTACTAACCTGTTGTCTTTTACTGTTCTGTCTTTTCAGATTTTGATCTCTATAACCTTATTCTCCATCGACAGCTGGAATACAGGCTTCCAGATTCCATCTTTTTGGTTTTGTATCCCATTTTCAGTTCCTGCCATTTTGTATTTCATAAATAACAACATAGCTGTACACATGCAACTACAAATGGATCCCACAACTTACCAGGTAACTTGTTTTCTCTCTATATCATTGTGTGTTTGTGTGAGTGTTATGTATGTATGTATCTATCTATCTAGGGCAGGTAAAATTCCTGAGATCCATGGACGAGTTCTCTCCAGCGGTCTCTGACCTTCATCATCACCGCCATGTCCTGCATCTCCCAGAGACTAGTGTCTGTCCTTAGGGCATCAATATATGTCATTCACAGTCTCCTTCTTCTAGCGTGTCCGTGTAGGGGCTCCCACAGGACTACAGAGTGCAGTGTTAATTCTGAATGTCAGTGGGCATGTCCAGCTAACCTCGGTCTCTGTGTTACTTTTGAGCTGACTTTTGGGAGGCTCCCTCACGATCCAGGTGGGTAGATCTTGGTTTTTAATATCCATTCCACAAACGCACTAAGATAGAGGCACCTCAGAGCACACTAGTCCCTTTCCCAAAGCAACCCTAGGTAGACATAGAATATTTATATTACTGTAAACATACACAAATAGCCCTAATAGGACCAGTCAATTAGATAGCTACAATACATGCACAGATCCATTACTCACAGTTGAAGCACAAGTAACAAGTATAAATACTGCCCTTCCTGTACTGCGGCTTCGTTTCCTTGGCCCAATTTGACAAAAGGTAATCGACTGTCAATATATATATATATTCTGTATTTTACACCACTGAAACCAAGCAGTTAACACACCAGTAAGCTATTGTCTTGCTTCTAATTATTCTATTTATTTTTTTGTAGGTTTTGAGTAATTTAAAAATAGCAACCACAGCATTATTGTATCGGTTAATTATTAAACGGTAAGTAACGTACAGTCCTTTTCTCTTCCCCCCATTTGTTAAGTTTTTAGAATTTATTTAATGTTGAGATTTTAAGTCAAACTTTAGTCAAACACACAGTCACACACATATATATTTTGTCATTATTTTTGTTGCAATTATTCTTTAGCTAATTGACAGAGCTGTTATAGAGCATATCAGGTTACGTGTCTTGTGGTATTTGTTTCAGTTCTCTGTTTACTAAGTCAACTTGGCTCTTTATATCATTTTTTGAGTTGATATATAAACTATCTACAAATCCAGATGATATATAAAGTATCTACCACAGATAGTTAATATATAAAGTATCTACCACAGAGAGTTGATATATAAAGTATCTACCACAGATAGTTAATATATAAAGTATCTACCACAGAGAGTTGATATATAAAGTATCTACCACTCCAGATAGTTGATATATAAAGTATCTACCTCTCCAGATAATATATAAAGTATCTACCACTCCAGATAGTTGATATATAAAGTATCTACCACACCAGATAGTTAATATATAAAGTATCTACCACTCCAGATAGTTGATATATAAAGTATCTACCACACCAGATAGTTAATATATAAAGTATCTACCACACCAGATAGTTGATGTATAAAGTATCTACCACAGATAGTTGATATATAAAGTATCTACCACTCCAGAGAGTTGATATATAAAGTATCTACCACACCAGATAGTTGATATATAAAGTATCTACCACTCCAGAGAGTTGATATATAAAGTATCTACCACTCCAGATAGTTGATGTATAAAGTATCTACCACACCAGATAGTTGATATATAAAGTATCTACCACACCAGATAGTTGATATATAAGTATCTACCACAGATAGTTGATATATAAAGTATCTACCACACCAGATAGTTGATATATAAAGTATCTACCACTCCAGATAGTTGATATATAAAGTATCTACCACAGATAGTTAATATATAAAGTATTAGTAAAGCACAGGGGTCGATTTAGTCAACTACCACTCCCACCCTACCCCCGAAAATTGCTGGCCTTGTGCCTAAATCAGAAATCAATATTAACTTATAAAAGGGCGGAATCAGTAGAGCGTTGGACAACATGCTTTGCGGCATAAACTTACGGCCCTTTACGTTCTGTGTTCAAATCCCACCGTGGTTAGCTTTGCTTTTCATCCTTACAGGGTTGATAAAATAAAGTACCAGTAATGTACTGGGGTTGATTTAATCGACTTTCCCTCCCCTTTAAATTGCTGGCCTCGTGCCTTTAGTAGAAATCATTATTGTTATTATTATGTAACTTAATGTAGTTTTTAATTAAATCTATGCTATTGACTTCTTTACAGACCGGTAACATCAATACAGTGGATATCTCTTGGTTTATTAACTGTTGCTGGTGTCTTTGACAGGTTGGTGACAATGTTCTTTATAAACTTTCTATAACTCTGTGTCTGTCTGTGTGTCTCAACAGATGCCGTAGATAGCAGTAACCTATACCACCACTACCCCTCAATGATTCAGGCCCGAACATTGTGGGAGAACCAGCATTGAAGATAGTGTTACCCAGAGCAGCGGTTGCCAACCTATTGGACCTCATGGGCCACTAAATTCTTAATTTTAAATCCTGCGGACCACTAATATGAATTTTTTTTAAAGGAAAAAATAAAACTTTGAAATCCATCATTATCATTATTTATTATCAGTTCAAAACATAAAACCAATACAGTATTTGTAATATAAACAAGTAAATATACAGTAACTAGATGAAAAGGGAAACAAATATTTCTAAAAGCCAAGTTTCTTCCTGCCACGGATACTGTTAAAAACGAGAGGCATGGTGTATGTATATTTCCTTTTTAAGTAATGAATTAGACAGGGATGGATCATGGGGAAACCTGTAAACACTTTAAATAAAACACCCGAATGGATGACTGAAATGATACTTTCATTTACATGTTTTTATTGATTATCAACTTGTTACATATGTTTCACAGATGTTTGACTCAAGGACACTTATGGAAGCTATGGGCATGACTCTAGTATCAATCAGCCAATGTCAACTTCTTTTTCCGTCTTTAAGGATCTTCACCCTATTTTATAGGGAAGAGGCTATGTAGGCAGTAAGAATGTCAAACACCATAAGTTGCGGCCTGAGTTAAGACAATTTAAAATCATTTAGTCGTCCATTCGTAATGTACATACACACACGTCTACACGTAAATACATAAACAGATACAGACAACAGAAAGAAGGGGCTGATGAAAGGCTATAGCAATATGCGTTGCGTCCCAGAAGGGTTTACTGGCTACATAGCCTATTCGATTTTATAGCATCTCCACATATGAGGTCACCATTTTTTATATTTTCATGTCTGTCTTTCTGTTTCATAGGTTTAGAACCATAAACTTGTAGTTTGTCTTTGTCTTTGGTCAATCGACAATAAATTTAATAAACATTTCTTTTCTATGATTCTCCAGTTATGGTGGCTTTCAAGCAAAAGGTGGTAAAACTGCTGGTGAAATCCATATATCTCTGAAAGGTTTAATCATGATTATTCTTTATTGCTTTATATCTGGGCTCTCAGGTGTTTACACAGAATACATTTTGAAACAAAATTCTCAGGTAACAATTTTTTCTCAGTCCATCATGATATTTCTCTTTGACTTCTTCTATATCCAGTCAAACACCTCTACTACTACCACTACCACCTCTACTACCACCACCACTTCTACTACCACCACCACCTCAACTACCACCACCACCACCTCCTCTATTTGTTTTCATATTTATTTATGTTTTCATTAAATATTTTTCAGAGTTCTCTTCATTTGCAAAATATTTTGTTATATTCATTTGGCATTGTACTCAATTTTGGAATGTGGACACTCCAAGCCAGCAATCATTATGAAGAAAAAGGTTTGTGATTTTATAATTAATTCAGCTGACAAATGTTTATCATTGATTGACCAACAGTTAAAAATATAGATATAAATATAGTTTCTCAGAGTTCTTTTGTCACACACCTGTGACAACATCAGTGATATTATGTTTCCTCCCGTTGTATTGCTATAATGTTTGTAATTTTATTATTGATTTTTGTTGGGTTTTTTTTCTTTCACTCGCACACACTAAACAAGCAAAACCAGAACAAACAAACCCATCCTCATTATTTAATGTCCTTTTTTTTTCCTGATAGCAAGGATTGAACATCACAGAGCTAGTCTCTATCAAAGCCACTGATCTCACCGATGACCTGGTGTGACTGTGTGTGGAAGGATGCACCTGGTGCATTTTATCATGGCACTCTCAGACGACCCAATGATAATAACTATAATAGTTACTGATTTAGGAACAAGGCCAGCAATTTTGGGGGGAAGGAGAAAGTCAATTAAATCGACCCCAGTACATTACTGGACAGTATGCTTTGAGGCATGCAGTTACAGTCATTTACATTCTGAGTTCAAATCCCATCAAGGTTAGCTTTTCCTTTCATCCTTATGAGGTTGATAAAATAAAGTACCAGTAACGCACTGGTTCGATTTAATCGACTTTCAGATTCCCTTCAAAATTGATGGACTTGTGTCAATTGTAGAAACAATTAATAGTTTTTAACAAGTGGTGGCATGCAAGGTTAACTGAAACTACCTTGTATATAACTGGTACTTACAGGTCATTGACATCCAAACTCCTGTGGAATTCCAACTCAGAACATAACTCATCATCACCATTTAACATCCATTTTTCTGGGCTAGCATGGGTTAGACGAGTTGTCCTATCTGAGGCAAGCCAGATCAGATGACTGCGTCTTCCTCATACAGAACTGGTTCTGGCTTGGCTTCTATGGTTGGATGCCCTGAATACAGCAAATATTTTTTTGTCCTCTTCTCTACTAAGTCTACTATCCAGTGTTCTCATTAGTAATAATGATTTTTAAATATTTAAGTTTTACTCATTCTGTAATTTCACCACCCACATCATCATCGTTATTACGTCCGTTTTTTCCATGCTTTCGTGGGTTGGACGGGTCCTTCTCCGTGCAGTGACTCTCCACTCGCTGTGTTTCTCTGTGAGTCTCAGCAATTTAAGATGAGCTCACACCACCTCCACCCAGGTCTTCCTTAGTCTACCCCTACTGTGGCTTCCTTCCACTGGGATTTCTGGCACTTCTTCACCCACCAATCATCATCCATGCACATCACATCCGAACCAATGCAGTCTTCTTCTGTCTTTTCTAGCCTCATAACGTGACAACCTGTCTAACCCATGCATGGAAAATTGACATTAGACAGTGATGACAATAATGATGATCATGATGAGACATTAGATATTTTATTTATTTATCTATCTTTGTATAATTTTATTTATATATATAAATATATATATTATATAAATATATATATATATATTATATAAATATATTATAAATATTATATAAATATTATATAAATATATTATATATATAATCAAGCTATATATGGCGGAGTCATACCCAAAGACTGGTGCAGCAGTATTCTCATTAATTGCTACAAAGGTAAAGGGGATGCTCTGGAGAGGAGCAATTATAGAGGCATAAAACTGATGGATCAGGTTATGAAAGTGGCAGAAAGGATATTAGTGCAACTATAGAGAAAGGGTCAAACTAGATGAGATGCAGTTTGGTTTTGTGCCTGGGAAAAGTACAACAGATGCCCTCTTCTTAGTGAGACAACTACAAGAGAGGTTCTTAGAGAAGAATAAGCCACTATACTTAGCTTTTGTTGACCTAGAGAAGGCCTTTGATAGGGTGCCCCGATCTGTCATCTGGTGGTCCCTAAGGAAACTAGGTGTTGAGGAATGGCTTATGAGGTCAGTGCAAGCTTTGTACAGAGGTGCTGTCAGTAAAGTGAGAGTAGGAATGGAGTTTAGTGAGGAATTCCAGATACAAGTAGGAGTACATCAGGGTTCGGTCCTCAGCCTGCTCTTGTTCATAACAGTCTTCCAAGCCATAACAGAGGAGTTTAAGACTGGCTGCCCATGGGAACTTCTCTATGCTGGTGATCTGGTTCTTATAGCAGAATCAGTAGAAGAGCTAGAGAATAAATTCTGGCTATGGAAACAGCAGTTGGAAGCAAGAGGACTGAGAGTGAACCTAGTTAAGACAAAAATGTTGATAAGTAGAAAAGAGGACAAAACTCTGATTCCGTCAGGGAATCAGAGTATCTAGAATAAGGACAGGTTAGAAGTTTAGGGAGCTGCTTCCTCTGCTGACAAAGAAGGGTTTCTCACTGCGTACGAAAGGCCGGTTATATGATGCCTGTGTGAAATGCGCGATGTTGCATGGTAGTGAGACATGGGCAGCAACTGCAGAGGATATGCGACGGCTGGAGAGAAATGAAGCAAGCATGCTCTGTTGGATGTGCAATGTCAATGAACAACCAAGCATGGATGAGTTGCGGGAGAAACTGTGTTTAAGAGGGATAAGTTGTAGTGTGCGGGAGAGAAGACTACGATGGTATGGACGTGATGCGCATGGAGGATGGCCGCTGGGTAAAGAAGTGCCAAGAAATGCCAGTAGAAGGATGACGCAGTAGAGGAGGACCACAAAAACATGGGCGGAGGTGGTGAGAGCAGACCTCAGATTGCTGAAGCTCACGGAGGAGATGACAAAGGACTGTGAGAAGTGGAGAGATGCTGTGCTGAACAGGACCCGTCCCGCCCCTGCAAGCAGGGAAAATGATGATATTATTTATTGTTACCTTTTAACAAGAAATTCTTATTTTATTATATATTTGTTCTGTGGTGTATTTTCAGATAGTTTTTACTTGTTGAAAGGATATTCTATATATACATGGATTATCATCATCACTCAGGTGAGTATGTATGGTGTTTGTTTCTTTTGGTTATAATTTTGTGAGGTTTTAGATGTCACTTAAGTCCTGCTGTGAACTTGAAAACCTTTCTAGTACTGGTGACATGATATAATAGCCCTTGTATACTCCCTAAAGTGGTTGGTTTTATGAAAGATGTGCTTATTAAAAAAATTCAAGGTGATTTTTCTTGAGGAGATATGCCGTCCAGAAAGCTAAATGTGCCACAGTTTGCCCAAGACTGCTTTAACCCTCTAACATTTAAACCGGCCATATCCGGCCAGAATTCTCTCACTTCTTTCTGTTCAAACCAGCTATAACTGGCCATTCATACTTACATTAAGGTATTGTTCTCAAAATAAATAACATCAAAATCTCATAGATTCAATATTATGTGAGATAATTATATAAGATAAAGCCTTTACTGTGAAAATACAATAGTAAATATAGAGTAATGTAATTGCTAAGGAGCTAAAGTAAAGTCCTCTATCACCATACGATGCCTATTTACAGCTCTGTAGATTGTATGTACTGTTTAGAGTTGCTCGGTGACATACTAGGAATCATTATTATTTTTATTTTATTTTATTTTTAAAAGGCGGTGAATTGGCAGTACCGGTAGTGGGTTGGACGCCATGCTTTCTAGCACAGTTACGTCCCTTTACGGTCTGAGTTCAAATCCCGCCGAGGTTAACTTTGCCTTTCATCCTTACGGGGTCGATAAAATAAAGTACCAGTAATGCACTGGGTAATTGCTGGCCTTGTGCCTAAAGTAGAAACAATTATTATTTTTATGTAAGGGCGGTGGATTGGCAGTATCAGTAGAGGGTCGGACGCCATGCTTTGACGCATAGAGTTACGGCCCTTTCCATTCTGAGTTCAAATCCCGCCGAGGTTAACTTTGCCTTTCATCCTTACGGGATCGATAAAATAAAGTACCAGTCATGTACTGGGTAATTGCTGGCCTTGTGCCAAAAGTAGAAACAATTATTATTTTTATGTACCAGTAACATACTGAGGTCAATTTAATAGACTTTCCCTTCCCTTCAAATTGTTGGCCTTGTGCCTAAATCAGAAATCATTAATATAATCACTATTATTATATTCCCCTTTCTCTTTACAGGCTGTCAATGGTCTCATTATGTCAGCTGTGATGAAACATGCCAGCAACATCACTCGTCTGTTCATCATCTCCTGTGCGATGCTTATCACCACCGTACTCTCCATCCTCATCTTCAATCTCCAACTGAACATTTACTTTGGTTGTGCCTTCATCTGTGTCATTATAGCTCTGGCTCTTTATCACACTTAGTGAGGCCAGCAGTGGAGGAGAAGGAGGAGGAGAGAAGAAGAAGAAGAAATTCAATGGGGGTGGAGATAGTGATCTTGGTTATAGTGGTGAAGTTGGGATTGGGGAGAAAGAGGAAGTGGTGGTGGTGTTTGCGTGTGTATAGTCATTGTGTGATGGAGGAGAATATGGGAGTCGGAATGGTAAACAAAAAAAAAAAACCTCACCCACACCCCCTTCTTCCCTCTAAAGGAAAGTTATTTATATATTCAGTATTATAGTTGGGAGGTTTGAGGCCAGGGTGATGGTCTTTTTTTTTTTTTTTTTTTTTTTTGCAAACTTTTATGTCATTGCACAGTTTTTAATGTAATGTCACTGCCTCTCTCTCACACATCACTGCTTCATTGTATCATCTGTCATGAGAAAAGTTATTGAAGTATGTGGTAATAATTTCAAACTCTAGTTTTATTCCTCTCAACCGCAGCAGGGAGTTATGACACACAAGTAACAACATACATTCCACATAAACACTGCATATGCAACACTCCCTGCAAGTGCAACATTCAATATATATATATTATTATGATTCATACATGTAACATGTATTGAGTTACCTTAGGTTTCAAAGTGCAGGCATGACAGCTGGTGGTGGTAGGTGTAATTCTGGCCTCATTCATATACAATGGACTTAATATTGCAGCTCTGCTGCAGATGGCAGTTGTCCTTTATCCTAGGTCTTCATCGGATTTTCAGAGAGCAGTGAAAGATGTGGGTTTGAAACAAGATGGATTTACTCAACAATTCTACTGAAATGTCCTTTCCTTTAGGCACCTTAAAATGAAGACCACCACAGACCTGACAAAAAAGTGTCTGATAGTTCAGAAATAAAGCAGTCCCACATAAGGTAACATGCAAAATCCTAGAGAGGTTCAGACCATACATCAATGGAACAAAGATGTTCCCTCTGCCTCAATAAAAAAAATTCATGATTTAATAGGGTTTCAACCCTATAAAAAAAAATCTGAACTCTAAGAATGTGTTCAAAGGCTGCTCACACCAGCTTTCTTCATGGAAGAGCCATGATCCAGATACCCAACCGTCATAATTCCATTACATTAATATGCTTTCCTGCATGGCACAGTTTTTTATAACTTACATCATACTAGCAACCGACAAAACAAACACAGAAACATACAACATCACAGCCATCCACATTATTAAACAAACGTTGCCTCCCTTAGAAAATGGTTCAACACATTTTACTTGGGTTATCACCTCATCCCACATGTGACTTCAAAATGAGTTCTCATTCAGACATTCACTCTGTGCCTGATGAATTAGCCTTAAGTGTTGTACCACAGCTTCATGCATTCTCTACCACAGTGAGTGATCTGCAGTTACCACCAACTTGTATCTTGAAACCTAAGGTAGTGCAATACATGTTACACATATGAGTCCTAATAAATGGCCTTCTTTCACTGGATTAGGTGCTCATTTTCTTTTTCCATCTCAAAGATATTTTTGCTGCATACACACACGTGTATGTATACATATATATATATATACATATATATATATATATATATATATATGCAAAAGTTTTATTTAAAATTGTTGGGTTACAACGAGTAAATATTTTATAACTGATATAAAGCACTCAACAAGTTTTGGAGTAGATATACGATATTAAACAAATGGAAACTATATTTATTTCATTATACATATTTCAGGGATACCATATTAAAAATATGGCATGCCTTCTTCAGATAAAATACAATATATAAGCAGTTTTATAAATAAATTTGACGTACCATAAATATTGATCAACTTCCATTTGAGAAGTTGGTTTGGTAGTCAAACCAACTTCTCAAATGGAAGTTGATCAATATTTATGGTACGTCAAATTTATTTATAAAACTGCTTATATATTGTATTTTATCTGAAGAAGGCATGCCATATTTTTAATATGGTATCCCTGAAATATGTATAATGAAATAAATATAGTTTCCATTTGTTTAATATCGTATATATATATATATATATATGGGGGTGGTATACATTACTTGACTCAATGCAAGGAAAGAGTTTTTAACTTTCTATATTTTGTAGGGTTTTACCAAAACATTTGTTTTGAATGTAAATTTATACTCTCTTCCTAAACCCATCTGCCAAATTCCACTCATGACTATTAGAAGATGCTCACCCAAGTGCTGTGGAATGAGATCAAACTCAGGACAATATGGATACCAAACTAACTTCTTAACCACATAGCCATTCCTATATATATAAATATAAATTTGTTCTGCTGATACCACAAAAAAATGCACTCAGCACATCTTGCAAGTTTGTAGTACTAGTGCCACAAAAAAATGCACTCCGCACATCTTGTAAGGTGGTAGTGCTGGTGCCACAAAAAATGCACTTAAATAAGGTGTTGGTGTTAAGAAGAGCATCCAGCCATAGAAACCATGCCAAATCTGGAACATATCAGCAAACCCTGGTCACCTGACCAGCTTAGCCCCAGAATGTGATAACCTGTCCAACCCATGGAAAGCAGACATAAAAATGATTATGGTTATAATGATTACCATTTTTACATCGACTTTTCCATGCTGGCATGGGCAGGATGTGAGGCAATGTTTTACAGCTGAACACTTATATTAAATCAGATACAGATGATTACAATTTGTTGTTGAGAGTGAAGTGAGAGAAAATTAGTGGTGAAGTTTCCGCACTTCTGTAACTATTTTATCTGATGTCAACAGAGCAGAAAGATGGGTGGCAGTGACAAATTTCAACAAAGGAAAAACAAAAACGCAGCAGCAACAATCATATAAACCAAAGAAAACTGTGTGTTGTGGTGTCCTATAAGAAGGCAGCATTAGCATTAAACATCTTGTAACCTTGTCCTTACCATATTTAATCTAATGTATTCATTAAAAAATTGATGGGATTTACTAAAATTATTATTTCATTATTAAGATGGTATTTGAAATGCAGTTTAACATATGATTTGTATATATAAGATTATATTAGAAGATTAATTTAAATAGGAACCTTAAAATGTGTGGTTTTGTTTCATAGAACCAGAAATGGTTTTTGGGTGGGTTGATATCAAAAGTATTAAGTTTGGATCACCCCTGAACCACATATGGTGTATCTCACATATATGCCCGTATATATATATATATATATATTATAAGCAAGTATATGACCAGTTAGGGTATTGTAGCTGGTAGATCTTGAAGTATCCTGAGGTAAGCACTCAACATCCTGAAGTATCCCAAATTACACCTGGTGATCCAGGTGGAGTATATGCAATGAAGAATAAGTATGCAAAATGGGTTTTTACAACAATTTATTCAGAAATTTTCCATCTTGCATACTTATTCTTCACTGCATATATTTATTTATATATATGTGCATAATGGTGGATGGAGTAGACTGGTCAGTTTCAATGAAATTAACGTGAAAGTGGCTGAGCATTCCACAGGCACGTGTACCTTTAATGGGAGATTCAGCATGCCAAAGTTGGTCTTGTGTGTTACAGGAACAGTCCATCTGGTAGGTTTCCAAACTTTTTATTCCTAACCCGTTTCATGCACATGACACTTGCCCAAGATGCCATACTGTGGAATTGAACTCACCTGATGATTGCCAAGTGAACTCCTTAACCATTTAGCCATGCTGTATCTTCATAATAGTAACAGGACATGAGCACAATAGAAACTTTCAGAAAGAGACATACACACCACATGTCAGATCAACTAATCTCCTTCCTACATTAGTTTTTCTATGATGACTCCTCACACTCCTTCGCCCAACTCTCTCTCTCCTTCTCCCTACCCTCTCACTCCTACTCTACCCACTTCATCTTCTCAAGTAAATCTTTTTTTTAAAAAAAGGCTCTATTGATGATAATGATGATGACAATGACTTGTTGAACAAATAATAAAATGAGAATATTCTGAAGAGTGTATATATAAAAATTGCTGTGATTGATTTTGAAGGCCAGATCAATGCAAGTACGACATAGAAGAGTGGAAACAAAGGTAAAGTAAAACAAAATAATAGTTTATATTTCTACCTTTTATTTCATGGTTAAAATATCTTTATCAGGAGAAAATGGAAGATAAGTTAGTATCTTTAGGTTGGTGTTAGGAAGGGCATCCAGCTGGTGAAAACTTGCCAAATAAGCGCTTAGGAGGACCCTTTAGTTGTGTCGAGGACATGACAGCCTTCCCTGTGCTGGTAAGCTACACAAAAGCACCCATGAAATGAAGTGTTTTGCTGAAAAACATAACACAACCCAGCCCAGGAATCAAACCCTATGCTACCTCTCATAACGAAAACCCTTTTTTGACAATCAAATAATCATTTTAACAACCATTACTGAAAATTCTGTTGTCCATCGAGCTGCTCAACGTTTTAAAAGTATCTGTCAACTAACAAGTGTCATTGAGCAGAGAATGAGATTTCTGGTCGTAAAATCTAAATGAATGGAACATTAGCATATTTTTACGTAATTTTCTTGAACTCGCTCCCTATGTATGTGTGTGTATATATATATATATATATATATATATACACGAGGAGGTGCTGAAAAGTTTCCAGCTTTGGGTAAACGAAAATACAGGAGTATCAGTTAATTATGATTTTATTCAACTTATTGCAGAGTCTTTCATTTTATCTAAGCCCCGTAAAAAGAACTGATGGTTGAGCTTCAAGCCAGGAACTTTTCAACACCCCCTCATAAATATATATATATATATATTTATGTGTGTGTGGTGTTTTAAAATCATAAGCTTCACTATGAAAATGTAAACAATGTTTTCTGTGTATGAGGTGGATAACAAAATGTATTTACATTTGTTTGTTTACACTAAGGCTTATAATATAACAAACTAGTTATGCTAAGTAATATCAAAATCTTATAAATTCTATATTGTAAGGTAAAGCCTTTACCATGAAAATATAATAGTATATATAATATAAATGCTAAAGGGTTAAATTAAAATCTTAGTAATGAAATTGATAATTTTAGTAAATCTTTCATTAATTAAAATAGTGTATATCAGAGGAGACTGAGGTTGGCTGGGCATGCTCACCGACATCCAGAGTTGACATTGCACTCAGTGCTCCTTTGGGAGCCCCTACATGGACACACTAGAAGAGGAAGACCAAGGTTAACATATGTTGATGCCCTAAGGACAGACACTGGTCTGTTGGAGATGCAGGATATGGCAGCGATAATGAGGGACAGAGACCGCTGGAGAGAACTCGTCCATGGATCTCTGGAATTTTACCCGCCTTAGATAGATAGATAGATATCATTAGAAATATGGTCGAATCTCACAACTGCTGTTAGCTAAACTACCATTACACCAGTGCCAAACTGGCCATTTATTCATCATTCTTAAGCCTTATCTATTGGTCAGTAGGATGTAAACAATCACTCATTGAGCAAATTTTGACATCAACTCCTGTGGGCAATATTGTCTACTTTTGTTGATGGGATCCAAGCACTGCAACACCGATGGAAGAGTGTTGACTGCAAAGGGGACAATGTTGAAAAATAAACCTCATTTGGTCATATTCCATGACAGAATCTTGGTTAGCCTATGAACTTTTAGGCTGACCTTCATATAGCAGCTTTTATGCCCAACTTGTTCGATTATTTTCAGTCTAAAACTAAGATTATTCCTCTCTTTCTTTTGCTTGACAACCTCTAAACTGGGTTAAATTCTTGATGTACTTGGGTATCTTGCAAAATGGAGACAGTGTGTGACTGTGGTATCAAACCACAGACTATGCAACAACACCTGATATGCCCCCTGCACAGCATTGGACTTGGCAGAGTTTAATGAGGAAGGACAGCAATGTGTTGAGCTGTGGTGGAACCACATCTAGCCAAGCTTTGTAACTGATACTTTTGTGGACAGAACAAGTAGTAGTCATCGTCTGTAGAGCTGAAAATTATTAAATGGTTACTAAATATAGATTTCTTATTAAAGCACGAAAAGGACCAGCTTCTTTTCCTGGGGAGGAAGCTGTGCATGGTTGATACCACATTGGAACACCAGTATATTACTAGGACTTGTTTTATATCAAAGCTATCCTCTTATGATTCTTGAGCAACTTGAAGAAAGAGAAGTGAAAACTAAATATATTTAGTCCAACACGCTTTTTCTGATAATGTTTTGTCTTCTGTTATGGTTAAGAAATATTTCAGTAAAAAGTGCTGTGGAGGGGACTCTAAATCCAGTTAATAAATCTAATTATTGTTTATTGATCAGAAATAATGTAGTTTTCAGATTTATTTCTATATTCCTCTGTAATTGTATGTTTTTGGTGATGAGAAAGAGAAAAGTCTAGAAATACCACTGGTCATTCTACAGAATAAGTTGGAGATGGTTGCATTTGACAGAGCCTGCTGGAAGGAGTGTATCAAGACTGCTTCCACGACCCTCTCAGGAATAAGTGAGCAAAGATGTGTGCTGTGGCAGAATTGCATGTAACTAGCCAAACAAAGGGTTGAGAGGTCCCTTCAGTTGAGACAAGGACATGACACCATACATAAGCGAAATGCCGATCCCTGGCTAGTCTAGATCAGCATTGGCTTGATCTATGTAGACCCATCCAACCCTTGCTAGCAGGGAAAGTGGACATTAAAACTGATGATGATGAGTATCTTTGTTTTTGTCAGTTTGTTGTTACAGTAAGCTTTAACTCCTACAGTCCATGTCTCCATGAAAGACTACCAACCAGATATATATATATAATAATCTACAGATTTACAACAACAGCTCAGATACACAAATAGCTGCAACTTCAATAGAAATCTAGCCAGAAACAGTTGCATGAGCAGGATACATTCACCTGACCCAACCTGGACAACCCATGATAGCATGGAAGGTGGGCATTAAACAGCAAAGATGATGATTAATAGCATTGTTCTGGGATGATATTCACACCAGCAATAAGTACGGAGGAGCGGCAGCTGTCACATGACTGACCAAGTCCACTTTGCATCATCTTCATTGTGGACTCGACTAGAATATATAATATACATGTCCGATGTTCCAACCTGTTCTCTGCATTCCTTGAAGGACTTATGTTCAATGTGCCATATCCTCCTAAGTGTGATACTAATAAGATTGTTTTTGCATCCCTGTTTGTATTGTCATCTCTCTATATATATATATATATATATATATATAGAAGCCATTTCTATATACTCTACTAATGTATTGAGTACCTTACTGTGGTTTACCCCGATTGAACCTGGGACTCATATATATTTAATGAGATAGAACATTCAAGTTTAATGTGTGTAAATGTACACAAATATTAATGGTAACTTTTTATCAAGAAACAACTTCCAAAGATTAACAAGTGAAGAAAATCGTTTTATTACATATAATAGCTAGTCTTTTTTACAAATAACATGCTAACCAGTGCTAGGTTATGCATGGAACGCACCTGGGATGTTGTAACCAATAAGACTACCTTTTCCTATTATTTCTCCGACAAAAAACCAACACATTATTTCGACTGCAACTAGAGTGTTGAGGAAGCCTTCCTGTGAATTAGAAAAAATAAAATGTTATATATCATATAGCCATTTCTCTTTTAGGCTAAAAGAGAATTTTACTTATCTTTTTGTCAGTATATATATTTATTTTTTGTGTGTTCTAGCCGACATGCTGGGGCAGTGCCATTATACAGGCAATAAACTGGCAGTTACTAGAATGCATTGAGTATTCATTCCAGCTCTCTGTTGGTATTAGGAAGTACATCCAGCCATAGAAAGAATGCCAAAAATGGAATGTATCAGTAAGACACATTTGCCTGATGTATCTGTTTAACTCTTTAGAATTTACATTACTCTGTATTTACTATTATATTTTCACGGTAAAGGCTTTACCTCACATAATATCAAATCTACGAGACTTTGATATTTATTTTGAGAACAATACCTTAACATTAGTATGAGCAGTCAGTTTAAACAGAATTCTGGATGGATATGGCCAGTTTAAAGGGTTAAACTGAGACTTGGACAAACTATGCAAGCATGAAAAATAGAGACAAAACAGTGATGGCGATGATGATCATAAGTCTGATCAGGAGCTAAACATCATCAACTCACAATCCTTTAACATTCATAACAATTGTTGCTAATTGAGTCCTTGCATGTTATATTATATCAAAACAAGTTATTTTTATTAACCCTTTCATTACTATATTTCTAATGAAAGGCGCTGTTTATTATTTTCAAATCAGAATGTAACAGCGACAAAATAATATCTAATCATTATAAGAAATGCAGTGATACAAAAATGCGACTTTTGACATCATTTCTTACCTTAACAGTTAAATTCTTCCATTGACCAGCCTTAGTTGCTGTGGTCAGCTTCTTAAAACCTTGTGAAACTTTTGGCATGTCAGAAAATGATGGCGGTGTTAATTCAACTCTAGCATATCTAACGAAAGTCTTCAAACCGGGCTGGGCCTCTGAAATAAAAAGTTATCATAGATTAGAGGAATCAAACAATAATTTCTAAGAGAAAATACAATAGTTTATATCCACATTGTTTTTAATTTTTAACTGCATATACTGAATTATTTGACCCCCTCAAAAATTGATGGTAAAATGGGGGGGGGGGGGGGGGGCTTATATATGCTATCTAAACAATGTGTTGATTAGCTGCCTTGGTTTATAAATAGAATTAGATTTGAAGGGCATTGCTGAAGAGTTGAAGAAAAAATTGTTAGTGAAGTTATTTTGTGGGTGTCAACACAACGAAGAGTTTTAGCAGTGTGACTTATTGATTGATCAACTCACACAAAACAGCTCCAGGTTCCGATTTAAATAATGTTCTAATATAATTGTTGGCGGCCCGTCTGAGGAAGGAGCTCCGCAAGGTGGGGTGGCTGTTGCAGCGGGTGTCGTTGGCCATTGTCTGCAGGAATGCTTTTGCAGCCATGTCCACGGGGCGTAGGCCGTTTTACTGCCAGGCCTAGAGCCCAATCACCCCCCCCCCTTCTTTTTCTTTATATTTTCCTATTTTACATTCCATTCTTTCTTCACAATCTAAATATATGAGCTATATCCTACGACTGCAGAAGAATAACTATCACACGCTGGGAAATAGGTATCGTTGACAATCTCATTTGAAGAAAACGAAAACATCTTGTCCGATTCAATAGATTTATTGCGGATATACACGTCAAGGTTAGAAGTTCCAGCGTCGGCTTGTGTGTATATGAGCAGGGCATGCGAAATGGATCCGATAAATCGAACGACATATTTTCATTTTCTTCAAACATCTATTTCCAATGATACCTTGGAAAAGATATGAAAAATATTCAATATTTAATACTCATCGCAGAGTGTTAGTACGACCTTCTTTACTTATGTGATATGCTTTAAATCAATATATCGCTTATTTTAATTTAGAAAATGAATATATACAACCAGCCACTTTAATCTAGTCTGTTTTATTAACAAAACCAGATTTAAATAGCAATATACAGTGGAAGCCGCTTATTGCGATCGCTTCGAGATAGAGCCTTAGTGATATTCTCCAGTTGATAACATTAAGTATAAAATAATTCCCAATGTTTAAATAAATTACTTAAAAACTAATTGCATTGATTTTTTTTTCTTTTTAAGAAAAAAAATCAGATGGTTTATATATTATACAAAAGTTACGACAGGCAATGTCCTTGTTACGCTTAAACAGAGGTCAACGAAAGATAGAAAGGATAATGTTTAAAAGAAAGGTAAATACTGACTAAATTGCGATAGGATTCTATACACTAATGAAGTAAAATTAAACACCATTATATATGTACACTATAGTTAATTGTTTCTGTTAACAGAAATTTAAAAAAACATCATCTATAGTAAATAGGATAGTAGACATGAAAAAGCATGATGCTTAAATATAATGTTTTATTTTTTCTAATCTTTTAATATACAGTATTGCAAAAAATTGTGTCTGGTTTAAGACAATAGCTATTAATATTAATGATAATAAAATAATCGTTATATTTAATTTATAAACATTAGTTAAGCCTCAACCTGCTTTCGAGGTAGTGCTTCTTCAACATGCAGATCGAGAAGTGAAATTAGAGTATTAAAAATAATAGCATATACATTTCAAATTAATATAAAGATGTAATAGTTATTACTTAATAGAAATATGCAGGATTATTGAAGTTAAAACACTTACTTTTCACTAGTTCAGGTGCTTTGGACACCAATCCACCGATTTTAGCTACAACCTTCGCCATTTTGATCGCCCAACAAAACACATGCGCAATGTGACCTTAGCGAGTATGGAATAATTCTGACGTCACTTCCGGTATATCGTTGAGGACTTTTCTTTCGTTTGATTTATTTTATATATGGTGTGTCTTGGGTAATTTAAACCTGGCGGAGCTCATCCCTCCCCAGGTGTGAGATAGAATGTAACAAAAGAATATAGAGGCAGAATCGACTCCAGTATTAGACTGGTACTTTATAAATGAAAGACAAAATTGAACTGGGAACGCAGTGAGCCCAAAACGTAGGTAATTTTTAAAAATACACCTATCCCGCATTGGAGGTGAAATTTCTGATTTTCCTTTTATTTTTTTTTAATGTTCTGAACGAATTTGGAATTCAAAACAGTCGGAAATTATTCGGTTATCCTCGGAGTTCTTGGGTTTATCAAATATGAACATTACACCCGTCTTGTCATAAGGGGGAAATTTTCCAGTTAACTGGGGCAATTGGGGTGGAGTGCCCCTTCCTTCTATTAACTAAAAAAATTAATAATTTTCGTTAGTTTTGAAAACTATGTTCATTCGGTACATGGGAAAAACAAATTCCACGTCCAAATTGGAGAACTCCGAGGTTGCCCTCTTCCCACCGCCATTAAATTTTAAAAAAGGAATAATTTCCGACTGGTTTAAAGGTTAAATTCATCCTGAACACCTAAAAAAAAAAAAAAAGCCAACACAGTAGACTCTACTAAATACATCCATGGGCCAAAATATGCCACAGCTAAATTTGAACTTAGAACTCTAAGAACTAGAAAAATAACGCAAGGTATCCAGTTCGACGCTCAATTCCGGTAATCCATGGCCCTGGACTGGTACTTTGTCCCCACCCATCCCCGTAAGGATGAAAGACTAAGTTGACCTCGGCAGGGCTTAAAACACGTGGGGAGAGAGTCGGAATAAATACCAAGTTGTCTCCCTTGACTTTTTTAAAAACCAGAATTTGTCGTTTAGTTAACACATTGAGACATCAACCCATCCTATTTATTTTATACCGTATGAGATTTCTAGTAATGATTTTTTTTTTTTTTGTTATGTATAATCTTTTATTAAAAAACATTAAATAGCACAGGAATGCTACCACTTAAAAAAGGAGAGTTGAAATTAATGCATGCAAGATTTCACAGCTCTAGCATCACTCCTTCATAATCAGCCTAAGAACCTTTCTGCCTAACTTCGCATGTCCAGATTATGGTTAAAAACTTACTCAATATTATGAATTTAAAAAGATAAAGGAATATATTCTAAAAACGCATACAGATTACTCGTCCAAAAAATTCAATACATTTTACTTATTTTTTAAAGGTTAATTTTTGTTTTCAAGTTTAAATACTACCAATCCATCTCCCCCACCGTCTTCCTGGATAATGTATTCTCCATCCAGGCGGCCGGGACCAAGATAGTTGGAGGTGGAGGATACACGTTCGGACATCACACATACAGGGTTGGATTTAGACGTTGAAGGGCCCGGGGCACTTCAGGTTGGGCGGGGCGGGAAAGGGGGATCATACACAAATTAGAATACACAGCAACCCCACCCCCCAACATTTTACATATCAAAGCTAGCTTGGCGCAAGTAATTGGAATTGAAAATTTATACATACAGGTATTAAAACTAAAGAGCCCAGCAGAGGGCACAAATAAATCGGTACGGTCGTCGCTGGTGCCCCAGCCTACACTGCAGGGGACCTGGGGCTCCCCTCCCATTAAATCCAGCCCTGCACACACATTATATGTATATATATATATATATATATATAAACGTCTCGAGGGACGGATACGCAAGCCAGCAACATTTGGCAACAAGCTGGGATTATGAGTGGGGAAGCCTCCTTTGCTGTATAGTTAGTTGATATGGTGATATCTATGTCTTTTACACAGTCTCTTTCAGTGTGGGAAAAATAGTTTCAGGTGACAAACGACCTTCGGGAACCAATTAAGTTCGTGAACAGAGATTCAACTGAATTTCTTTTTTAGTCTAAAAAAAATGTTTTTAAATGTACTCGTGTATAAGGCGTTTCGGTTTAAATGTTAGTCATCGGGCAATTGAATTACACGAATTATGCTGGTTTCATATTCAGTGAACATAAGCCTCAGATTTTCAGTAATCCACATACACCATGGTTGAGATGATCTGTTAGGCATGGAAAAGATCAAGCTTTCACCCAAACCGTTTGGCGTTATTTGGTAAATTCGGCCTGTCCTTCGACAAGCTACGTAAATATTACCATATTTGTCTAGGGTGACCCCACAGGGTAACGAAAGAGGCTCTTTAGGACCTTTATATACAAATTCGACTCTACCAAACAGGTCACAACAGACCATACACGGTGAGCCACTTGAGTATCTATTACATATCTCTGTCGTGTAAATGAGGTTGTTCTTGGTTCTTAGAGATGATAGAAATTTCATACGAGGACATTCAGTTCCTTCACTAAAGTAATTGTTTATACGGTTCAACACCCTGCCTTCATAATTTATCACATCAATGGAGTCGTGCATATTCGTAACCAGCCTCACCCTATCGATCGCATCGATATCAATATACTCCCTTTCGGTCTGGATTATTTTAATAATACGTAATTGGTGATTGATATATCCAATCATGATTAACTGATTGATCCCCTTCAGGGTGACGATAATATCCTCATCAGGAGTTAAGCAAGCACGACGAGGATGATGATCAAATTTAATACTGTGTAGATATGCACCTGATTCATTGAACAGCTTTAACTTCTTATTGTTGAAGTCAATCACAGCAATCTTATTATCTTCAATTGTAAGTATCGAATGTAGTCTGCAAATAATTGTATCGTCTGGTAATGCGGTTGAGAATTGTTGAAAAATTGAACAACTTTCCCCCTCTTCTCCTCTGGCCGAGTCTGCTTCCGCCTTCATTGGTTGCTCCCTTAATTTTTATGGGGGAAAAGGGTGAGGTTGAAGTTCCGAGCGGCTGTCGAATTCGTTATTCTCTGGAATCAATAGATTTTTATTCGTTTCTTCATTCCTATACTTATTTGTTTCGTACGCTGCATGATTGCCTATGCGCATGCACATATGTGCGTGAACACCGGAACCACGTGATTATATAAACTAGCAGTCATGGAGAGGTGAGCTTCCCTAGCAACAATGGATAATTATATTATCAGCAAGGTTTCCTCTTGGTATATCTGCCTAGTTTTAGATGACCAAAGCTATAGTTAGGTAACCACTATTGCGTATTTATGTGTGTCCCTTCATTGGTACAAGATCAAGTGTTGTTGGGATCAAATGCGTATGTATGGTATACATAAATAGGGCCGTTATTGCTCCAATCAGTTCACAAACACCCAGCAACCCCCTAAACTGAATGCCAACCTGTACTTGTGACTCCTTCCAAACCAAACGCGGACCACCCACGTCCCCAAACTCGACATACGTAACTGGACCGCAACAGCCATCAACTGGGGAAGACAGACACCTGTAAGTATATTTATGTATATTGATTTTTAATTTAGGCACGAAGTCAGCATATTTTGAGAGAAGAACAAAGTTGATAAAATCAGCCTCATTCCTTGACTGGTACTTTATTTTATCGACCCTGAAAGGCTATTTGATCTCGGCTGGATTTGAACTCATTTAAACTATCATTATCGCCGAAGTTAACTTTGCCTTTCATTCTTACGGAGTTGATAAAATAAAGTACCTGTAATGTACTGGGTAATTGCTGGACTTGTGCCAAAAGTAGAAACAATTATTATTTCAACCATAAGAGCGGTAGATTAGCAGTATTGGTAGAGCGTCGGACAATATGCTTTATGGCATAGGGTTACGCCCCTTTACGATCTGAGTTCAAATCCCGCCGAGGTCGATAAAATAAAGTACCAGTAATGCACTAGAGACGATTTAATCGACGTTCTTCCGATTTTACTGCCAAGATTGACCCAATATTCAATTGGTCCTTTATTTTATCATCCTAGGAAGGATGACCTACATTAAATAAAAGAATAATTATGATTAAATTATCCTTGTCTGTTTTTGTTATTATACCAAGTTTTTTTTTATGTTTTACTTGTATGTAGTACCAGAACAACTCTGATCAGACGAGTGTTAGGGAAAAAAAAAACGGTTACAGTTCAGGGAATTAAATAAGGTCCTCCGGCAAATGGAAGAATTGGCCTTAATTTATGCCACGGACTTATTTAACGTTTTACTTCAAAACATTTTTTTTTTTGGCAGGTATTGTGTTGATCACCAACACCAGAGAGACTGTCATGTCCTTGACACAAAGGGTCCTCTTAACCCTTTGTTTGGCACCCTTTCTACGGCTGGATGCCCTTCCTAGTAGGGAAAAGACAAATTCTTTTTACTTTTTTCCTTAGCTGGAACACGAAGAAAATATTTTCTTTCATTTACGCATAACGAGGGACGCCTGTGAAGACACCATTACAAGTCCTCTCAGATCGTTGTCAGCCATTTCAATATTTCTTCTTCCTAATCCTTGTAACTCCCGATGGAGTCGTAGGTGCGCCGTACTGACATACGGCGTTCTCGTGAGCATTTTTTTAACCTTACGTAACTTCAAAATAAAAATACTGTCAAGAATTTTGACGTCTACTTTTGGCACAAGGCCAGCAATTACCCCAGTGCGTTACTGGTACTTTATTTTATCGACCCCGTAAGGATGAAAGGCAGTTAACCTCGGCGGGATTTGGACTCAGACCGTAACTATGCTGCAAAGCATGGCGTCCGACCCTCTACTGATACTGCCAATTCACCACCTTTGCATCCTGCAAATAATAAACAGCAATTTCTTTAAAGCAGTTATTTTTTAGAAATAGTCAAAGTCAAGGGAAAATGTATCCAGAGCAGATTTCATATCCTTCTGAATATTCCAGGTTAAATTGTTTTATTAAGAAATATATATGATATAATATAACGTATTTGCCGGCCTATTGGACACATCCACTCGCCAAATAAAACATAAAATATCTTCCCTGCGTCCAATATGCCGGCATCACCGATGGGAAGCTGAATGAAGGGTAAAGACAAACATGGTTATAAAATCTAGTTTGTATTACTATTATTATTACTAATACAGTAATACAATTTATGAAACCAAAATGATGTCAAACTTATATAAGAGTTTTTGAATAAACAATGAAATAATATTGTCATACGTTGGGAGGGTCATGCTGCCAATAAAAACACACGCACCTGTTGGTTTTCACTTCAATTTATTATAAATTGCCAGTTGGTTGATTCAATGAAATAATATTTAATGAATTTATGAAGAAATGTACTAAAATTCTTTTTTCTCAAAATGTGCTTGTAAAACCAGGGGGCGCCCAATAGAACAGCAAATAAGGTGTATTAAGAGGGTTACATAATCGTCCAAAAGGTTTAATACATTATATTTGTTTTTTAGTTTCTTTTTTTTTTTGTTTTGTTTTTTTGTTTTCAAATTTAAAAACTAATATAGAAATAGAAATTAAAAACGAAATAAAGTTTAGATTTTAGTTTGGCAGACAATATAACATTAGAAATATATTGTATGTTTGTTTTTCAAACATTTTGTTTCGTTTTAAATCTCTTATCAAAAGAAATTATATAGAAAAATGTATAAATTCAACTACAATAAAAAAAATTATCCAAAAGTCTCCTCTTACCTTACCAATTGCTACTCAGAAAAAAAGGGGGTAATATTTTTGTTTTGGATTTTTTTTTAATAGAAAATATAAACTGGTTTTCTACAAATGTATATAATTATAAAAGTTTTGATAATTTTAAGATATCAAATTTTTTTTTAAATTGATGAAGTTGAAAGAAATAATGTTTTTTTTTTTGTTTTTTTTTTCTACGGAAAAAGTGTTTGTGTATATGTTGAATGATAATTGGTATTTCAATGTTATGATTATTCATAAGGCAATTGAAACATACGAATGATGCTGGATTCATATTCGGTGAACATAAGCTTCATGTTTTCATTAACCCACATGCACCATGGTTGACATAATCCGTCAGACTTGGACAAAAGCAAGCTTTCCATTAAACCGTTTGGCGCTATTTGGTAAATTCGGCTAGTCATTCGACAAGCTACGTAAATATTACCATATTTGTCTAGGGTGACCCCACAAGGAAACAATAGAGGCTCTTTCGGACCTTTATAAACAAATTTGGCTTTACCAAACAGGTCACAACAAATCATCGATTGTAAACCGAGACTCCTATCTCCGTTGTAGCGTACCTCTGTCGTGTAAATGAGGTTGTTCCAGGTTCTTAGAGATGATGGAAATTTCACTCGTAGTCCCTCAGTTCCTTCACCAATGTAGTGGTTTATACGGTTCAACACCTTGCCTTCATAAGTTAACACATCAATATAGCCGCACATGTTTGCAACTAACCTCTTGTGGTCGATAGCATCGATATCAATATATTCCTTGTCAGTCTGGATTCTATTGGTTATACGTAATTGGTGATCGATGTATCGAATCATTGCTAGCTGACTGATTCCCTTGAGGGTGACGATAATATCCTTAGACGGGGTTAAGCAAGCACGGCGAGGATGATGTTCAAATTCAACACTGTGAAGAAATCCACCTGATTGATTGAACAGCTTTAATCTCTTGTTGTTAAAATCAATCACAGCAATTTTATTATCTTCGATTGTAAGTATCGAATGCAGTCTGCAAGTATATTCATCGTCTGGTAATTCGGCTGAGAATTCTTGTAGAAACGCAACTTCTCTTTTCACCTTGACAGTATTCGAATCCGCCATTTTCACTCCTGTCTGGTCACTTTTTTTATGAACAACTGACCGGAAAGTGACACTGGCTGAAGTCCTGAGCGGGTGTTTAATTCGTATCCCTCTGACGTCACTAAATTTTGGCCAGTTTATTTGTTTTGTGCGATGCGGGATAGATATGTGGTGGCGTGACTGCTTGCATGTACGCCACTGAAAGCACGTGAAATTTTCAGTGACCAGTAAGTAACTGGACATATAGGGATGGGAAGGTATGGTATTGATGCTTCTAAAAGGTCAGTAGGGAGATGAGGGCTTCAATAGCAGCAGCCGATGATATTTTTAGCAGGGCTACCCATCTGTATCTACCTACATCCAGGCGGCTTTTGCAATAGTAAAGTAAATAGGTATGCGTACGCGTATTCTCTTAAATTGGTACAAGGTTAAGTTTCTGTTTGGATCAAATGTGTGTATGTATATATATGTGGATATATATATATGTTTTAGCCATTAGACTGCGGCCATGCCGGGACCCCACCTTGATTTAGTCGAAGTTATCGATCCCAGTTTTCTTTTTCTTTTTACGTTTTGCCCTTATTTTATCGATTCCTTTTTGTCGAACTGCTACGTTACGGAACGTAAACACATACACCCAGATGGCAATTATTTTATCGATCCCTTTTTGTCGAACTGCTACGTTACGGAACGTAAACACACACACACACACAAATGGCAATTATTTTATCGATCCCTTTTTGTCGAACTGCTACGTTACGGAATGTAAACAAGCGTGCACACACACACGACACACCTCTGCAGTTTCAGTTTCCCAAGTACCACTGCAAACTCATTGGTCAACCTGAAGTTATACCTGTAGACTGAAAGTACTTGTCCAAGGTGTCGGGCAGCGGGACTGAACCCAGAACTGCATGGTTTGTGATGTGAGATCCTTAGCCACACAGACATGTCTGCGGTCATTAAACACACACACACACAAAATATGACAGAACCGCCTGCGTGAATCAAACCACGGCCCCACCCCCTCTCTGTGCCCGCAAGCGTGCGTATATATGTATGCACAGTGGCGGACTGGTCAGGCTGGACACCCGATCACGCGGTTAAACCACTGGGAGTGAAGGACCCCTAGTCTTTCTCAGGACATTCTTCTAGGAGAAGGCAATTCAGGAAACTGGGATACCTCCGATATAAAACCTGCGGCTCAGTAGTTACCGATGATGTTGATCTTTTCTTCTATCCGGGTTATAGCTACTGTCGCTCAGTGAGTGTGATTGGCTCAGTGCACAGTCTTTCCTCACTTTAAAAAATATCTTCACGCACAGGCATTGCACGATAGAATTAATTAATAATGGTATATCCTGCAATGGCCATACTCGATAACGAGGGGGCAGTCATCATGTATGTATGTATGTATGTATGAATGTATGCATATATGTATGTATATATATATATATGTATGTGTATATATATATATGTGTGTGTATGTATATATATATGTGTATATATATATGTTGGTGCTACTGGTAACATGTATCCCAGTACAACCTGTCTCATGGTCGGGTCGTTGGCGACTAAACTGGCAACCCCACCAAGGTTTCTTGGTGAGGAGGGTGACTTTGGACATCCTGCAGGACTAAAAACAAAACCTGTCAAAGGGCAAAGGAGCTTTTAGGAGTCAATGGCCATCCAAATTCACCGGGAGAGATGACCCCTTAGCCTTTGTCAAGGCAGAATTCTATGAGAAGGAAAACTCTGATATAACACCTGCAACCCTGATGGTATCCAATGATGTTGACATGTTCTTCTTTTTGGTAAATATCATCTTGGTTAAGAGAGTGGGACTGGCTTTGTGCA
This sequence comes from Eledone cirrhosa, assembly GCA_964016885.1. Classification (NCBI taxonomy): domain Eukaryota; kingdom Metazoa; phylum Mollusca; class Cephalopoda; order Octopoda; family Eledonidae; genus Eledone; species Eledone cirrhosa. Next base: position 5,398,685 of record OZ024753.1, on the reverse strand, counting down.
GTGCCTTTGCTCACTATAAAAGCTTCACGGCACAGGCATTACTTTATATCTGGAGATCTCTCTGCACTTGTCGTCACATGGTACCATGGGCCCAGCACTATGTGACAATAATTGTCACAAGTGTAGTGTTTGTGCCAGAGTTTTCAAGCTGCTGGCTGGACTAAAAAGTCACACTCGTTCAGCGCATAGGTATGGGTTCTCCTACATGGATATAAAGTAGTGGCCGTACTCGAAAACGAGTTGGCAGCCACCATATATATATGTATGTATGTATGTATATATATATATAAATATGTATGCATGTATATATATACATATATATATGTATGTATGTATATATGCATGTGTATATATATAATATATACATATAAATATATATACATTATATCATTTGTATGTTTGATTGTATGAACATGTCTCTCTCTCTGTATATATATATATATATATATATATAATTACTTAACACACACACACACACACACATGTATATATATAGATATATATGAGAGAGAGAGCGAGAGCAGTGGAATTCCTGTTTTTCCTAAGAAATAAAATTGGACTAACACTATGTCTATTGCTGTTGTTGTTCTGTCTATTGTTAATATATATATAAATATATATATATATATATTAATAAATATATATATATATTTATAAATATATATATATATTTAGGAAAATGTATGACCCCAACGGCAGTTCATCAGGGCTCTGTCCTCAGCTCCGCCTTATTTATTATTGCCCTTCAGGCTACAACAGAGGAGTTCAAGACCGGCTGCCCATGGGAACTCCTATACGCAGATGATCTAACGCTCATAGCTGAATCAATGGCTGAACTAGAGAAGAAATTCCAAACATGGAAGCATGGCCTAGAATCAAAAGGCCTTAAAGTTAACTTGCCTAAGACTAAAGTTTTAGTTTGTAGAAAGGAAAATAGGGCACAGGTGCCTTCAGGGAAATGGCCATGCTCAGTGTGTAGGAAAGGAGTAGGCAGAAATTCCATTTTATGTCCCAAATGCAAAGTATGGGTACATAAAAGATGTAGTGGGATCACAGGTAAACTATCTAAGAACGTAGACTTTATATGTGGCCGATGCTCAGGTGCAATAAGTAGCAAGTGTACAAAGGATACTAGCTCCTCCTATTGCCCAGATGGTTCTATAGAAATAGTAGACACTTTCCGTTACTTGGGTGACGAAATCAGCAGTGGTGGAGGGTGTTCTGAAAGTACAGTAGCCAGAATCATAATGGGATGGAAAAAGTTCAGAGAGCTTATACTGCTGTTGGCCACAAAAGGTTTCTCTCTAAAAATGAAAGGCAGATTGTATGATGCCTGTATACGAACAGCAATGCTACATGGCAGTGAGTCATGGGCATTACGTGCAGAGGACCTGCGTAGACTGGAAAGGAACGAAGCATGCATGCTCCGTTGGGTGTGTAATAGTAATATATGAACGGCAAAGCATAAATGAACTAAGTGAGAAAATAGGAATAAGAGGGATCAGATGCTGTTTACTTGAGAGAAGACTACGTTGGTATGGTCACGTGATGCGCATGAAAGACGACAGCTGTATAAAAAAGTGCAGGGCAATAAAAATAGACGGTAGCCACGGAGTAGGCAGACCCAGAAAAACCTGGAATGATCTGATAAATTCCGACCTCACACACTTACATCTCTCACACACTACAGTGTCTCTGGACCGAGATCTTTGGCGCTACGCAGTAATACAGAAGACCCGCCTTGCCTATGTACAAAGCGAAACCTACAGTCAGTAGGCACCTCTTGACCAAATATACACCCCAATCCACTACCCCTATCCTATCCTCCCACTCCCACCAACAGCACGAGAAAATGAGATCGAGATCGTGTAGGTGTCACGACAAAAAACACACACAGACCACGCTGTAATGTGGTCGTGTAAGTAACACGGTGAAAAGTTCCCAGTTCCACACTGTAAATGTGGTTGGTGTTAGGAAGGGCATCCATCCGTAGAAAACCTGCCAGGTAGTCCTATATGAGCGAGACACGGTCACCCGACCAGCCTTGCCTCAAGCGGGACAACTTCCGTCTAAAACATGCTAGCGTGGAAAATGGACGTTAAACGAAGATGATGATGATGATATATAAATATATACATATACATATATATATATATATACATATATATATATATACATATATATATATATATATACATATATATATATATATATATAAATATATATATGTATATATTTATATAATATATATATATATATATATATATATATATATATAAATATATATATTTGTATATGTATATATTTATTTGTATATGTATATGTATATATTTATATAATATATATATATTTATATATATATATATATACTTATTTATATGTATATATACATATTTATGTATGTATATATACATATACATATTTATATGTATATATACATATTTATGTGTGTATATATATACATATTTATGTGTGTATATACATACATATTTATGTGTGTATTTATATACATATAAATATATATATATACATTATATCATTTGTATGTTAAAATAATAAAATAAATTTATTTCTGCAGCGTCAACTGGAGATTGAACTTCTCACCTCATTACGAAAGACTGAATGCCCATTAATCCTACCAACGAAGCTACCAAAGAACTTAGGGAAAGTTTTATATATTTGAAGTATTAAATTTATTCATTTAATTATGAATACGGAAAGTGCAGCGATAGAAGATAAAATAATCCGACATTGTTTTGAGAATAATAGTTGTTTCGACTTTTGCAAATAGTCAGTGCATTACTGGTACTTTATTTTATCGACCTCGTAAGGATGAAAGGCAAAATTAAACTCGGCTGGATTTGAACTCAGATCATAAAGGGCCGTAACACTTTGCTGCAAAGCATGACGTCCGACCCTCTACCGATACTGCCAATTCACCGTCTTGAGAATAATAGTGTAGGTATTTCATGTTACTTTTGCCCTCTCGCCCACACGGTAATTTGATGTTGAGATTGAAGAGAGGTGGGGAGTAAATTAATTGTTTTATTTATTCACTAACATGAAACGAGTAACAAAATGCCGGGAGAGAAATTAAAAAATTTGCCGTCAGTAAAAAATAAAATTCAGCCATTACTCCTCCCATGATGCAACAGTGCAGATAAATAATTTGACGATTTAGCGACATCAGTTCCCTAAATTTCACAAGCCGAAATCTCAAGAACGATAACTACGTCTTTACTTAATCGCGAAAATGGGTGATAGAATTTATGTATGATTGAGTATTTTTTAATGTATGATCGATGTATTATTAACATATTTATATGCCTCTCTGTATATATAACAATATATAGTAAGAAACACAGTAAACCGTGTGTCTAAAATTACAAGGGTTGAAAAACCATATATATATATATATATATATATATATATAATGTATAAAACAACAACAATACAATAAGGTATTGTTGTTTTTTATACATTAAATTTTGCTCTGACTTTTTCTGTTTTCAACGGAAACTTCAATACTTATATATATATATATATATATATATATATATATAACGAAGGAAATGTGGTAAGGAACCAGGTGGACCATAACGCACCAAAGTACTCAATACTTAGGGTAGTAGAGTGGGTAATAAAAACGGCTAATTCTGTACAGAATTAGCCATCGAAACGGCTTGAGCTCAGCCGTCGGGGTCTTACTTGTTCATATATATATATATATATATATATAACTCTTGAAATATATATAACCCTTGAAATATGGTTTTATAAATATAGTTTCCATTTATTTAATATCATTGAGAGAGAGAGTGCGGGTAAAATTCCCGAGATCCATGGACGAGTTCTCTCCAGCAGTCTCTGTCCCTCATCATCACTGCCATGTTCTGCGTCTCCAAGAGACCTGTGTCTGTCTGTCTTAGGGCATCAGCATATGTCAACCTCGATCTCCTTCTTCTAGTGTGTCCGTGCTGGGACTCCCACAGGAGCACTGAGTGCAGTGTCAACTCTGAATGTCGGTGAGCATGTCCAGTGGAGACTTATGGTGCAATCGGCCCCAGGGGTACTTCCCTACTCACCACCATAGGCGCTGTTCTGGCCAGCCGCAGGTGTGACCCCGCGAGTTGGAGTGGTTTTTCCAGCGCGTCTCCCTTGCCGTTATCCGTGGGAACGCCTTCTCCATCCTGTCCGCCGGGACTGTGCTGGGGGTGGGGCATCGCGTAACATTCCATATTTAGGTATCCAGATTAATGGTTTTTATATACACACCACTTGTATTTATTTTCCCATATATAAGTCTACTCTGTTACTTTCGAGCTGACTTTTGGGAAGCTCCCGTACAGCTCTGAGTTCTTCATCCTCAGCGTATACTGATTAATGATGTTCAGAGCCATCCTCAGCATTCTCGTGTAGTGAATCTTAAACCCGTACAGAAGCACAGAATCCACTGTAGCAACGAAGAGATGGATCTTCAGGTCTCTCTCTCTCTCTCTCTCTCTCTCTCTCTCTATATATATATATATATATATATATATATATATATATATATATATATATATATGTGTGTGTGTGTGTGTGTGTATAGAAGTAGTAACACAACAGTTAGTAAACACGGTATGGTGAACTAACGGTTGTGTTACTACTTCTACCAAACTCGTCCCATGGACTGAATGCTCTATCTACCACAACGGATATTACCTTCCAGTGTTATATACCTCTCTCTCTATATATATAGAGAGAGAAGTCTCCACTGCCAGTAGCTGGACATGCTCACCAACATTCAGAGTTGACACTGCACTCAGTGCTCCTGTGGGAGCCCCTGCACGGATACACTAAAAGAGGCAGATCGAGGTTGACATATGCTGATGCCCTAAGACAGACACAGGTCACTTGGAGACGCAGGACATGGTAGTGAAGATGAAGGAATTTTACCCGCTCTCTCTCTCTCTCTCTCTCTCTCTCTCTATATATATATATATATATATATATATATATATATATATATATATATATAGAGAGAGAGAGAGAGAGAGGGTAAAATATATATATATATATATAAATGAAATATATATATAAATGAAAGGTATAGAAATTTTTTTTTGGCGATACGCTAACAGTGTTCCATAACATATATATATATATACCTTTTACTGTCATTTCTATAATACGAAGAGGGTGTTTAACTCCAATACGCTCCAGTATTTTAATCCTTGTATAGAAATGACAGTAAAAGGTATATATATATATATGTTATGGAACACTGTTAGCGTATCGCTAAAACAATTTCTATACCTTTCATTTATATATATATATATATATATATTTCATTTATATATATATATATATATATATAGAGAGAGAGAGAGAGCGGGTAAAATTCCTTCATCATCATATATATATATGTATATATTATTTTATAATCTGATAAATGGAAACTATATATATATTTTTTTATCACCCATTTTCGCGATTAAGTAAAGACACAGTTATCGTTCTTGAGATTTCGGATTGGTGAAATTTAGGGAACTGATGTCGCTAAATCGTCAAATTATTTACCTGCACTGTTGCATCATGGGAGGGGTAATGGCTGAATTTTATTTTTGAACGACGGCAAATTTTTTAATTTCTCTCCCGGCATTTTGTTACTTGTCTCATGTAAGTAAATAAATAAAACAATTAATTTACTCCCCACCTCTCTTCAATCTCAACATCAAATTACCGTGGGGGCGAGAGGGCAAGGGTAACATGAAATACCTACACTATTATTCTTAAAACAATGTCGGATTATTTTGAAGTTTTATTTATCTTCTATCGCTGCACTTTCCGTATTCAACAATTAAATGAATAAATTTAAGGTTTTAATACTTCAAATATATAAAACTTTCCATAAGTTCTTTGGTAGCTTCGTTGGTAGGATTAATGAGTATTCAGTCTTTCGTAATGAGGTGAGAAGTTCAATCTCCAGTTGACGCTGCAGAAATAAATTTATTTTATTATTTTAACATACAAATGATATAATGTATATATATATATTTATATGTATATATATACACACATAAATATGTATATATACATATAAATATATATATATATATACATATAAATATATATATACATTATAACATTTGTATATATATACACATATATATATATATATATATATATATATATATATATATAAATATATTATAAAAGATTTATATATACATGTAAATATGTATGTATATATATATATGTGTATATATATATATATATATACAAATGTTATAATGTATATATATATTTATATGTATATATATATTTATATATATATTATAGATGATATACATATTTATGTGTGTATATATATACATATAAATATATATATATACATTATATCATGATGATATGTATATACATAGTGTATATATCTATATATATATATATATATTATAAAAGAGATTTATATATACATGTAAATATGTATGTAAATATGTATGTATATATATGTATATATATATATATATATATATATATATATATATATATACATGTGGAACTATTGTCATCTTGCCTCATGGTTTGAACCCTACAGAACCACCTGCCTCTTTGAGGTCAAATACCAACCTACTAGCATCTACAAACTGACCAATGAGAATCAAGACTATTCCTGCTGACAACATCAAAGTATTTCTAACAAGCTCATATGTCCCAAGGCTCCGATACCATCAACACTATACACACAGAGCTGTCATATCTAAGAACTGACTAACTGCCTGATGAGGTCATAGTCATTCAATGGCTATCATCGAAATATATATAGCAGTAAATAAAGGATTATGAGTTCATGCAATTGACTTATGATTTGTCACTATGTATATATATATATATATACATATCATCATCATCATCATCATCATTTTACGTCCCCTTTTCCCTGATTGCAAGGGTGGGACGGATCCTATTCAGCACAGCATCTCTCCACTTGCCACGTTCTTTCGTCATCTCCTCCTTGAGCTTCAGCAATCTGAGGTCCGCTCTAACCACCTCCGCCCATGTTTTTCGTGGTCTTCCTCTACTGACATTTCTTGGCACTTCTTCACCCAGTGGTCATCCTCCATGCGCATCACATGTCCATACCATCGCATATATAATTTAAAAATACAAGTTAATATATATGTTAAAAAAATAACTTTTAACCATGAATATCTGGAATATTACCCCTACCAACTTGGAAAATAAAAAGCATAAATATGGATCACTGAAACGTAAAGAGTGACATGAAGCAGAAAGGCAGGAGTCAGCTAAGTAATGTAGGTCTATTACAGATTTTATTATATTGTTCATACTACTTAGCCTTTGAGTCTCCCAATCTATTACCCTTTGTACGTGGCTTTAATCATTACAGGTGTGTTAGCCAGAGCTTGGCTTTACACGAATCTACAACAACACATATCAAAAATGCTCAGCAATATATCAGTGTGGTTCATGATGGCACCTTAGATAATTTTTTTGCAACATCACTAATTAAAAGGAAAGAAGTATTGAAGCAGAGAAGTATTGTCATGAGAATTATAGACATCATAAAGATGTTAAGAAAGCAAGCACTTCCTTTTCGAGGTTACAGAAATGAATCAGTCTACATTCTGAATCATGGCAATTTTTTAGCTACAGTGCTGATGATGACAAAATATGACACCATTATGGCAGCTCATGTTTCTGCAGTGCAAAACAAGTCTGGACAAAGAATCAAATGATTAGAATAACAAGGAAAGGCTCAAAGTAAAGGCTGTGGTGGACTTGTTACATACTTGAGCAAAACAACTATTATTGTGTTAATCCAAATTATGAAGAATATGATACAAGAAAGAATTGGTCATGAAGTTTCTCAAGCAATTTATTATTCTATTCAGGTTGATTCAACACAAGATAATTCATCCATCAATCAGATTAGCATTGTTATTTGGTATGTGCTTAAAGGTGTTATCTGTGAGCAACGACTTTCTGTTGTGCTAAGTAATGATTGTACAAGACAGGGACTTTTTGATCTATTGACTGTAACGCTACAGCATTTTAAAATTGACCCCCAAAAATGTTTATCTGATAGCACAGATGGTGCTGCAAGCTATCATGTTTTTAAATAAAACAATAGGAAATACAACGTGCTGAAAATGGGCAGGAATTTCGGTGTTGACTGATAAAATGACAAGTCAGTCAATCATCTTGATGGTCTCCCCACAGCTCCGGTAGATAGAATGGAGAACACGTTGCCAAGGGTTAACAAAGTAAGATCGCTGACGTGGCAGATCAATATGTACATATATGGTGTTATGCCCGTGTCTTGAATTTGGTGATAACTGAAACAACAAAATGTTGTGTACCTGCAGTTTCTTTTTTTCAATTTGCTCCAGAATTTAGCAGCTTTTGTAAAGGCGTCATACAAGAGAATGGCTGTATGGATAGAAGCTGTTTGCAAACATCTAGGACAAGAAAAAATGAAACGATTAAAACTAATTGGGGAAACTAGGTGGTCAGGAAAATTCGATGCAGCACCAACTATATTTGGACGTTTTGATGATGCCACTGTCAGTACTTTTGTAAGTCTTTTGACATGCTTATCAATGATACAAGATTCGGACAAGTTTGATGAAAAAAGAAAATATGAAGCAAATATTTTACTTCAACATTTTCTAAAATTTCAAACCATATTGACAGCATTTACTTACTTGTATATATTTGAAACTACAAGTTATCAAGTTATCTACAAACAAGTGTTTTAGACATGTTTACTACATAGAGTTTGGTAGATTCAGCAAGGGACAGACAGGAACATTTGATAATGTTCACAGCAAGGCTTTAGAATTTGTAAATAAATGTAATGACAAGATTTCACAGATGAATATGGATGAAAATCAAATATTGGAAATTGATACTTTAGACACAGCATTGCCAGTTAAAGAGGAAGAGGAAGAAGAAATGCTGCTGAGCATGTTAATAATGAAGGAAATTACTCAGATTCTCAAGCTGATTTTCGAGTAAATGTGTTTAACCTAATAATGGATCGCATTATCCATTAGTCACTATAATCACACTTTGTACACACAAACATATGTATGCATGAATGTATATATATATATATATATATATATATATATATACATTCATGCATAATATATATATATATATATATATATATATATATATATATATATACATACATGCATGCATACATATGTATATAGTAAATGAGGTATCGTTTAAGGTAATTTGCTTGTTGTGCATACATTTGATGTACGAGGGTCGGCTAAAATGTTCATAGGTTGACCAAGATATTCTCATGGAATGATCAAATGAGGTTTATTTTTCAATATAGTCTCTGTAAAGAAACAATGCAATTATTAATAAGAGTGGAATTAATGCATGCAAGATTTCACAGCTCTAGCATCACTCCTTCAGCCGATTCTCGTAGTTAAATAATAGATATTTATGCCAGAACACAGCCGGTGCCATGACAAAACAGCACCCAGTCCACTCTGAAAAGTGGTAGTACTGGTGCCATGAAAAAAAAAGACACCCAGTCCACCTTGTAAGGTAGTCATTCTGGTGCCACGTTAAAAAAAACACCAAGTTGACCCTGTAAAGTGGTAGTAGTGGTGCCACAGTCCACCCTGTACTGGTGTCACAACATAACAGCACCCAGTCCACCCTGTAAAGTGGTAGTGGTGGTGCTATGAGAAAAGTTCCCAGTACACGCTGTAATGTGGTTGGCGTTAGGAAGGGCAACCAACCATAGGAAATCAAGCCAAAAACAGATCCGTTCAAGCAAGATGTGGTCAGTTGACTTGAGTAGCCTCATAACATGCAAGATGTTTGAAGTTGAGCCTAGAATTGGTGTGTGCCTCAAGATCTTTGAAGTTGAGCCTAAATTTGGGGTATGCCTCCAGATGTTTGAACCTGAACCTAGAGTGATTGTGTGCATTGCAAGATATTTAAAGTTGAGCCTAGATTTAGTTGTGTGCTGGAAAGAGAATGCTTCTATGGAAAATTTCAGTTACCTCGATGCAAAAGTTGTAACACAAACATATTTAGATTGTCATAAGCAAGATTAGGTGCTCAAACAAGAGAGAGGTTTAAACTTTGAGCATGGAGTAACCAAATTTCCTCTCTACCATCAGTTTACAAACTCCTTATTAATTTA
>OZ024753.1:5381002-5383502 GCA_964016885.1 Eledone cirrhosa | reverse complement strand
AAGTGGTGAGAGCTGATTTCAAATCGCTGAGACCTACAGAGGAGATGATGAAAGAACAGTGAGTGGAGAGATGCTGAACTGAAAAAGACCCGACCAACCCATGCAAGTGTGGAAAAACAGACGTAAAAATGGTGTTGATGATGCTGAACTCTAGGAACATTGATTTCTCTTCATTTGTTTGAGTAGTTGTAGTTATAGTCACTGTGTACTACAAAGTAGCCATCTTAGTGCTGCCCAACATGTTCAGTGAAGTTGCTAGCTAAGTTAATTACAGTCATTTGTTATTGAGATAGTCTAAAAGAGGTCCTTAATGAAGTGGTCCATTTGTTCTTAGTTAACCCTGTTTGTAGTAGCACATAAGTGGAGATAACTGATGAATCTCTCACATACTACCTCAATTAATTTATCTATCCAGTTCTCACCTACCTCAGCATCATTTCAAGGCTAGAAGAGCTCATAGTTGTGCTCTTTGCTTCCTGTGAGAAGCGTGTGTGTGTGTGTGTGTCTGTATATATATATATATCATCATCATCATCATTGTACAGTTGTCCCCTGGTATTCGTGTCGGTTACGTTACTAGAGCACCCGCGAGGAGTGAAAAACCGTGAATATTGGACGTGGTTCATAAAAATGCCTATAAATGTCAAAATATAACGTAAAATATGATAAAAAAGAGGGAGTGTCTTATGCGAAGGGGCATCTAATAGGCCAATTATTACTAATTTAGCATTAAAAAATATATATATTGCCATGAAAAAAGCCATAATAATATCGCTGAAGATATCCACGATTCCATGAATATGCGGTGATTTCCACGAACAATTATTAGTTAGGTCTAAGGAAAATTCTGTGAATAACCGGGACTGCGAATGTCAGGGCTACAATGTATATATATATATATATATATATATATATATATGTAGGAGGTGAGTTTTATTGTAGTACAATAAAGCAATGCAGATATCGGATAAGAAGCACTCTACAGTTTGTAGGACTGGAGTATACATAATATATAAGATCAAAAGATGGTTAAGGGAGTTCCATGTATTTTATTATGCGCATTTCAAAAACAAACATCATCATGCAATAATATTTGTGTTTTCATCAGATAAAACAGGAGGACATGATATGAAGGCTAAAAAACACTTGTGGATATGTTGATTTAAAACTGCACTATCCACAAGTGTTTTTTAGCCTTCATATCATGTCCTCCTGTTTTATCTGATGAAAACACAAATATTATTGCATGATGATGTTTGTTTCTGAAATGCGCATAATAAAATACATGGAACTCCTTTAACCATCTTTTGATCTTATATATTATATATATATATATATATTATCATCATCATCATCACCATTTTATGTCCATTCTTCCACATTAGCATGGGTTAGACGAATTGTCCTGTTGTGGGCAATGCCAGGTCAGGTGACCATGTCTTGCTCATATAGAATTGATTTTGGCTTGATTTCTACAGCTGGATGCCCTTCCTAACACCAACTTCATTTACAGTGCGTACTGGGTGCTTTTTACTGTGGTGCCTAAACGACCACTTTACAGTGTGGACTGGGTGTTTTTTTGTCGTGACACCTACGCAACCACTTTACAGTGGGAGGGGTGGGTGGGGGCATACTGTCTATATGCTTTAGCTTCAGCTTGTAACCATGGGAAGTCGGGTCTTCTGTATTACTGCATAACGCCAGAGATCTCAGTCCTGTGTCATCGCCTTTGAACAGTGCAATTGGGCAAGATCAGTGTTTATCAGCTCATCCCAGATCTTCTTGGGTCTCCTCACTCCACGGCTTCCATCAACTTTGAGCACTCTGCACATTTTTATACAGCTGCTATGCTATGCTATGGGTAGTCTCATTTACGTAAGTTGAGTTCTTATTCCTACACTGTCCCTCAGTACATCTTATGCTATATACGTTCCTAGTTTTGCAGTTAGTTTGTGGGTTTAATTTGCAGACTATACATTTCCTCTCAGTGCAGGGTTTTTTTTCTACTAATTAGGGTTTTTATGGAAATACCTGGTCTTACAACTATCTTAATATTTAATTTTTGTTTGTCCTGAGCCCTTTTGAATCTGTAAGCTAGTTTGCCTCTGGGTGTTGCATTACCAAACATTACACTCTGGTATTTATTGCTGTCATACCATGAGGTGACTTTATTGGTCTTAATTCTTTCTATCTTATTCCAAAATTTGTTCCTATATATGTGGCAAGTCACCTTCACATCATTTTCTACAATCTTTGTACATTTGGCCCTGGCTCCTTTATATAATCTGATCCTGTCTCTGTGATTGTAACAAGAGAACTAATGATTTAGTGTTAAAGAATAAAAATTAGTGATAAAACAAAAATATATTTTCAAAAATGAGGCCCCCCGAGGTTGTAAGGCCCGAAGCTTATAGTTAAGTCCAGCACTGACTACCTGGGGTCCACAAAAGTTGTGGTGTCTGCTTCTCAAAATTGTATTCGGAGACCATGTACTTTCTTT
>OZ024753.1:5356002-5371002 GCA_964016885.1 Eledone cirrhosa | reverse complement strand
AGTTGCACATATGTGTTATTTAAGTGCATTTCGATAAAGAGAGCAATAATAAAAAGAGCAATTTATTAAAGTAGATAAATATTAAATATTTAAACAAATCTTTTTAAATTAAAGTCCAACATTCAATTTATCTATTATATAATTTTAAACAAGTTAATTATTTATTTGCGGCTCGGTTGTAAATGATCCACGGATTGGTACCAGTCTGCTGCTCGGTGGTTGGGGAGCTCTGCTTTAGTTTACTGACCACAGATGGATGAATGCCAAATTTGACCTCAGCAGAATTTGAACTCATAACATAAAGGGTTGTAATTAAATGCTGCAAAGCATTTTATCCAATGTTCTAATGATTCTGTTACTATGTTGCCGTTTAATGTAACCCAATAATGGTTTCTGATTGAGGCACATTGTGCTTGATCTGCTAATAGCAGCCAAATTTTTATCAAGTCTTGTTGTCCTCTCCTAAAAATAGCAGAACACATTGGAGAATGTCAGCTTAGATACTGGGGTATGTTTGAATAAAAAGGAGAGTAAATAAATATATCAAATAAAAGCTTTACAGTGACAGCTGGAATGTCTTTAATCATAGGTTTGTTTAATCAGGTCTCACTTGGGACGAAAGAAAAACAAGAGATATTTTCACTATAGTTATTATATTAAAGCTTTCTCTTTTTTTAAGTGGCAAATTAGCAGAAGCATTAGAGCATACAATGAAATAGTCGGTGGTATTTATTCCTATTTTGGCTCCTTGCATTTTCAGTTAAAATTCAGTTGAGGTCAACTTACCTTACCTTTTGTAATTCCAGGCAAATCTAGATTAAATTCTTTTGAAGCTCCAAGCATTTAAAAGATTTTCTTGGAGATCAGAGAGCTGCTACTTCTCTGAATTGAGTGATCACAGCTCTGATACTAGGGACATGTGGCTAGAATGGGCTTCCTCCAAAGGCTCTTTGGAGTAACGTTACTTGATAGAGTATGTAACTTGGAGTGAGAGATTGCTGATACTACAGATATGTGGCTAAAATGGGCTTTCTTCGAAGGGTCTTTGGAGTAACATTACTCAATAGAGTACATAGCTTGGAGATCAGAGAGTCTCTCCAGGTAGAGTCGCTACTTCTCTGAATTGAGAGATCACAGCTCTGATACTATGGGCATGTGGTTAGAATATCTCAAAAAAGAATTGCTGGGCAGATTTTATGAGCTAAACCAACCAGTGGGAGACCCAGAAGTAGACCATGAGCAAGATGGTTGGATAACATTCATGAGCTAATACTTGGGGATCCAGCTAGATCTATTGGAGATGGTTGCTTCTGACAGAACCTGCTAAAAAGAGTGTTTGAGGACTCTGCCCCCACAACCCTACCAAGATAAGTGGATAAAGAAGAAGATGGTACATGTGTATATCATCATCATCATTTTGGAACCCTACCAAGATAAGTGGATAAAGAAGATGTACATGTGTATATCATCATCATCATTTTACGTCCGCTTTTCCCTGCTTGCAAGGGTGGGACGGGAACTGATTCTGGCTCAGTTTCTCCAGCTGGATGCCCTTCCTAACACCAACCTCATTTACAGTGAGTGCTGGGTGCTTTTTTGGCCGTGGCACCTCCACGACCACTTTGCAGTGGAATGATATGGACCCCAGTCTCTATCATCTCATTTCTACAGCTGAGTAAACTGGAGCAATGTGAAATAAAGTGTCTTGCTCAAGGAAACAACACATCACCCGGTCTGAGAATTGAACTCACAACCTTTCGTTTGCAAGGACAATGCTGTAACCACTAAGCCATGTGCCTCCATGTGGAGCCCTAAACTCCTGATGGAACTGTAGGGACACCATAGTGAGAAACAGTGTCTTGGTGGAACCCAGCCCCCTCTAGGTTTGTATCCAGCTGATATATTCCAGAGAGAGAGAAAGTGAAAGAGGAAGAATCAACTCTAGTACAAGATGGGTACTTTATTTATTGACCTGGAAAGAATGAAAGACAAAGTTGACCTCAGGATTTGAACTCAAAGTACTGAGAGTAGGAACAAATACTGTGAAGCATATCATTTGCTGTTCTAAAATCTCTACCAATTTGTGTCTTATATATTGTCACTCTATAATGCTATGGAATTTTTCTTAGAACCTAACTAATAATTGTTTGTGGAAACCACCGCATATTTGCAGAATGTAAATATCTTCCACGATTTTTTATGGCTCTTTTCATGGCAATATATACTTTTTCATGCTTTTTAATGCTAAATTATTAACAACAATATACCGTATTTGCCAGCCTGTATTTTACATTATGTTTTGATGTTTAAAGGCATTTTTATGGACCATGTCCAATATTTGTGGTTTTTCACTCTTCGCGGATGCTCTAGGAATGCAACCCCATGAATACCGGGTGACAACTGAATATTTGAAATATAAAAAATGTTCATAAAGGAAAAAAGTATGATACACTATTTACAAAGAAGAGAATAAAAAGTTCTTAGGAATGGAATGAAGTGGTTCATTATTGAGAATGAGCTAATCAAACTAGTGAGGCCATTGAGAAGAATTATAGTAAAAAATCCATCACCCTTTTACTTTCCTGTCTTTTTTAATATTATTTACAAATTTTGAAATATTTTTTAATGTAACACTGCCACCACCAACAACAACACCAACATCACCACCATCACTACTAACACCAATGCCATCACTACCCCTCCCCCCAACCACAAACATAATGAGGATGTCGATGATTAGAATTTTTATTTTTTTTCTTACAAAGAGTTCATTTACCTTTTCCATATTGTTATAAACAACTTGGAATGCCCTCCTCCGACCAAATAAAATTAAAAACAAAAGAAAAGAAGACAGCCTCAATAACTAACAATTCATACTCATACAACACTCAGATAGGAGAGTATATATAAAAGCAAAAACAAAAAAAAAGTGAATTAATTTACTAAGTTGCAGGCTAACCATCTGTTTTAATAAGTTGTTATCAAACTTGTTAACTAATTCATGTAACTATTCTAGCTAACTAAAGATTGTTAACCCTTTAGCATTCACATTACTCTATATTTACTATTATATTTTCATGGTAAAATAATCATCTCACATAATATAGAATCTATGGTTTAAATGGGTATGGGGTTGGCTTATATACACCATCTAAACCAGCGGTCGTCAACCTTTTGGACCTCTTGGACCACTAAATTCATAATTTTAAATCTCGCAGACCACTAATATGAATTTTTTTTAAAAAGATAAATACGTTAACATTTTTTTGTGGACCACCAAAATTTTCTCTCGGACCACCAGTTGGTGACTGCTGATCTAAACAATGTGTTGATTAGCTGCCTCAGCTTATAACCAGGGTTTCGATTTTTGCCCATTTCTCAGACATAAAATGGGAGTCGGATTATATTCAGATCTTTTCATAAACATTTTAAAACAAACAGTTTTGTATCATAAACCAAGGGGCAATTCCAGGTGGTTTGGTATCAAAAAGATTAACCCTTTAGGATTTAAACTGGCCATATCCAGCCAGAATTTTCTCACATTTTTCTGTTCAAACTGGCCATAATCAGCCACTCATAACAATGTTAAGGTATTGTTCTCAAAGTAAATGATATCAGAATCTCATAGATTTGATATTATGTGAGATATGCACTGATGGATGTGTAATAGTAATATACGTGAACGGCAAAGCATAAACGAATTGAGAGAGAGACTAAGCATAAGAGGAATCAAATGCTGTGTGCAGGAGAGGAGATTATATTAGTAGGGGCATGTAATGCGTATGAAGGATGACAGCTGCATAAAAAGGTACTGAGCACTAAAAGTCGACGGACGCCTTGAAGTAGAGAGACTCAAGAAAACCTGGGATGAGGTGATAAACGCTGATCTTGCCCAATTGCACCTATCAAAAAAGACATAGGACCGAGACCTCTGGCGTTTCGCAGTAATACAGAAGACCCGACTTCCCATGAGTACAAGCTGAAGCAGATAGATAGTATGCCACCCCCTCCCACTGTAAAGTGGTCGTGAAGGTGCCATGGTAAAAAGCACCCAGTTCTCACAATAAATGAGGTTGATGTTAGGAAGGGAATCTAGCTGTAGAAATCAAGCCAAAATCACTTCTGTATGAGCAAAACATGGTCACCTGACCTGGCATTGCCCACAACAGGACAACCCATCATAACTTCAAAGTCGTGAACTTGTTTCCAACAGTTCATAACTTTAAAGCTAGATGGGGTTACTAGTTTATTGATGTGATGTTTGCCAATCATTCAGATATGTATTGTTAATAAATGTTTGTTTTAAAAAATAGTCATTTAATTGAAAAAAAACCTGGCACAGCAACTCTAGCTGTGCAAATTACACACAGCAGTCAACAAGTTAAAACTTCTTTGACATTTCAACTCGTAATATATATATATATATATTTCATATATTGACAGATGGGGCTGTTAAGAACCAAGTTTCTTTCTTAAAGACCCACCATGACACTGGTTGTAAAATGAGAACAAATAACCTATTGATTGGTGGTCTGCTTCTGTACCAACTCAGTCAAATGTCATAAAGGACACTAACTAATTAGATAGTGTTCCCACTGATTACAGTAGTGCAGTGTTGATTATTTATTATATTTTTTTTTGCTTTTCATCTCTAACCAATCATATTTTGTTGTTTATTTGATTTATGTTCTCTGCTACATTCTCCTCCTCCTCTTCGTCTACTAATTGATGGCTTTGTGTCAAAGTGATTTATTATTGGTGGTTTGGCAGTATGAGTAGAGCGTCAGACACCAGGCTTTGCAGCATAGGAGTTATGGTCATTTATGTTCTGAGTTCAAATCCCGCCAGGTTAACTTTGCCTTTCATCCTTATGGGGTCGATAAAATAGAGCACCAGTAATGCACTGGGATTAATTTAATCAACTGTCCCTTCTCCCAAAATTGTTGGCCTTGTACCTATAGTAGAAATCATTATTATTATTATTGGCAGTATCGTTAGAGTGTTGAACACCATGCTTTTCCGTTTAGAGTTATAGGCCTTTACATTCTGGGTTCAAATCCTACCAAGGTTAGCTTTGCCTGTCATCCTTACAGGGTTAATTTAATTGACCCCCCCCCAAAAAAAAATTGTTGGCCTTGTGCATAAATCAGAAACCATTATTTATTTAATTGAAAAGGAAAAAGATGGGAATGTTAGAAACTATAGTGTGTCAAATCTTGAGGTATTTAGTTACATCTCTTTACATACTAAGTTCAAATCCCAGGAGGAGGTTCATTTACTTTATATTTCATCCATCTGGAGTTGATAAAGTAAGTATTAGTTATATAATGGGGTCACTTTAATCTACTATGCAACCCTTTCCCTTGAAAACTGTATGGCTTTGTGTTTATATGAGAAATTGTTCTTATATAATTAATGATTGGTTGAGTTGTGAAACATATCTTGGTTGTAATGTTTTCCTATTTCCATTTGGTGGGAGAGACCTCCACCAAAAAAAAACCTTCCAAAGGTTTTCTTTTTTCTTCTATTACTTAGTGAAGAGGAAAAGTAGTGCCCATAACCTCTTATCAGGAGCTTTTAAGATTGGTAGGGGGTGGGGATGTACCCTCAAACTGGTGATGTGGCCTGGATGCTTGCTAAAGAGGACCAAACAGAGATGTTAACCCTTTAGCATTTACATTACTCTATATTTACTATTATATTTTCATACTTTATTTCACATAATTATCTCACATAATATCACATCTACGAGATTTTGATATTATTTATTTTAAGAACAGTACCTAAATATAAGTGTGAGTGGCCGGTTATGGCTGGTTTAAATGCTAAAGGGTTAAATTATGTGATGGATTACGTCCCTGGAAAGAAACAATGCAGTTATTAAGAAAAGTTGAAATTAATGCATGCAAGATTTCACAGCTCTAGCATTACTTCTTCATAGTTGGCCTATGAACTTTTCAGCTGACACTTATATTTCCATGATTTTCCTTATATACATATAAGGAAAATTATTTAAAAAAAAAGGATTCGAAAAGCGCACCTGGTGATCTATATAGAACGTTTTCTAATGACCACACTTTGTTTTCACTATATATATATATACAGACACACACATATACGTGGGTCGGCTGAAAAATTTATAGGCTATCTATGAAGGAATAATGCTAGATCTGTGAAATATTGCATGCATTAATTTCAACTCTTATTAATAACAGCTTTGTTTCTTTCCAGGGACTGTGTTTAAAAAAAACAACTCATTTGGTCATTCCGAGAGTACCTTGGTCTGTCTATATACTTTTTAGTCAACTCTTGTACTTTCCCTTCCCCCGAAATTGCTGGCCTTCTGCCTATATTAGAAACAACTATTTTACACAAATACATGTTTTCAGAAATTTTTACTGAACTTTAAAATAGCTGTTTCAAATGGCAAGATTGCAGCTGCATATTGTAAACAATTGTTTAGAAAATGCTAAACAGCTAATTGTTTTACATTCTTTTAACATCACAAAATACTGAATATTGTAGTAAAATTTATGTGTGAATTTGAGATTGTGATAGGTAACATGAGATAACTTTACAAAAAAGATTACACAGATATGGCTGTATTTTGGCATCTATGACATTATATACAATGATGTAAGTTATTCTCATTTTTTTAAGCTTCAGAAACAGGTATTGTGTTATACTCAAATCACATGAAACGTATTTTTTGTAGGATACCAAATTTCCTGGTAGAGCTGCTACTTCTCCAAATTGAGAGATCACAGCTCCGATACTATGGGCATGTGGTTAGAATGTCTCAGGAAAAAATCACTGGACAGACTTTATTATTATTATAGGAGACCCAGGGGTAGACTTCTGGCAAGATAGTTGGATAACATATATGAGCTTGGCTGGTCACGCTTGGGGATCCAGCTAGATCAGTTGGAGATGGTTGCTTCTGACAGGACCCACAGGAGGGAGTGTTTGAGGACTCTTCCCCCATGACCCTCTCAGGAATAAGTGGGCGAAAAAGATACCAAATTTCATATATCTTAGGGCCTCAGCAGGTGAAAGTTCAACCCTGCACTGAATGAACATTATCAGAACTAATAGAGGATTTATCATCATAGAGAGTTATGAGGGGGTACGGTTGATGATGTCCTTGGGATGGGGTACTTCAGGTGTCAATGAAGATCAACAGAATACCCTATTCTGAAGACTGAAAGTCTTCAGAATAGGGTATTCTGTGACTTTGGACAACTTTCAACTCTGGCCTGGTAGTGCTACTGGTAGAGGGGGTCATTGTTGGTTCATAATAAACCTTAGAGGCTTATAAGTACTGTCAGCAGGCCTCTCCTAGATACACACACACTACAGTCATTCAGTAACAAAGTATTGGAATGTTTCATTTAATTCATTTTCTAAACTGCCCCTTATACATGCTAAAGAAAAGGTCGGGAGTCTCTTCATTTTTGTCAAAGACATGACAACCTCCTTAGTGTTGGTGCTACAATAAAATGCACCTAGGAATTTAGTAGTGTAACTAACAATCTCATTATACAACATAGTAATAATCTATTTAACACTTTAGCATTTACATTACTCTATTGTATTTTCATGGTATAGGCTTTATCTGACATAATATCGTATCTACAAGATTTTGATATTATTTATTTTAAGAACAATATCTAACAATAGTATGAGTGGTAAGTTATGACCAATTTGAATAGAAAGAGGTGAGAGAATTCTGGCCGGATATGGCCGGTTTAAATGCTAAAGGGTTAAGGCATGTTGCATTATTCTTTAACAAAACTCTATTCTTGAGATAGAGAAGGAAAGGGAAATATCTGTCTGAAGGAACCCAGAAATAAACTATTTAGAATCATACTGTTAATGTATGTGAGTGTGTGTCAGCATTATTAACCTTTTTTCTAAAGACTGCCAACCTACTCCTTCCCTAATATGTTGTCTGTCTTGTGGTCTCGGCTGACAGGATGGAGAAGACATTACCCTGGAGGACGGCAAGAGAAATGCACTGGAAAAGCCACTTCACATCACAGGGCTCACACCTGCAGGCAGCCAACTCTGATACGATAGCAGTGAACAAGGATGTGATCCAGGAGCCAAGAATGCTGGAAGTCTCCACTTGGTATTCAGAATATAACTTAACAAAAGTTCTGACATAAAATTATGATGGGATGATTTTTAGAAAAATGAAAGCACTTAAAAAACAAACAGCTTTGTATCGGAGAAATGGGAATAGTCGCAGTATGATTTGGTATTAAGAGTTAATAAACTGCTAAACTATACATCAGATCTCCCCTTCCACTCCCCCTCCACTTAACTCTGTGCTGGATATAGTAATGGTCATTTTAGAAGAACTGTGTGGTGGATTGTTTTCTTAAGAACTATTGCCATGTGTTTGGTATTTTCTGTCTACTATTATTTCCGGAATGTTTTTTTGGGAGACTTTTGCTAACGCCTTTTTCTAATTTTAGATATTTTAGGTTTTTCACTTTAGTACTCAGTTGTGTCGTACATCTGTCTGTGCTATACAGTCCTCAGTCATTTTTAGATATTTTAGGTTTGTCACATTAGTACTGTCCTACATCAGTCTGTGTTATACAGCCCTCAGTTAATTTTGGATATTTTAGGTTTGTACATTAGTAATGTCCTACATCTATCTGTACTATACAGTCCTCAGTCAATTGAAATCAATCTAGTTTATTACCTTTAGTAGAGAATTAGAGCAAAAACACAATAGCCACATATGAAAACAACAAAAGCATTTGTTGTCTATATTGTTGTCTATATATCATTAACTACTACAAGGGTAAAGGTGATGCCCTAGATAAGGGAAACTATAGAGGCATTAAATTAATTGACAAGGTCATGAAGGTCACAGAAAAAGTAATAGCGAAACTAATCAGAGAGCGAATTGATCTAGATGAAATGCAGTTCGGGTTTGTGTCAGGTAAAAGTACAACAGACGCTCTTTTCATTGTACGACAACTACAGGAGAAGTACCTAGCTAAAAGTAAACCCCTATACTTAGCTTTTGTTGACTTGGAGAAAGCCTTTGACAGAGTACCCTGCTCGATTATCTGGTGGGCCCTTAGAAAACTAGGTGTTGGTGAATGGCTTGTGAGAGCTATACAAGCCATGTATAAAGAAACAGTCAGCAAGGTTAGAATTAACAACGAATATAGTGAAGAGTTTAGCGTAAAAGTTGGTGTTCATCAGGGCTCCGTCCTTAGCCCCCTACTATTTATTATTGCCCTTCAGGCTATAACAGAGGAGTTCAAGACCGGCTGCCCATGGGAACTCCTATATGCAGATGATCTAATGCTCAGCTGAATCAATGGCTGAACTAGAGAAGAAATTCCAAACATGGAAGCATGGCCTAGAATCAAAAGGCCTTAAAGTTAACTTGTCTAAGACTAAAGTTCTAGTTTATAGGAAGGAAAATAGGGCACCGGTCCCATCTGGGAAATGGCCATGCTCAGTGTGTAGGAAAGGAGTAGGTAGAAACTCCATTTTATGTCCCAAATGCAAAGTATGCGTACATAAAAGATGTAGTGGGATCACAGGTAAGCTAACTAAGAATATAGATTTTATATGTGGCCGGTGCTCTGGTGCAATAAGTAGCAGCAAGTGCCCACAGAATACTAACTCATTCCATTGCACAGATGGTTCTATAGAAATATTGGACAGCTTCCGTTACCTGGGTGACAAAATCAGCAGTGGGGGAGGGTGCTCTGAAAGTACAGTAGCTAGAGTCAGAACGGGATGGAAAAAGTTCAGAGAGCTTATACCACTATTGGCCACTAAAGGGTTCTCTCTAAAAATGAAAGGCAGACTGTATGATGCCTGCATGCGAACAGCAATGTTACATGGCAGTGAGACCTGGGCATTGTGTGCAGAGGATATATGCAGACTGGAGAGAAACGAAGCTTGCATGCTCCGCTGGATGTGTAATAGTAATATACGTGAACGGCAAAGCATAAACAAACTAAGGGAGAAATTAGAAATAAGAGGGATCAGATGTTGTTTACTCAAGAGAAGACTACGTTGGTATGGTCACGTGATGCGCATGAAAGACGACAGCTGTATAAAAAAGTGCAGGGCAATAAAAATAGACGGTAGCCACGGAGTAGGCAGACTCAGAAAAACCTGGGACGACTTGATAAATTCCGACCTCACACACTTACACCTCTCCAAGACAATGTCACTGGACCGAGATCTTTGGCGCTACACAGTAATAGAGAAGACCCGCCTTACCTAAGTGCAAAGTGAAACCTACTACAGTCAGTAGGCACCTCTAACAAAATACACCCCCATCCTACTACCCCCACCCCATCCACACCACCCCTTTCAATGTAAAGTTATGTTGGTACCACAACATCCAGCCCAAAACAAATGAGGTCGTGTAGGTGTCACGACAAAAAAACACACAGTCCACGCTGTAATGTGGGCGTGTAGGTAACACGGTAAAAACCTCCCAGTTCCACACTGTAAATGTGGTTGGTGTTAGGAGGGGTATAAAACCCGCCAGAGTATAAAACCCGCCAGACAGTCCTATGCGAGCAAGACAACCACTCTTGCCTCAAGTGGGAAAACTCCCGTCCAAACCCATGCAAGCGTGGAATACGGACGTTAGACAATGATGATGATGATGATGATTGAAAGAATTAGAACAAAAAACAAATGCAACATTAACAGCATAATTTAATAATTATGTTTAATCAAATAATTAAATAATAATAATGATTTCTACTGTAGGCACAAGGTCAGCAATTTGGGGAGAGGGGAAAGTTGATTAAATTGACTCCAGTGCATGACTCGGACTTGATTTTATCTACCCTGTAAGGATGAAAGGCAAATCTAACCTCAGTGGGATTTGAACTCAGAACGAAAAGGGCAGTAACTCAATGCCACAAAGCATATTGTCCAGCATTCTACCAATTACTGCCAATAATAATAAATATTCCATAATATGAATTACATAGAATGACATCACAAGCTGTTTCCATGTTGGACAGTTTGTTGAGAGAATGTCACAGTTTTTACCCAGTTTTCACCAGGACTAAAGTATCCTCTCTGATCCCTACACTTATGTTATCTACATTGATATGTCAACCACTTTACAAAGAGTACTGGGTGCATTTCATCATGAAAACTAGCACTAATGAGGTTATTTAAGGTGACTTAACCCATTAGCATTTAAACTGGCTGTATCCAGCCAGAATTCTCTCCCCTTTTCTTTTCAAACCAGTCATAACCGGCTAGTCATACTGATGTTAATGTATTATTCTCAAAATAAATATCAAAATTTCCTAGATTCGATATTATGTGAGATTAAGCCTTTACCGTGAAAATACAATGGTATATATATAGAGTAATATGAATGCTAAAGGGTTAAATAACTCAAAATGTGAAAAAAAAAAAACTCCATTCAAAATACATGTAGGCGTACTTTGTTTCACAACCACATGATTTTGGGTCCACTCCCACAGAACAGCACCTTTAGCAAGTGTCTTATACTATAACTTTGGGTTGATCAATGTGATGTAAGTAAAATTTGACTGATGGAAACTGCTGAAGCTTGTCAAATATAGCACCCAGTCCACACTATAAGGTGGTCGTTATGAGGCATGGACAAAAAGCATCCAGTCCACACTGTAAAGTGGTCGTTTTGGTGCCATGACAAAAAGCATCCAGTCCACACTGTAAAGTTGTTGTTTTGGTGCCACAATAAAAAGCACCCAGTACACACTGTAAAGTTGATCTTGTCCATTTTCTTGGTGTCCACTCTGTCACTCTGATCGTCCATCTGTTGTCAACCTATATAATAAAATATTTGTTTCTTCTTTTGGCACAAGGCCAGCAATTACCCCAGTGCATTATTTATTTTATCTACCCCATAAGGATGAAAGCAAAGTTAACCTTTGCAGGATTTGAACTCGGATCGTCAAGAGCTGTAACTTGATACTGCCAATCCACCTGTATAATAAAATAATATATAATAGCGATGATGCCACTCTTGTAGTGAGTACTAAAGTGACAGATGGCTGAGATGATAGGATGTTAGACTACTAGCTGAAAGTTTTAGTGGTTCATATTCTGCTATCAGCAATCAAGTAGTAATAACCACTTAACTATCAATTGGTTGGTATGTGTTGCTCAGTGTTGGCTGCTAGATTTGGCTACAAGTAGCAAATTAGGCAGCTTTTCATGATTGCATGCTTCCTATTTTTCTTTAACCCTTTAGCATTTAAACCAGCCATATCCGGCCAGAATTCTCTCACCTCTTTCTGTTCAAACTGGCTGTAACCGGCCACTCATACCAATATTAAGGTATTGTTCTCAAAATAAATAATATCAAAATCTCATAGATTCAATATAATTGTTTCTACTTTTTGGCACAAGGCCAGCAATTACCCAGTGCATTACTGGTACTTTATTTTATCGACCCCGTAAGGATGAAAGGCAAAGTCAACCTCGGCGGAATTTGAACTCAGATCGTAAAGGGACGTAACTATGCTGGAAAGCATCAAAATCTCATAGATTCAATATAATTGTTTCTACTTTAGGCACAAGGCCAGCAATTACCCAGTGCATTACTGGTACTTTATTTTATCGACCCCGTAAGGATGAAAGGCAAAATGTGAGATAATTATGTGAGGTAAAGCCTTTACCATGAAAATATAATAATAAATATAGAATAATGTAAATACTAAAGGGTTAAATGATGCAAGTGTGGAAAAACGGATGTAAAAACGATGATGATGATGAATTCAGTAAATTAGAGCTGCCCTACAAGCAATACTTACATATGTCCCTTTTTTTGCTGAGATAGCTGTGACATGTTCAGTTTATTCAAAAAATCTCATAGCAAGGCTAAAAGGATGCTTATTATACTCTAGAAAAAGAACCCATCATTGCCAGGCACACCTTTCACCACTGTAAATAAAATCCCCCTCTCTCGTCTGTCTTTAAATAGCCCCCAAAACTCTGCTATTTTAGAAAAGAGCAAGATTTAAACTATATGTTGATATGCTCCGGGAGCTAAATAATCTATGTATCAAATTTGAACAAAATGGGATGGAAACTGTGGAAATGCATCGCCTGCATACAGACAGACAATCAGTATCATTACAACTGTTTATATATATATATATATATTTAGGTGACCTAATTAGCAGCGGAGAAGGATGTGCCGAGAGTATAATAGCTAGAATAAGGATAGGATGGAAGAAATTTAGAGAACTACTCCTACTGTTGATAACAAAAGGTTTCTCTCTACATACAAAAGGAAGGCTGTATGATGCCTGTGTGTGGTGTGCAATGCTGCATGGTAGCGAAACATGGGCTATGACTGCAGAGGAGATATATAGACTGGAGAGAGATGAAGCAACCATGTTTCATTGGATGTGCAATGTAACTGTGAGAGAAAAGCAGAGCTTGAATGAGCTGATGGAAAAACTGGGTTTAAGGGGAATCCGAGTTGCTGTGCAGGAGAGAAGACTATGTATTATTTCCAGAATACTTGAAAAGAAAATGAGAGTATGACCACTGTTGGAACATCTTTGAAGGGCATCCAGCTTTAGAAAACAAGCCAAAATCAGTTCTGTATGAGCAAGACATGGTCACCTAACCTAACATTGCCCACAATAGAACAACTAGTCTAACCCATACTAGCATGGAAAAATGGATGTAAAACGATGATAATGGTGATACAGTTGTTGAAAATCCGAGGCAGTGTTGTTGTTTTTTTTTGAAAGAAATGTGGTAATTAACATGTTAAATAGAATTCTTTTCTAAGAAATATAATACACCAGAAATGTACCAAGACATCTTACACAGAACACTAAATAATCATAGTTGGTGTCATTAACATTTAACACTTCGTTTAAGAACAAAACAAATATCTTTCTGTTTGTCTGTCTGTCTGTCTATATGTGTGTGTGTGTGTATATGTGAGTGTGTACATCATCAACATCATCATCACACGTCCATTTTCATATATATGATATATCTATGTGCATATACATAGATATATCATATATATTTACTTGTATGTATATATTGTTACAAAGTATTTACGATAGGCAGGACAATGTCAGCGACCTTTGCTGGTCCTCAGAGAATAGTGTGATAGATATGGTTAATATGTTTGTTTGTAAGTACAGTGGAACCTCTGTTCACAAACTTAATTCGTACCTGAAGGCTGTTTGTCATGTGAAATTGTCGTAAACCCAAACTATTTTTCCTATACAAAATGTTGAGAGAGAAATACAGCGTGAAAGACAAATAGATATCACCATAATAACTAACTACATAGCAAGTGATGCTTTCCTGCCAATACTCCCTGCTTGTCGCCAACTGTTATTGCCAGCTGGTGTGTTTGTTATTCGAGACACCATTCATGGACTGAGATGTTTTATGTTCGGAAAACTTGTTTGTGATGAGAGCTGTTCATGAACTGAGGTTCCACTTTGTGTGTTTATTATGTGTGTTGGATTGGCAGTAATCAGTAGAGCGTCAGACACCATACTTTGCAGCATAGAGTTATGGCCCTTTACATTCTGAGTTCAAATCCCGCTGAGGTTAGCTTTGCCTTTCATCTTTATGAGGTCGATAAAATAAAGTACCAGTAACACACTCGGGTCGATTTAATCGATTTTCCCCTCTCTCCAAAAATTGTTGGCTTTGTGCCTAAATCAGAAACCATCGTGTGTGTGATGTATGTAGTTAATATGTTTGTAAGTATGTGTTTATTGTGTGTGATGTATGTGATTAATATGGTTGTAAGTATGTGTTTATTGTGTGTGATGTATGTGATTAATATGGTTGTAAGTATGTGTTTATTGTGTGTGATGTATGTAGTTAATATGTTTGTAAGTATGTGTTTATTGTGTGTGATGTATGTGATTAATATGGTTGTAAGTATGTGTTTATTGTGTGTGATGTATGTGGTTAATATGGTTGTAAGTATGTGTTCATTATGTGCGCGAG
>OZ024753.1:5331002-5353502 GCA_964016885.1 Eledone cirrhosa | reverse complement strand
AGACTAAAATCCAAAGAGGGCTCGATGTATATATATATGTTTATATGTATATATATATATATGTGTATATATGAATATGTGTATATATGTATATATATATATATGTGCATATATATGTGTATATATGTATATGTGTATATACATATGTGTGTATATATGTATGTGTGTATATACATATGTGTGTACATATATAAACTTTAATCTGTTATTTTAATAAATATATATATATATATATATATATATATATTTATTAAAATAACAGATTAAAGTTTATATGTTGATTTAAAACTGCACTATCCACAAGTGTTTTTTAGCCTTCATATCATGTTCTCCTGTTTTATCTGATGAAAACACAAATATTATTGCATGATGATGTTTGTTTTTGAAATGCGCATAATAAAATACATGGAACTCCTTTAACCATCTTTTGATCTTATATTATATATATATATATATATATATATATATATATATATATATATATATATGTATATATATATATATTGTGTCCCAGTTCTAGAATTTGTCTTAGTGATAATCATTCACCACCTTGATGTAATTGTTAGACTGGCTTGATACATTATAAAGACACATATATAATATAAATGTTAATATTTAATTGGTCTAAAAGTATACAAATACATGTCATACATTCACGGCTAACACAAAATAGTACCTCAACAAAGAAAACAAACAGTGTGTAAACAAAGACAAGAAAAAAAAAATATTGTACTCACCTATCATCATCATCATCATCATCATCAGGTTTAGCGTCCGTGTTCCACGCTTGCATGGGTTTGGACGGGGGTTTTCCCACTTGAGGCAAGAGTGGTTGTCTTGCTCGCATAGGACAGTCTGGCGGGTTTTCTACAGTTGGATGCCCTTCCTAACACCAACCACATTTACAGTGTGGGGCTGGGAGGTTTTTACCGTGTTGCCTACACGGCCACATTACAGCGTGGACTGTCTGGCGGGTTTTCTACAGCTGGATGCCCTTCCTAACACCAACCACATTTACAGTGTGGGGCTGGGAGGTTTTTACCGTGTTGCCTACACGGCCACATTACAGCGTGGACTGTCTGGCGGGTTTTCTACAGCTGGATGCCCTTCCTAACACCAACCACATTTACAGTGTGGGGCTGGGAGGTTTTTACCGTGTTGCCTACACGGCCACATTTACAGCGTGGACTGTGTGTTTTTTTGTCGTGACACCTACACAATCTCATTTGTTTCGGCCTGGATGTTGTGGGACCAACATAACTTTACATTGAAAGGGGCGGTGTGGATGGGGTGGAGGTGGTGGGACGGGGGGGGGGGGTGTTTTGATAGAGATGCCTACTGACTGTAGTAGGTTTTTACTTTGTATTTAGGTAAGGCGGGTCTTCTCTATTACTGAGTACCGCCAAAGGTCTCGGTCCAGTGACATTGTCTTGGAGAGGTGTATTTGTATTATGAAATAAAAACTGTCTTTTATTGTTAGTTTGATCTTATGCACTGGGTAATTGCTGGCCTTGACCCAAAAGTAGAAATAATTATTACTCATACTATGGTTTCTGATTTAGGCATAAGGCCAGCAATTTTTTGGTGGGAGGAGGAATGCGATTAAATCAACACTGGTGCATTACTGGTACTTTATTTTATCGACCCTGTAAGGATGAAAGGCAAATAATAATGATAATAATAATGGTTTCTGATTTTAAACTTTAGGGGAGGGGAAAGTTGATTAAATTGACTCCAGTGCATTACAGGTACTTTATTTTATTGACACTGTAAGGATGAAAGGCAAAGCTAACCTTGGGATTTAAGTGCCTTGATGGCACTTACACTCGCCTACTTTGTCGCATTCAGAACATAAGCTGGTGACATCTGACTTTGAAAGAAATATATGCCAGCCACCAATGCATATCTGTCATTGTATGTAAAAGGAGAGTAAGATTTGCTAGTCACTGCTATCGTGCCACCTATCTTGTTAATGCTGTTTTATGTGGTAGAGGACGTTAAGAATTAAATATGTTTTCATTATTTTTCAGTGAAGTGTGCCTGACTGCATGTCGCCATGGTTGTGGTGCTTGTGCCTGACGTGTCTTCGGTCGTCGATAACAAGGGAAATATTTCTTTCGACTTTCTCATGCCAAATGGGATCCTCATTACAATGAATGTAGACTTCTACTGTGCTACATTTGAAAAAATTAAACAGGTAAGGACAATAGTTTGTTGTTAAAATTTCTTTCATCATTGCAATCAGGTGGATTGTGAGTTTAATCCTGAACTGGGTGATGCGTTGTGTCCTTGAGCAAGACATATTATTTCATGTTGCTCCAGTTTACTCAGCTGTAGAATTGAATTGCAACATCACTGGTGCCAAGCTGCATCAGCCATTGCCTTTTCCTTGGACATCATCATATATTGTGTGTATAGAGTGTACCCACACTGTAAAGTGGTTGTGATGGCTATAGGGCAAAAAGCACCCAGTCCACACTGTAAATGTGGTTGGTGTTAGGAAGGGCATCCAGCTGTAGAAACTAAACCAAAATCAGTTCTGTATAAGCGAGACATGATCACCTGCCAGAGTTGGAACGAATACCATAAAGCATTTTATCCGATGTTCTAACAACTCTGTTAATTCGCCGCCTAACATTCGAGTATATATTTGAGTATATTTGGTATTGGTATTTATAGTTCTGTATCAGCTGACTGTAAGCTTAATGCCAATTAGACATTGAGTTTATTATTGTTAGTCAATTGGGAGTGATGGTTTAAAAGCTCTGTTTGATCTGAAAATAGATTATAATAGAACCATATTGCGTCTACATTTAAAATTAATAGGAAATCAAAGGCAGTGTTTGGAACTCTCAGCTATAGTCTCCCTCATGCTTAAAGAAGCCTGGGAGATATACACAGTAGTATCACTTGATTAACTGATGTCATTGACTTTTATATATTAGTGTCTACAGTTGAATGACCAGTTGTTTGTTAATACAGTAGCAACACTTGCATAAGTGTGTGTGTGTGTGTATGTATGTACGTATGTTTCTCTTTCTCTTAATTTTTGACCGGTCACCTTCCTGGTGGCAAGGTTGTAAAAGAAAAAATTGTCATCCCTTGAATTGAAAAAATGTTTTGCAAATTTTGAAGGTGCCAGATATTGCAGCCATTTGTAGTCTATGAATTAGGGAGCTGTGCTCTTTGTCCACAAATCCAAGTTCAGTCATACTTTGCTCCAAGCGGGTTGGTATATAACCTGTAACTCCAATAATGATGGGTATGAAGCTGAAGGTGTATTTTGGATACTGGATCTGCAAACTCCTCATCAATGGTCCAAAGCGATGGGGACGCAGAGAAACTGTTTGTACGGCTGTTGGCAACATTGTTGTGATTGGTGCTTCCTTCACTCCCAAACAAGCATGCGCGCGCTTTGCTGGGATGCTGAATCTTGGCTTGGCAGCCGTTGAGAATGGAGCTCCCGTTGAATGCTATCGCCAAGTGCGAATTTTGTGCAGTTATTATATAAGAGGGCAATACCAAAAGTAAGGTCTCCTTCCGAGGAAAACATGCGTAAAGATCGGTGGATCACTCTGGATGCTCTCTGAATTTTGGTTCCTGAGGTTTCCCGAAGCATCATCCACAGGATTTTAACGGAAAAGTTGCAATATCGGAAGGAGACCTTACTTTTGGGATTGCCCTCGTATATATAAATATATATATATAAATATATATAGGGACTGTAACGTCCAGTTACTGTAGAGTGAGCACTCGATGTGTAGTTTTCAGTAGGTATATTGGTGTTACACTAAGCAGAGTGTAATACTAATAATATGAATAACATGAACACACTTCCCTGCAGACACAGCCATCCAACCATAAGTGGAGTAGGTAATTTAGTGAAGACTGACTATCTAATTACTAACTGTGAGAAATACTAGAAAATGATATCGACTAAATTACTAAGACTTGTTTACTAGTTCATAGTTCTTCATTTTAATGTTTTATATAGTGTTGTTGTTAATGGTGGTGGCGGTATGGTGGTAGTGGTGTGGTGGTGTTGTGGTGGTATGGTGGTAATAGCAGTATGGTGGTGGTGATGGTGTGGTGGTAGTAGTGGTATGGTGGTAGTAATGGTGGTGTGGTGGTAGTAATGGTATGGTGGTGGTCGTGTGGTAGTGGTGGTGGTGGTGTGGTAGTGGTGGTGTTGTTATTGTTAATAGTGGTGGTATGGTGGTGGTAGTGTTGAGGTGGTGGTGTTGTTGTTAATAGTGGTAGTAGTGGTGGTGGTAGTGGGGGTGTGGGGGTTATGGCCGGTTTCAACAGAAAGAGGTGAGAGAATTCTGGCCGGATAGGGCCGGTTTAAATGCTGAAGGGTTAACTCTTTTGATATCAAACTTCCTGAAATCAGCATTGGTTCTATAATACAAAACCTTTTGTTCTCAAGTGTTAATATTTGTCTAAATACCTTTGATTATTATTTCATGTAACCACTTATATATCCTTTTCCCCTTATCTAATGCATCTCCTCTGTACCACAACCCTGTATCAGGATGTGGCTCTTTAGCCCATTCATACTCGACCCCTCCCACTACCATCACGCTTTAGTACTATTCTCATCACTGTACTCCTTTATTCATTCCTACATTACTCCCTCTTTCTCCTCTCCACTCATAATCATCATTATAACCATCATCATTATCATCATTTTACATTGTCTTTCCAAGCTGGCCTGTGTTGGGGAGGGCGAGAGAGACAGAGTTGATGACAGTGGGAGTTCGACTTCTCTGTGTATGTGTATGTTTATTTCTATTCATACAAAATAATAGTTTTGTCCGACAACTTCTTGTAGTGTTTTACAGAGTGTACTGGGTGCACTAGAGACATTGTCATGTCATTGACACTACTAAAGAGTCCTCTCAACCCTATTTTATCTCTCATAATTTTCCAACCTCTTTACGGAGTGTGCTGAGTATATTTTATCATGACATGTCATTGGCACTACTAAAGGGTTTTCTTAACCCTATTTTATCTCCCATAATTTGCCAATCTCTTTACAGAGTGTACTGGGTACAGTAATGTACTTATTTGATTTATATTGGTTTGTCAGACAGTTAAGTTAGAGGACTTAAGCAAGCAGCCCTGGTTGTTAAGTGGTGTAGACATAAACACAGACACCAACAGATACACCCATAGGAATTTAATATTTTTCTTTCTCTCTCTTTAAACAGGATTTATGGATAGAAGCAACAAAACAACC
Organism: Eledone cirrhosa; assembly: GCA_964016885.1. Lineage (NCBI taxonomy): Eukaryota > Metazoa > Mollusca > Cephalopoda > Octopoda > Eledonidae > Eledone > Eledone cirrhosa. The sequence goes on along the minus strand of OZ024753.1, from coordinate 5,348,260 downwards.
ACTTTACTCTCTACTTCGGAACTATGAGGATTATGTATTCCAGTATATTAATAACCAAGGCAAAAAGGTTGGTTAATATTTTGTTTGTTTTGTACCTTACTAACCACTGAACTATGATATGGATGGGTGGGGGACACTGTCTACCTTACTAACAACCCAACTGTGATATAGGTAATGTGGGGAGTAGACTGTCAACCTTACTAACCACTGTACGGTGATGTAGGGTGTCTGGGCCAGTGGTCGCCAACTGGTGGTCTGCCGACCACCAGTGGCCCAAGGGAAAATTTTGGTGGTCTGCAGAAAAATTTTAATGTATTTATCTTTTTTTAAAAATTCATATTAGTGGTCCACGGGATTTAAAATTATGAATTTAGTGGTCCGTGAAGTCTGAAAGGTTGGCAACCGCTGGTCTAGGAGACACTATCTACCTTACTAACCACTGGATGTAGGGTATGGTGGGCATTGTCTACCTTACTAACCATTGAACTGTGATGTAGGGTGTCTGGGGGACACTACCTTACTAACTATTGAGCTGTGATGTAGTATGTCTCGTAGACACTATATACCTTACTAACCACTGTACTGTGATGTAGTATGTCTGGTAGACACTATATACCTTACTAACCACTGTACTGTGATGTAGTATGTCTGGTAGACACTATCTACCTTACTAGTAGACACTATCACTGGACTGTGATATCTGGTTTGACATTGTCTACCTTCCCACTGAACTGTGATGTAGTGTCAAGGATAGACTCTCTACCTTACTAACATGGAGAATAGTTTTGGGTAGGGAGCCATGATGGGATTAATGTCAGTATAAGGCAAGTTTTCATCTTTTCACTGTAACAAAGACAGGTTCCTTCCTAAATTGACGTTTGGCAAAGGTGTCTCTACAAAATGTGTAGCAACCTTCTCAAGCTCTTCATTTCCAATGTCTGTATTATGTTTACTATTTTCAAATTTTACTATCATCATCATTAGATATACCACCGACTGTGGGTAGAGTTTGTCACTCCCTCCCTCACAGCTGAGATATACTGTCTAGACTGGAGGAGGGGGGTAGACTTTACTGCTTCCTACCTTCCCCATACTTTTAATATTTATATTTTTTGTTACAAACATTACACAATTTAATTGAAATTTGTTATATAAAGAGTTCCAGTATGAATATTTTCTATGTCATTATCTTCTAATGAATATTTTTTCTCTCTAATTACTTTCTTACAGGAAGAAGTATTATGGGAAAGTCAGTCTCTATCAGAAATTCACCTCTCTGCAACATTCCTCAAACTTATAGAAAAAGAATTAAACAACGAAAGGCGTTACTCGTTGGAGCGACGTATAAATTCTCTGATTTCAAGTGAGTATAGCTTAGGGAGTTTTTATCTTGCATAATTTCACCTCTCAAAGACAATGTCAAAGGATCGAGATCTCTGGTGTTATGCCAGAGGTTCTCAAACATATTGTACAGCATATTGTGAATCTGTGTAAATCTTTATCTCTCTCTATATATACTCTCTCTCTCTCTCTCTCTCTCTCTCTCTCTCTCTCTCTCTCTCTCTCTCTCTCTCTCTCTCTCTCTATCTATATATATATATATATATATATATATATATATACCATTATTTATCAGTTAATTGTAGAACTAGTAGTTCTGGTAGGCAAATCATGATGCAACAAATTTTCAAAGCACTCAACATTACGGGTGTCATCCATTGTGGTTGGCACAGGAAACGGAGTAAAGTATTTAAAATGACAACAGAAGACCACACTGGGAGATATGTTGTAAATTTTAATTCCGTGAAATGCCTATACATATTTCAATGGCCCAGCTCCATCATCCAGTTATGATACAAGACAGGACGGTCTCGCCAGGTAATTTCTACAGAATTACAAAATCAGGGTTACATAGAACCCATACTCATCATAGAGGATAGCAAGTTGAAAAATGAAAAAGAAAATGAAAATTTGACTTGAGGACTGCATGTAGAAAGAGTTTACTTGTTCATAAACATATGTACACACATGTTTTGTGTATTCACATGTTTCAATGCCTTAAACTATTCAATATTAGGTTAGTTTATATAAATAAAAGTCGAATCGTGTCCATCCGTGTGTCAGTCTGCATGTGTGTGTATCTTCACATATGTGTCTGTGTGTGTGTGTGTGTGTGTGTGTGTGTGTATATAGGTAGATATGTGTGTGTGTGTATGTGTATGTCTGCATGTGTGTGTGTGTCTGCATGTGTGTGTATCTGCACATGTGTGTGTCTGCGTGTGTTGTGTGTGTGTTGATAGGTAGGTAGATATAAAACAAAACAAAACAAAAACAAACAACAAAACAAGCCAATCCAAAAGAACACTTTATATTCCAATTAAAGAGAAGAGAATTAAAATTAACGAATCAATTTAATAGACTTTTATTAGTGGATCTCATTAGATATAATTATCTTAGATTTGAATGCTATGGCAGCAGTGAATGTGGTTTATTTTCTAGAGATTATTTCTTATTTAATGAGAAAATGGAAAGAATTGAAACGATTGAGTGTTTAATTGTTATTTCTTCTTCTTTTTAACCCTCATTATTAGTTCCAAGCTACGATTTAGCAGATTTGCAATCTCATGAAGTGGAAGATTTCCGAGTTAGGATCAAGGCCTACTGTGATAAGATTGTTTTAGAAAGAGATGCCTTGGTAAGATTTTCTATATTATTTTATTATCTTTTCTGAATGTTTTCAAGTATTTTCTCTTTAAGTGAAGTGTAGATTGTATGGTACCTGTTGTATATGAAGAGGGTTGACTGATAAGATCATAGGCTGATCGAGATAATCTCATGTAATGATCAAATGATGTTCATTTTTCAACATAGTATCTGGAAAGAAACAATGCAGTTTTTGATAAGAAGAGTTGAAAGTAATGCATGCAAGATTTCACAGCTCTAGCATCACTCCTTTATACTGGGGTCGATCTAATTGACTTTAAACCCCCATCCGTAAAATTGTTGGCTTTGTGCCTAAATAAGAAACCAATATTATGATAAAGATGAAGGGTGGTACCAATAATCAATAGAGCATTGAACACTATGTTTTGCGACATATAGATAAAGACCTTTACATTCTGATTTCAAATCCCACTAAAGTCAGCTTTGCCTTTCATTTCTTCCAGAGTCGATAAAATAAAGTACCAGTAACACACTGGGGTCAATTTAATCAACTTTCCCCCCTTCCCCCAAAATTGTTGGCCTTATGCCTAAATCTGAAACCATTATTCATATGACAAAGACACTGACTTTCCTCTAATTATATTTATTTCTATTTTTTTCTTTCAGGGATGGGATGAAAGAATGAAATATTGCTTCCCTCTTCGACTCTGTAAAGAAGCATTACGGGCAACCATTGAAGATAAACTTAATAAAGAGAAATTGCAAAAAGGCTATTTTGCAATTGAAATATCTCGAGGCAAAAAGGTATATCTTACTTGGCTATTTTTTTGGTGTTTTATAATTTAAAAAGAATTATTTGGAGATGAATTTGTTTGGTTTGGGCTGGTTTTTGCTTCTGTATATTTTATATCCCTATAGTTAATTTAGCTGGCAATCAATGTTTATCGTTGATTGTCCAACAGTTAAAAATATAGATATAAATATGTATATATATATTCTCCATAGAGGTTAGATATTTTGCTCAAGAACACAACACACAACCCAGTCCAGTAATCAGACCCACAACATTATGATCATAAGTTCATTACCTTTACCACTAGGCAACGTACTCCACAGTCATGTACTAGGGTTGTTATGATTGATTACCTCGCCATAAATTGCTGGCCTGTGTCTAAATTAGAAATCCTTATTTTTATTAGGATACCAGATAAAATACCTAGTCAGCAGTATTTAGTTAACATATTTGTACATTCTAATTTCAAGCACTCTTAAAGACAATATTTAATTTTCGTCCTTCAGGTGTTGTTAAAATAAACACCTGTCAAGTGTACAGATGTTGATTAAAGTTACATACCTTTCCTCTCAAAATTACTGGCTCTGTCCCAGGTTAGAAATCTTTATTATTATTACTATTATTACTATTATTCTTTGAGTCTCAGTCATTGATGTTATTTAATTGGAAAGTTTGTTGAAATGAATATCAAGCCACTACCACTACCAGGACATATCGGAGGGTTCTTGCTGTTCCCAGCAAGCATGCCTTTTGAAATATTCCAAAAAACGGGGCTGGACTAATCTTTTTTAACCATCCTTGGAAACTCTTTGAGATAGTACCTAGTGCGCCTATGACAATCGGGATGACCTTGATTTCATGGCAGTTCCAAATCCTTTTTAGCTCCCACTTTAAATCTTGGTATCGGTTAATTTTCTCCCTCTCCTTTTCTTGCACTCTCGTGTAAAATGGGCAGGCTACATCTACAATCAGGCCAATCTTTTTTCCTTGTCCAAAACCACCAGGTCAGGCCTATTGTGTTCTAATTTCTTGTCCGTCTGTATCCTAAAATCCCATAGCAGCTTCACCTGATCGTTTTCTATCACCAACTCTAGCTTATGCTCATACCACTTCTCAGAATGTGGTAAATTGTTTACTTTGTATAGATGCCAGTGGATCACTCTGCCTATCACATCATGTCTCCAGCCTTTATAGTGAGTCTGGGCTAGGTGTTTACACAGTCTCTTCTCTCTCTCTCAACAGATCCTACACAGTGAGCTAGCCTCCTCCTTGTCAATATGGTGTTTCACCCACTTTGTTCTGAGGGCTTGCTCTTGCGCAGCCATTAGCATTCCATGTCTGTGGATCTCTAAATTCCGTTTTCTTAAAGAAGATACTATCAAGGGATTTTTCATGAAGGTTGCTCTTCCTCCTTGCTTATATTCGGAATTACTATTTTTGACAATTTTCACCAATTTCAAATTCTAAAATAATAATAATATAATAAGAATAATAAATAAGGATAAAAAATAATAATAAAAAATAATAATAAAATAATAATAATAAAAAAATAATAATAAATAAAGAAATAATGATTGTTTATAATTATAATTATTATTATCAATTTTTAATTCTAGGTTGTCAAAGAAGAAGTATTGGCTAATTCTTACCCGAAACAGTTAGTGTCACATTTGGTAAAAGTACAAGCTAAGACACTGGAACTTAAAGACTCAGATCCAACTAATTATTTGCTCAAAGTATCTGGATTGGATGAATATTTATATGGAAAACATGCTCTCATAGATTTTAAGGTAATGTCCATTTATGTATAATATAATATATAAATATAGTATATATTATACATAAATATATAATACAGGTAAAATTCCGGTATAACAAATACCATTAAAACAAAATTTTTTTCCATCCCTGAGTTAATAACAAACAAATGCTTGATTTGTTTTTGTTGATCTTGTTATAAAGAATTTTTTGTTACAGCAAATTTTTTTATATCCCGTGAATTTCATTATATCGGAATTTCATTGTATATCTCTATATATAATATATAATATATATTTATATGGAAAACATGCTCTCAGATTTTAAGGTAATAACCTTTTATGTATAATATAAAAATATATATATATTATACATAAATATATAATATATATTTATGTATTTTTATGCAATATGATGTAAATGTTTATTTAAATCTATGCTCCTTTCAAGGTCGATAAATAAAAGTACCAGTCTAGTACTGGGGTCGATTCTTCCTCTCTCTGGAAGAAATCTGCTGTACTCAGGCGTCAATTTTTTGAAACACCCTATAAAACCGAATTTGAGACCCCTTAACCCTTTAGCATTTACATTAATATATTTACTATTGTATTTTCATTGCAAACACTTTATGTCACATAATATTGGATCTATGAGATTTTGATATTTATTTTGAGAACAATACCTTCACATCAGTCTGAGCATCCAGTTACAGCTGGTTTGAACAGAAAGAGGTGAGGGAATTCTGGTTGGATATGGCCGGTTTAAATGCTAAAGGGTTAAACACTCTAAAATCATAGCCCTTGTTTATTGTTGTTTTCTTCTCTTTCTTTTGTATGTATTTTAGTTTATTTATGAATGTCTACACAAGGACTGTGTTCCCAAGATATGTTTGGTGTCTCGGTCAGAAGTTCCCCGTAAGTACTTTTATTGTTGTGCTGAATGAGTTCTATTTGTTGCTCTTTCTTCCACTTCTCTTCCTCCATGCCACACCTTAAAATGTTTGTGGATTGGAAGTATCAGTAGAGCGTAGGACAACATGCTTTATGAGATAGAGTTAAGGCCCTTTACGTTCTGACTTCAAACCCTGCCGAGGTTAGCTTTGCCTTTCATCCTTATGGGGTCAATAAAATAAAGCACCGGTAATGCACTGGAATCAATTTAATTGACTATTGCCTCGAATTTGTTGGTCTTGTGCCTAAATCAGAAACCATTATAATAAATTATAGGTGCAGTCATAGGGTTTTGGGTTCCATTCCACTGCAGGGAGCCTCAGGCCAACCAATGTCTTGTGAGTAAAATTTGGGTAACAGAAACTTTACAGAAGCCCATGTATATATATATTTCCACACTGTAAATGTGGTTGGTGTAAGAATGGGCATCCAGCTGTAAAAATCCACAGCCAAAATACAGTTCCAGCCCATGCAAGTATGGAAAAAAGGATGTTGAAACATATATACACACACAGAAACATATATATATGAAAGGAAAACCAACCAAGGTGCATGTGTTTTTATTGGCAGCATGACCCTCCTCCTCCTTCTTCACCCACTTATTCTTGAGATCGTTGTGGGAGCAGAATCCTCAAGTACTTCTTCCAGCGGGTCTTGTCAGAAGCAACCGTCTCCAATTGATCTGGCTGGAACCCCACGCGAGACCAGCCGAACTCATGGATGTCATCTAACCATGTTGCTTGGTGTCTACCTCTGGGTCTTCTGCTGGTTTTACTTGTAAAATTTGTCCAGCGATTTTTTTTTCTCTGATATTTTAAAATTAATTTTTGTTAAAATTGTCATATATTTTTCAGTACCAGCTCCTATTATACCACCCAGGAAATCTTCAACTTCACACCCTGTATGGAATTCTAATGACAATACAGCCATACCAGAGATATACTCTTGGGATATTTTTTCAAAAGTCACTATCAAGATCAATTGTGTTACTCAAGTGGAAATTTCGGATGGCAACAGAGTAAGTTTATACACTTCTAGTCATCATCATTATCTTCATCTCCATCATCACCACCACACCATCTTCACCATTTTAAGCCTGCTTTTCCTTGCTTACATGGGTTAGATGTTTTTTTTTACAACACAACATCTCTCCATTCACTGTGGTCTTTCATCATCTCCTCTGAGAGCTTCAGCAATTTGAGAACAGCTTTCACAACTTCTGCCCAGTTCTTCCTTGGTCTCCCTCTATTGCAGCTTCCTTCTACTGCAATTTCTTAGCACTACTTCATCCAGCAATCATCATCATTCATCATCATCATCATTTTACGTCCGCTTTTCCCTGCTTGCAAGGGTGGGACGGGAACTGATTCTGGCTTGATTTCTACAGCTGGATGCCCTTCCTAACACCAACCTCATTTACAGTGAGTGCTGGGATATTTTTTGCCGTGGCACCTCCACGACCACATTACAGTGGAATGATAGGGATCCCAGTCCCTATAATCTCATTTCTACAGCTGAGTAAACTGGAGCAACGTGAAATAAAGTGTCTTGCTCAAGGAAACAACACATCACCCGGTCTGAGAATTGATATTTATCACATGTCTATACTAGCACAGTCTTCTCTCCTGCACACTACATCTGATTCCTCTTATACCCAGCTTTTCTCTCTCAGCTCATTCATGTTTTGTCATTCACATTCATCAGAACATTCTTGCTTCATTTGTCTCCAACCTTCACATATATCCTCTATATTCACATCCCATGTCTCATTGCTAAGCAGCATTGCACATCACACATAGGCCTCATACAGCTGGCCTTTCATTTGTAGAGAGAAACCTTCTATTACCAGAGCTTCTGTTATAGTTTAGGGATTCGGTGGGTGGGGGAGCTTAAGTATATATATTGTATATATACTTAAGCTCCCATGCATATTATTATTATTATTAAGCTCCCATGCATATTATTATTATTAGCTCACGCTATTTTTTTTTACCAATAATACGAAACTAAGAAAGAACTTAAAACATCCTTCATCAGAAGATTGAATGGGAAATAAAAGATGAAATGGAAAGATAGAGAGTGAGAAGAGGAAGGAACAAAAAAAATGTTTTGCGAAAAAATGTGTATTCATTATATATATATATCTGTTGCAAATTGTTATAATTTAATTTCTAATTCTGTATTATTTCTGATCAGATAAAGGTAGTTGCAGGTCTCTATCTTGGTCATGAGGTGTTGTGTGATGTCGCCTCAACAGATGAACAGACTCTCTCACAACGGACCTGTGTCTGGAATGCAGAATTGACCTTTGACCACATGGTCAGTGACCTCCCGGAGATGACCCGGATCTGTTTCATGTTGTATTCTGTTGGCACAGGGAAGAATAAGAAGAATAAGGTAAACATTTTCTCTTTTCATTTATTCATTTTCTTCTTTTGCTCTTCTTTCTTTCTCTCTCTCTCTATCGTTTTCTTCTTTTTTCTCTTCTTTCTTTCTCTCTTCTCTTTTGTTTTCTTCTTTTTTCTCTTCTTTCTTTCTCTCTTCTCTTTTGTTTTCTTCTTTTTTCTGTTTCTGTATGGAAGATAGCAAGTTTACCTTTTACACCTACCTCCCTTCTTGTGATGACCAAATGTTTGATTGATTCAGTGATTGATTGATTGGTTAATTGATCAGTTGATTTATTGGTTAATTCATTTATTCATTGCCCTTATTGTTATTTTTAATATTTCTTCTCTTTCTGGTTTATTTTTGAATTTTTCAAGGATGCAAGCCCGTTAGCTTGGGCAAATGTCCCATTGTTTGATTTCAAATCTCAGCTTCGATGTAACATTTGTGAATTGTATATGTGGCCAATCCAAGATGATCTACAATTAGATGAACCTTGCTTTCCTATCGGTAAGTTATATATATCTTTTTATTTTATGATTTGAGAGGATTCTTCAATCTGGCCTAGCATGTGACAACCTCTCTAGTGTTGGTGCCCTATTAAAATGTACTCTGTAAACCTTATAAAATGTTAGCGTTAATGCCCTTATAAAATGTATCCAGTCCACCTTAGAAAATGTTGGTATTGATGCCCTGATAAAATGTACCCAGTCCAACATTATCACCCCTTCCTTTCTCAGTTGACGTTATCACTACTTCCTTTCTCAGTCAATATCACCCCTTCTTTCTCAGTTTGTCATCACCCCTTACTTTGTCAGTCATCTCTTACGACAGACAAATACACAATATATAAATAGATTTTTGTAAACAATGTAAAATGGAAAAAAAAAAGATATGTTAATGATGTTTTTGTTTTCCTGCACCCAGGAACTGTAACTCCAAATCCTGCCGGTAAGAAAGCTACAACTCTTCGTGTCTATTTCTCGACATATAACAGAGATAAGAGGATTGTGTATCCACAAAAAAAAGAGGTATGATTTGTTGTATGAAATATTCTTTCAATATTGGTGTTCTCTAGGGTGGTGGATTGGCAGTATCAGTAGAGCGTCAGACACCATGCTTTGCAACATAGAGTTATGGCCCTTTACGTTCTGAGTTCAAATCTCGCTGAGGTTAGCTTTGCTTTTCATCCTTACGGGGTCGATAAAATAAAGCGACAGTAATGCACTGGAGTAATTGCTGGCCTTGTGCCAAAAGTAGAAACAATTATACAAGATACTGCAGTAATTAGGAGATTGTTTGCTCCCAACGGGGCTTGATACGGGGTGAATAAAATAAAGTACCAGTAATGCACTGGAGTTGATTTAATCGACTTTCCCCCCCTCCCCCAAAATTGCTGGCCTTGTGCCTAAAGTAGAATAGAAACAATTATTATTATCATTGTTTCTTGCTCAGCTTCTAACGCTGGAGATGTATTAGCTGTTCATTACCAGTAAATTGAGGTAACACCCCTTATTTTTCGAGTACCCTTCGGAGTATTCAAACTGTTTGAAGCAATGTTATTTTTTTGTAAGTGTTCCATCTGTATTGCAATCCCTATTATTATTACTACTATTATTAAAAATGTTATACTGCAATTAGTGAGCAATACTCTCATTGCTTACATATTTCTAACAGGCCAAAGAGTGGTTTGTTGCATTTGTTATGGTGAAATTAACAAGGGAGTATGTGTAACTTGAGGAAAAATAAATATATAAAGACTTGTTGACTGCTGCATTTATTTTACACAGCTACAGTTGCTGTGCTGTTTTTTTTTTCAGTAAAATGAATATTTTGATTGACAAACGTCACATCAATAAACTAGTAACCCCATCTAGCTTTGAAATTATGAACTGTTGGAAACGTGTTCATAACTTTGAAGTTATGAAATGTTGGAAAGGAGTTCAAACATGTTAGGATGAGTTATCTCGTCTGTGGCACTGAAGAGATTAATGTTTTATGCCACAAAAGAAATACTTTTTTTTTTTATTCTTGACAGATTTTAGGTAAAGCTGCTGAAAATATGGAACCTGTTGGTTCATTTGGTTCTCCAGTAAGTCTATTGTTTCTCTATTCACATTTATTTACAGCTTGTGTTGTTGTTATCTTTATTTGAAACTTCCTTTGAATTCTACTTCTTTCCCATATCTTGTCAAATGTCAACCTGACATCTGAGGCAAAATTTGATACAATCAGTTGTCAAATAAATGATGTCATAAGGGCACAAACCACAATAAATGTCTTTCCAAGGTATTTAAATTGATAATGCCCTTCTCAGGACAAGTATTATTATTGCAGTGTTGGTCGAGTATCAGACAACATGCTTTGCAACATAGAGTTATGGCTCTTTATGTTCTGAGTTCAAATCCCATTGAAATTGGCTTTGCCTTTCATCCTTACAGGGGAGATAAGATAAAGCACTGGTCATGCACTGGGGATTATTTAATCGACTGTCCCCTCCCCTTCAAATTGCTGGCCTTGTGCCTAAATCAGAAACCATTATTATTATTATTATTAAATAAAATCATTATTATTATTGTGGCGGTGGATTGGCAGTACCGGTAGAGGGTCAGACGTCATGCTTTGACGCATAGAGTTACGGCCCTTTCCATTCTGAGTTCAAATCCCGCCGAGGTCAACTTTGGCTGATGTATGCATACCTTTAATGTAGTTCTCATTGAGATTCAGCATGATACAAATATGACTTTAATTACTTATTTTATTGCCAGCCAGCTAAGTGAACTAAAGCAATGAGAAATAAAGGACATAATGCCTCACCCGGAATGGAACTCACCACCTTACCATTGTGAGCCAAATTACAACAACAACAACAACAATAATAATAATAGTAATAATAATGATGAGTTCTTTGTTATTTATTTAGGTAAAGCTGAGAAGGTCGTGAGGGGTAGGGACAGAGTCCTCAAACACTCCTTCCAGCTGGTTCTGTTAGAAGCAACTGTCTCCAACTGATCTGACTGGATTCCCAAGTGAGACCAGCTTGATCAGGGTCTATCTACCCCTGCTTGGAGATTTCCTGCCAGTTGGTTTTGTCTATCAATGTAGGAAATTGCTGTCATTGAGATAATATCAATAAACTGTGAAAAAAAAAATGTTTGAATTATTAAAATTATTTCTTTTGATAGATGTGGAGATCTAACAAGATTGTAATTGACCAAGTACGGAAAATCATCGAAGAAGGAAATGCTCTCTTTGAACAGGATAAAGAACTTCTATGGCGATTACGTCATGAAATCAAACATCGGTTTCCCAATTCTCTACCTTTGCTGCTGTCATCTGTTAAATGGAATAACAATATAGATCTTTCAAAGGTAAAAAATAAATGTTTTCAAAGATAAAAAAGATTTTCAATAATGAACACCACCGGCTACTATCTCCTCCATAAATAATCAATAAATATGGGTAAATGGGAGAATTAGTAGATTGTAGTGTTTAGAGGTGAATTGGCAATGTTTAATGGTAAATTTGCAGTGAATAGTAGAAAATTAGTAGTGTTTAGTGGTGAATTGGTAGTGGAAAGAAGTGAATTGGCAATGTTTAGTTGTGAATTGGCAGTGTTTAGTGGTAAATTGGCTTTGTTTAGTGGTGAATTGGCAGTGTTTGGTGGTGATTAGGCAGTGTTTAGTGGTGAATTGGCAGTATTTAGTGGTGAATTGGCTGTTTAGTGGTGAATTGGATATGTTTTGCGTTGAATTGACAGTGTTTGGTGTTGAATTGGTAGTATTTAGTACTGAATTGGCAGTGTTTAGTGGTGAATTGGTAATGTTTAGCTGTGAATTTGCTGTTTAGAGATGAATTGGTTGTGTTTATTACTGAATTAGCAGTGTATAGTGGTGAATTGGCAGTGTTTAGTACTGAATTGGTAGTGTTTAGTGATGAATTGTTAGTGTTTAGCTGTGAATTCGCTGTTTAGTGCTGAATTGGCAGTGTTTATTGTTGAATTGGCATTGTTTAGTGGTGAATTGGTATTGTTTAGCTGTGAATTCACTGTTTAGTGCCGGATTGGCAGTGTTTAGTGCTGAATTGGCAGTTCCTGGTGATGAATTGGCTGTGTTTGGAGGGGAATTGGCACTTGAGGGCTAAATTGGCAGTGTTTAGTACTGAATTGGCAATGTTTAACTGTGAATTGGCTGTCTAGTGCTGAATTGGCAGTGTTTAGCTGTGAATTGACTGTTTAGTGCTGAATTGGCACTGTTTATTGCTGAATTGGCAATGTTTAGTGCTCATTTAGTAGTGTATAGTAGTGAATTTGCAGTGTATAGTGTTGAATTGGTAGTGTTTAGCCGTGAATTCGATGTTTAATGCTGAATTGGCAGTTCTTGCTGATGAATTGGCAGTGTTTAGTACTGAATTGGCAGTGTATAGTGGTTAATTGGTTGTTTTTGGTGGTGAATTGACTGTTTAGTGTTGAATTGGCAGTGTTTATTACGGAATTGGCTGTTTAGTAGTGAATTGGCTATTTAGTGGTGAATTGGTAGTGTTTAGCTGTGAATTCATTGTTTAGTGCTGAATTGGCAGTGTTTATTGCTGAATTGGTAGTATTTAGTAGAGAATTGGCAGTGTATAGTGGTGAATTGGTAGTGTTTAGCTTCAAATTTGCTTATTTATTGCTGAATTGCTAAATTGGCAGTGTATAGTGGTGAATTGGCCGTTTTTGGTGGTGAATTGGCTGTTAGGGCTGAATTGGCAGTGTTAAGTACTGATTTGGCAGTGTTTAGTAGTGAATTGGTAGTGTTTAGCTGTGAATTGGTTGTTTAGTGCTGAATTGGCAGTGTTTATTGCTGAATTGGTATTGTATAGTAGTGATTTGGCAGTGTATAGTGGTGAACTGGCTGTTTGTTGGTGAATTGGCATTTTAGTGGTAAATTGGCAGTGTTTATTGCTTAATTAGCAGTGTTTAGTGCTGAATAGGCAGTGTTTAGTGTTGAATTGTTATTGTCTAGTGGTGAATTGGTTGTTTAGCGGTGAACTGGCAATGTTTAGTGCTGATTTGTATATAGTAGTGGATTTGGAATGTTTAGTGGTGATGTGGCAGTGTGTGGTGGTATTTTATATCTTTTATATCGATTTTAGTTATCTAAATTATTATTTTTATTTGTTTACCTGTTTATTTATTTTTTTAATATAATATATTTCTTATTTAATTTTCAATTTATTATATTATATTTGTCTTTCAGATGCAAGCTTTATTAATGAGTTGGCCAAAACTGAACTGTGAACACAGCTTAGGTTTACTTGATTTTACATATGCTGATAGGGCTGTGAGAGAATTTGCTGTTAGTTGTCTTCAAGAACTGTCGTAAGTTAATTTTACAAAATATAGATTTAACCTTCTCAATATTCTCTTCCTCCTTCTTTGCTTGATGGGACTGGGGTCATCCTAGGTCAGCAATCCCAGAGGCGTCATCATGTGTAGTGCTGACCAAGTCCACCAGTGCCAATAATCACTGGTAGTCCCATGCCAGCCCCTGTACATCCTCTAAGGTGATGTCGAGCCTCTGGAGATCTTCCTTAATCCCATCCAGCCATCTGGTGTGGGGTCTGTTATGGGGTAAGGTATTGTTCTCAAAATAAATAATATGAAAATCTCATATTCAATATTATGTGAGATAAAGTGTTTACCGTGAAAATACAATAGTAAATATAGAGTAATGTAAAGTTAAAGGCTTAATGTTGTTAACTGCAAGTTTCTGATTGGACAAAAATATTAACTGGTGAAGAAGTTATTTGTCCAGTTTAGCATACATTTCTTTTACAACTTTTTTCAATATTTCAATGTTTCCTCATTTCACAATATTATCTGGTCCCTTTAATCTTATATTTTTAATTTTTAGAGATGAGGAAATCATGCAGTATTTACTACAATTAGTACAAATACTGAAGTATGAATCCTATTTGTATTGTCCAATCGTCGAGCTGCTTTTAAGTCGTGCTTTACGAAACCGGTGTTTTGGACATAGATTTTTCTGGCTTCTCAAGTAAGTTTTTCATGTTTCTTTATTTTGTTTGTTGTTTTAGTTCGTTTGTTGTTATTGTATATTTTAATTCTTTGTGTCTATCGAATATGCTGTTGTGTCCCGGTATTCACAGGGGTTCCGTTCCTAGAGCATCCGCGAAGAGTGAAAAACCATGAATATTGGACGTGGTCCATAAAAATGCTTATAAACATCAAAATATAATGCAAAATATAATAAAAAAAAGTGGTGTCCAATAGGCCGGCAAATATGGTATATTGTTATTAATAACTTAGTGTTAAAAAAATATATATTGCCACGAAAAAAGCCATAAAAATAATTGCAGAAGATGTTTATGATTCCATGAATATTTGGTGGTTTCCACAAACAATTATTAGTTAGGTTCTAAGGGAAATTCTGCGAATAACCGGGACAGCGAATGCCGAGGGTACACTGTATAGCAAAATGGTATTTATCGATTCCCAGACCAGGCTGTGTGTTGTATCTTTGAACAAGACACTTTTATCTTGCTGCTCCAGTTCACTCAGCTGTAGAAATGAGTTGTGATGACACTAATGCCAAGCTGTATTGGCCATTGCCTTTCCCTTGGACAGTATTGGTGGAGTGGAGAAGGGAGACTGGTATGCATGGGCAACTGCTGGTCTTCCACAACCAACCTTGACTGGACTTGTGCCGTGGAGGGGGAACTTTCTAGGTGTAAATTCCATCGTCATTTGTGACTGAAAAAGGCCTGGACTTGTGCCTTAGAGGGGAACTTTCTAGGTGTAAATCCTATGGTCATTTGTGACTAAAGAGAGCCTGGACTTGTGCCTTAGAAGAGAACTTTCTAGGTGTAAATCCCATGGTCATTTGTATCTGAAGAGGGTCTTTATGTTTTTTAAGTCTCAGATGAGAAAAAAGAAACATGTTTTCTGTAGTGATGTGAAAATATTTATTAATTTGTATTCTTTTATATGTGTGATTTGTTATACATAATTTTGATTTTGTTTTTCTGTTTTTCTTTACCCCTTTCTCTTTAAATCATCAAGGTCAGAAATGCACGAATGCCAAGTAAATGTAAGGTTTGGTCTCATACTAGAAGTCTACTGCAAGTCTTGTGCTGATCACACTAAGGACTTGATACGTCAAAATGAAGCTTTGTTGAAAATTAACTCGGCCAATATGCTTATCAAGAACACAAATCTAAATATTAGTGACAAGGTATGTAGTTATTTCATCTTCATACAGATATACGAGGTTCAGATGAAAAGTTCATAGGCTGACTATGAAGGAGTGATGCTAGAATTGTGAAATCTTGCATGTATTCATTTCAACTCTTCTTATTGATAACTGCATTGTTTCTTTCTAGGGACTATGTTGAAAAACAAACCTCATTTGGTTATTCCATGAGAGTATCTTGGTCAGCCTATGAACTTTTCGGCTGACCCACGTATATAGTGGAAACTGCTTATTATGATCTTGAATAATATAATCAATCAGCTGAGGATAGTGGATTGGCAGAATCGGTAGAGCATCAGATAAAATGCCACATTGTAGTATTTGTTCTGGCTCCTTACATTCTGAGTTCAAATCCTGCCAAGTTCAATTTTGCCTTTCTTCCTTCTCTAAAATCTGTCTCAAGCCTGAAGGCTCATCAGGCCACTGCTTATCCTGGTTTCCATAGTGTTAAGTTACTGAGAGTACAAGACCCCACTAGACAGGATGCCAGTCCATCATAGAGTTAATGAAAAATGAAACCCATTGGATAATATAGTCCTTCATACATTATGTTTGTAAAAGAAAAGTAATAATAATAATGGTCACAGCCTTTGATCATATGTGTGTTTGTTCTGGGATTGATGTGACTACCTCCTGCCACCATTATTAGAGTAAAGAGCAGAGGATTGGCAGAGTCATTAGAGCATTATAAAAATGCTTAGCAGAATGTGTTCTAGCTTTCTACATATTAAGGTCAAATTCTGCCAAGGTTGACTTTGCCTTTCATCCTTCTGGGGGTCATATACTTTTTCTGTAAGTCATGTATTTTTCTATAAGTCTATCCCAAGCTCATCAGGCCGGTGCTTATCCTGGTTTCTGTGGCATTAAGTAACTGAGAGTACAAGACATACCTTAGGACAGGACGCCAGTCCATCACATCAAACCCCAGGGGTGATTAGTCGAGTGAGGGAGGAGGGGAATGAGAGACTATAGAAGTCCAGCGTTCTAAGATTTGTCACAGCTGTGTGTTTGTATGTTTGTAATCAGTTGTGTGAGTGAGCACAAAGGAACCAACCAACCAACAAACATCTTTTTTTTTATATTATGTATAGATATTACAATTAGCTGTCATTTTTGACGGCACGGGGCCAGCTAGTATATTATAACCTTAATGTTCTAAACATCAAATTGATTGGTGTGACATTGATAAGGAGATAACATGAATTAGACAATAAGATTTTGAGGAAATTTATGATTAAGCTTTTTATTTTTCTTTATTGCTTCTTATTCATCCATTCCTTAAAGTTCTTTCATTGCACATTCTGTGACCTCCTCAAGACAAGGTGGAGTAGAAGTTTAAGACCAGAAAGAAGAAGAGACACAAAAGAGAATAGATAGTCATTGAGGAGGTCACAGAAGAGAACAGTTAAACCATGGACATTGGTGACCTATGCATAAATACGGCTATTTTCATTA
>OZ024753.1:5321002-5326002 GCA_964016885.1 Eledone cirrhosa | reverse complement strand
AATTCAAGATGTTTTTGAGTGAGAATATATTATTAGAATGAGCTGTTTCAAAGAGATTACCACCTCCCCTTTGTTGGTGTCATTGATAAAATGGACCTCTTAGAGTATGCAAATGTATATATGGGAGATGATAACCTCTCTGGTTGTGGTGTCATGATTAAATGGATCTTGTTAGAGCGTGCCAATATATGTAAGTGAGGTGTTGGTTCCTGGCCCATCCGAGCACTTGGTAGGTTGTGGAAACATGTAAAAGCAGGCTCCCGGCTTATTTGAGAGCTCTGTTGACCTGTCCAACCCTTGCTTGTAGGAAAAATGGAAGTTAACTGATAATGATGATGATGATAGAATTATTTTGGCAATTTATATTTTATATTTTACTTTTGTCTTACTTATTTTGGCAATGTTGGGGTGTAACGTAGCATTTACACTTTAGTAAAAGTAGTTTTGGCATTGTTGATTCTGTCAGTGCACAGGTGAAACTCCAGAGTATCAAGGCTCACCACTTAACCATATTAAATGAATATATATATATATATCAGCATTTTCTTTCGTCTTTTTCTGTTTAAATCAGCTTTTTAATGTAATAACACCTGGCATGCTGTTTTTTGCTTTATGAGTCTGACCTGTATTATAATGTCACCTTTTGCTCATTTGTATTTGAATGATTACAATGTCTATGTTCATGAAGATATGTAGAACAGTGGACCGGCGCCCAGTATATCTATTGAGACACGGCCCGCTCTCCTGCATTGAAATGTTTGTAGAGTAAAATCATATTGTAAATCTTAACTGGTTATTCATTGTTATTTTATTATATATCTACTATATAAATTGGAAGTGGTCGGACGTTGTATATTTAAGTGTGTATTTAAGTAAGTAAGTAAGTGTAGTCGGATAAACGTCGAAACGGCTTGGTGGAATGCAGCGAAAATTTACACAGTTATGCAGAATGACCCGAGGAGGCGTTGGGTCGACTTTTAGGGTACAAGTTTCCATGGTTACGGAGAAAATCGATAAAACAGGAATTTCCCATTCAAATTGAACTGAGAGTAATCTGTGAACGCAGAAGTAAATATTTCGAGAAACGTTCCAACCGAATGAAAACAGGAAGACGATATTTTGGTTCATGAAGACGTTCCCTGGCAATGAACGGAAAAAAAAGCGAGGATAATACGTCGTTATGTGGAGCGAGAAGAACAATTTCATGCAAAGACAAGACCAAGTTTATGGTATAAATGGAGTCGTTAGACTAATATTCTATTTAACATAACAGAATGATTTCCAGCTCCGGAGTTTAAGAATGTTGTAAATAAAATTGAAAACGAAAATGACAGAGGTTATTAAAATAGTAAAAGTAAATAGTGAAGATTTAGGCCAGTACATACGAATGCCCCGACGGACATACACATACATACGCACACACAAATACATACCCCCACCCCCCACCCCCACACACATACGAGTGCGCGCCTGTATAAACCTTATGCATTTCTACAGTATTTTCACCAAACTTAAGACATAGGTTACTTATGTACTCCGGATGGTCATGGGCACTTTCATTTTTCCAAATATTGATTATAGGGCCTCTCGGCAGATAACCCCCTTTAACCACTTCCTTGGAGTTGAATGAAAAACTGCAGTGCAATGCAACAAAACGTCATAACTTCTGGAGTATGCAAGCGATTTTCACAAAACTTGACACATGGGCTACGTTTGTCCTACAGATGAATATGAACTCTCACAATTGGCACATATTGAGTAGGAGACCCCTGGGGGCAGGAACCCTCTTTTGGAAAAAGCCAATGATTTTGTAAAAGTAGTTTTCGAAGTAGCACTGAAGTATTGACAAAAATTGTATACACAACTGCTATTTAATACCCGAGCAACGCCAGGTACCTCTGCTAGTATATATATATATATAGAGAGAGAGATGGAATATAGAGATGTATATGTAATTGATTATTCTGCTGTATGTGATCTTATCTAATATATTTCCCTTGGTTATTTTTCTATCCAGAATGAACCCGTATGGCTGTCTATGTACCGGAGAAAACACTGGAATGATAGAAGTGGTCTCCAATGCAGAGACAATAGCTTCTATCCAACGAAAGTATGATGGAGCAGCTGTGAAATGTGTCTATGAATGGCTGAAGAAACACAATTCTACCGATGAAAAGTAATTTCTACCAAAAATAGATTCTGCATGCATACAAACACACACATACATGCACACATGCATATAGACATACATATACATGCACACATACATATAGACATACATATACATGCACACATACATACATGTTGATCAGCAATATCAAATTGTCCCTTAATTTAAATTTTTTTTTATTGTTTAATGACATGTAAAATGTATTTCTGTTTTTTCTTCCAGATTAGCAAAAGCAGTCACAGATTTTTCTCTCTCCTGTGCTGGTTACAGTGTCATCACCTATGTCTTAGGAATTGGAGATCGACACAATGATAATATCATGATCAAAACAAATGGACAGGTAATGAAATATGTCTATACATACACACAATCACCCAGGCAAGCATAGGTGAGCTAGGTCAGCTCAACTCAGTTCAGCTCAGTTAAGTTCTGATAGGCCAGCTCAGTCCTTGCAGTCTAGCTTAGTCTTACAGGCTAGCTCAGCCAAGCGAAGCCAGCTGAGGTCAATTGAGCCTAGCCAGGCCAGCTGAACCTAGACAGGCCAGTTCAGCCAAGCAATGCTATCCAAACCAGCTCAGCCCAGCTAGCTCAGCTCAGTCCAGCCAGGCCAACAAGACCCAGCTTGACTGCTCAAGCCAAGCCAGTTCACCCATCAAATCCCGCTCAGGCCAACTTAGTCCAGCCAGCCCAGCTTAACTCAGTCAGCCCTGCTAAGCTATCTCAGCACAATCAGCCCATCCAACCCAGCTCATCCCAGACAGCTTCGAATGCTTGACCAGCTGAGGCTTCTTAACACAACCAATGCCAAACAACTGCAATCCAGCCTAGCTAAGGCCGTATAATCTTAGACAAGCTCATCTTAGCCCGTCTAAGTTACATCTGGGTCAGCTTAATGATGCCCAGCTCAGGTAAGGCCAACCAATTCAAGATCAAGATAAGTCAGACCAGTTCAGCTGAGATGAAACTATCTCAGGCCTGGCTAGTTATGACCAAATGAGAGAGACAGTAAAGAAGCCAGTTAAGTTCAGGAAAGCTGAGCACAGGCTAGTCCTCTTTATACCAACTCTGCTCACACTGTGTTGTAATTAGAATGGTGTCCCAATAAGCCCTAATAATGTTTAGAAAATACAAATCAGCTTATCTTACCTTCAATTTAATTTTCTTTTACTCTCTTTCCAGCTCTTTCATATAGATTTTGGTCACATTTTGGGCAACAAGAAAAAGAAATTTGGTGTGAGACGAGAAAGGGTACCGTTTGTTCTCACGTCTCATTTTGTTTATGTCATAAAAAATGGTGAAGACCAGAATGATAATTTCCAGAAGTAAGCAATTATTTATTTATTTATTCATGTCGACATGTCTGTCAATTTGTGTTGTTGTTGTTTTCCCTGAAGATATATATATAGAGGTAGAACACTGGAAGGTGACCTAACTGTTGTGTTACTACTTCTATATATATATATATATATATATATATATATATACAAAAGTACAGCATATTCGAAGTTTGATCAGCAGCTAAGCCAACGAATGCCTTCAGCAGTGCAGCCAAGCACTCGACAAGGTATAGGACCTCAGAGTAGAGTAATAACATACAGTTTAAAGGGCTTTGCAAATTGAAGATAGCGACCGCTAATTCAGCTGCGTGATCTGTAGCAACGAAAGAACTGACTAGTGAGAAAAAAATACACACACACACACATATATGCATACACATATATATATATATACATATACAATATAGATTTTATATGTGGCCATGCTCTGGTGCAATAAGTAGCAGCAAGTGCCCACAGAATATTAGCTCATTCCATTGCACAGATGGTTCTATAGAAATAGTGGACACCTTCCGTTACCTGGGTGACAAAATCAGCAGTGGGGGAGGCTGCTCTGAAAGTACAGTAGCTAGAGTCAGAACGGGATGGAAAAAGTTCAGAGAGCTTATACCACTATTGGCCGCTAAAGAGTTCTCTCTAAAAATGAAAGGCAGGCTGTATGATGCCTGCATACGGACAGCAATGTTACATGGCAGTGAGACATGGGCCTTGTGTGCAGAGGATATACGTAGACTAGAGAGGATCGAAGCTTGCATGCTCCGTTGGATGTGTAATAGTAATATACGTGAACGGCAAAGCATAAACAAACTAAGTGAGAAATTAGGAATAAGAGGGATCAGATGTTGTTTACTTGAGAGAAGACTACGTTGGTACGGTCACGTGATGCGCATGAAAGACGACAGCTGTATAAAAAAGTGCAGGGCGATAAAAATAGACGGTAGCCACGGAGTAGGCAGACTCAGAAAAACCGGGACGACTTGATAAATTCCGACCTCACACACTTACACCTCTCCAAGACAATGTCACTGGACCGAGATCTTTGGTGCTACACAGTCATACAGAAGACCCGCCTTGCCTAAGTACAAAGCGAACCTACAGTCAGTAGGCACCTCTAACAAAATACACCCCCCGTCCGACTACGCCCACCCCATCCACACCACCCCCTTAAATGTGAAGTTATGTTGGTACCACAACATCCAGTCCGAAACAAATGAGGTCGTGTAGGCGTCACAACAAAAAAACACACAGTCCACGCTGTAATGTGGCCAAGTAGGTAACAGGGTAAAAACCTCCCAGTCCACACTGTAAACGTGGTTGGTGTTAGGAAGGGCATCCAGCCGTAGAAAACCTGCCAGACAGTCCTATACGAGCAGGACAACAAATCTTGCCTCAAGTGGGAAAACTCCCGTCCAAACCCATGCAAGCGTGGAAGATGGACGTTAAACGATGATGATGATGATGATGATACATACGTACATGCACATATCTGTACA
>OZ024753.1:5308502-5311002 GCA_964016885.1 Eledone cirrhosa | reverse complement strand
CTTTATAGAATTAATAAAGAAATAAATACTATAGTAAATAGACTCAACTTAGAATAAGACTAGGATATTAATTATACCACCCCATAGGTTGTAACAGGTCCTGGCCAAATGCACATGATGTATCTCTAGCATATCCACACCGATACCACATTAAGCAGTTGAGATGGCATTCACCCTCTCAAGACTCAGATAAGCCTATTTTGTTGATTTCTCAAGAGATCTAATTAGTCGAGCAGGCGGGAGACCGAACATACTAAATTTGACGAATATAAAATCGTAAAGACTTTTGAGAACAAGAACATAATTTTGATTGCCTATGGACGCTTGTCCTATATCAATATTTTGGTTATTATATTCTTTACCAGATGGCGCCATGCCATCAAAAATGATGGCTAATTGTAATATGTATGCATATGTGTGTAGCCAAATTGCTACACATACACATTCACAGCTGTGATGAATTTTAGAACATGGTCTTCTATAGTTTCTCACCTTCCACTTCCTCAGTCATGATATAAATATGTGTATGTAATAATTATTTTTTCTAAATGTGTCTGTTTATATATATATGTATGTGTAGATTTATGTGTGTTTGTAATTCTATTGTCTATGTATCTTTTTAAATAAACACAGACAAATATTATATATAAATATAATACACAAACACACATATACACATAATCATAAGAGCCAATGTGTGTAGCCAATTTGCTATACATATAGACACACACATGTAGCGAATACTGGACACTGTCCCCTTCCTTTCTCAGCCAACGTTACCACTCCTTCCTTTCTCAGTCAACATTATCACCCCTTCTTATCTTAGTTTGTCATCAGCACTTCCTTTGTCAGTCATCTCTTATGACGGATAAAAACACAAGGGTATTATATATTAGTAGATTGTAGATGTGTATTATAATCCCATCTTGGATTTATTTAAACCCTACGAAGACTACATCATGTGCATAGCATGCAGTTGGGGTGGTATAGAGCTCACTGAGTTGATGTAACAATAATGATAATAAAGGCTGTCAGATGTGACTTGAACAACTGGTCTTTGTTATCTAAAATTGAACCTGCACACCATATAACAGGCTGTAATTAAAATTCCACACACTAGGAACATTACACAGTTGCTTCAATCCCACATAACACCGCTTAATTTGCTGGTCAAATTCAATTCGTTTTGATAGCTGACACTAGAGCGAAAATACATTTCTGTTACTGGATTTAAAAATATGTTAGATTAAAATATAGTGATAATTACAAAGTCACTTTATAACTAAATGTAATTTAGTTATTTACCTTTAATAGCTAAATTCAGTGCCGGTAATTTAAATTAATAACAATCAGTATAACACTATAATCACGTGTATATTTGTATACACACTTTCGCTGAACATTCGAATATATAAGGTATAGGCTATGTAGCTGCTCCTGGCAAAATAGACCAACATGCTTTTTAAGCTTATTTTATCAGTAAACCCTAAAGGGACTCAACTCTAGCCAGAGGTCTTGGAAGCTTATTTTACTGCTAAATAATAAATAGTGTTTTAGGACCCAGGTTGTGACTTTCTACTAAAATTCTTAATTTCGAAAATATTTGACTGCTAAAAATTTAAGCCATGGAAGTCAGTAGATGTGTGTGTCTGTAACTAAAGTATAACGTACATTACGAATAGATGAAACTCAAGCAGAATTATAAGATGATGACTAAAGGATTTTAACTTTTTTTTTTAAATTGTCTTAACTCGGGCTGCAACTCATGGTGTCTGACTTCCTTACCGGGGTTGGCTACATAGCCTCTTCCAATATATAAATCTATTTAAGTCACCCCAAAAAATAATTGTTTAATTATCTATCTTCCTTTATTTATTGATATCTCAATGTATTCTATGATAATATAAATAAGATTAATGCCAGTGTTTTGCTGATAAGATTTTTCTATACTGGTGCAAATCTTCTTATTAAGTTTAAACTTGAATTATCAAAAAATTATCAAATCTTTTCCATTTTGTAATTTTTGTATATTTTTATACACCTATGATTGACTAAATAGACTTTTCTTGTCAATTTGCAAACTAAAAACTTCTTGTAACTTTAATAATGTATGGACACAAAGAAGTGTTAAATTTTCTTATACTATTTTTAACACTGCTTTGCTGTTGCTTTTAAATGTACTTGTATTTTGCATTATATTATTTAATATGATATGAGCCTCATTTATGGTATAAAGTTATCTTTTGCATGTATTAATGTTGAAGCTTATAACAATATGTAAATTCCCCAGGATATGTCACAAATGCAGACAGTGGTTATACAAGAGATGTAGTGGGAAAACAGGCAGGCTCGCGAAAAACACAGACTTCATATGTGAACCCTGCACAGGGATAGTAGGCAAAGACCTTCAGATAGCATGCCCCTTCAAATGCACAGAAATAGTTGATAGCTTCTGCTATCTGTGCAGAAAGCACAGTTAGGGGTGTAAGAATGGGTTGGA
>OZ024753.1:5291002-5303502 GCA_964016885.1 Eledone cirrhosa | reverse complement strand
TTTAGTGGTACCACATGAGGAAAGGCTGGAAGTTAATATATTAAACTGAACATGACCATTACAATTCTATTCTTGCACGAGGTTAACTTTGCCTTTCATCCTTACAGGGTCGATAAAATAAAGTACCAGCAATGCACTAGGTAATTGCTGGCCTTGTGCCAAAAAGTAGAAACAATTATTTATAGAAGGATATTTAGAGTCATTAAATTCACTGTACAGCAATAACATTGGATAAAATGTAATAAATATACTGAAAGGAATGTAAATTCTAGTAGATTCTTCTAGTAGCTGAAACAGTTCTGAATATTTTATTTTGATATATATATATCTTGCAATAGTAATTTGGTGCTAAATTCATAAAAGATATGACAAGCACTTCTCAGAAAGAATAGTTTACAAAATATAGTAATAGAATTATCAGTTATATTAACAACACAGATTTGGTAGATTTGGTTAGGATTGGGTGAGAGAGAGAACAAGAGGGAGACAAAGACAGCAACCAACAAATTAATCAGAAATATTCTGAGCATTGAATCACCTTTCCTTTTTTTCTTTTTCTTTTTGGAAAGATTAAATGAGAATTTAAATAGAAATTATTAGATGAATATTTGAAAAGAAAATAGTTTCCATGAAGCCAGTAAAATTATTATCAAAAAGTTTAAATGTTAATCTTTTCTTTAGCTGCAACAACAGTTCTTATGGACAATGATTATCCCTGTGTTTTCCATATCTTTAAATAGGTGAGAGATAACTACCCACCTCATATTTAGTCTATTTTTCAGCTAAACAGGCTGAGACAGAGCTAAACAACTTACCCAAGAGCATACATGTCACCAGAAGAATATGAATTAATGACCCAAGTGCTAAGCATTTGTGATTCAAACATACAAACACACAGGCCTGTATCTAATCACTTTCCTTTGTACTTTTCACTATTATTATCAAGCTATTAAAAAACAAAAAAGGAACTTAATTTGTTGTTGTAAATGAAATGAGGAATTTTGATGAGTAATATTTTTCCATTGTAAAACTGATAGTTTTCAAAATGTAATATTTGAAACTAATATCAGTAATTAAAAACGAAATAAGATGTTTAACAACAATGTTAAAGGGTAGACAACTAAGCCTGATACTTAGCTATTTGATTGACTAATGTGGTAAATCATTTGATTATAAAACTATTTATTTGCTACAGCTGATAGTAGACTTCAAGACTTCCACAAGTGTATGCAATAGTTTTTGTCTAACTATCACATTCTAATCTAACCCTAACCCTTTAGCATTTAAACCAGCCATATCCAGCCAGAATTCTCTCACCTCATTCTGTACAAACTGGCCATAACCAGTCGCTCATACTGACGTTAAGGTGTTGTTCTCAAAATAAATAATATCAAAATCTCATAGAATTCAATATTATGTGAGATAATTATGTGAAATAAAGTGTTTACTGTAAAAACAATAGTATATATAGAGTATTATAAATGCTAAAGAGTTAGATATATATTTGATACAAACTGGTATACCAACACCTGGTTCCTGTCAACATGGGATGTGTTTTGTCCTTATTTGGTTTTAATACCTAAATATGAGAGGAAGCTTTACAGAGGTCCTCAATAACTTACGTGTGACATATTATTTCCTCTAGAATATATCTCAGAAGATATATAGCACTTTAAAGTATAATAATTATTTTTATATAAAAATATATATTTCTCAATCAAAACACCCAAACAATTATTTTAGAGTAAAACTAATATTTAGTCACAGACTAATGACTAAAACCAGTAAAATAATATATATATATATATATATAAACCTGAGGGGAGAATGAATGGGCTGGTGTTTGGATTCTGTCGATCGATTGGTTATTGATTAGGCGATACCCGCTGATGAAGCCGCATAAGCCGATTGTGCATTGTTGCATAATATATGCAGACGGATGGTGCAGTGCACTTTACTGTTGCATTAGTGCGGCTGAAACTCGAGTCCGGGAACTATTATAGGCACCTGTTTTACGTGTGTTGTATTGAAGCGAATAACTATGTGTATACTCTGGGAATGTATCTTACATTGCCCATGGAGTATGCTGAGATACAACCGGTACTGGCATTGATAAATATGCTGGGTCCGTCAACTCCTTATTATATATATATAAACATATATATATATATACATATATATATACACACACACATACATATGTATACATATATACATATATATATAAATATATATATGTGCATATCTATATATACATATATAAATAAATATATACATGCATATCTATATATACATATATATATATATATATATACATATATGGATATCTATATATACATATATATATATATATATATATATGCACACATATATATATATACACACAATATATACATATATATATACCTATATATACATATATGTGTGTGTGTGTTTATATTTCATATCTTTGTTATTTGAAACTAAGTGTTATGATCTGAAGGTTGCTCTGAGCTGTTATGAAACTTGATTGGTGAATCTGATTCATATTGTGTATGTAAGAGACAAAGAGAAAGAATGAATTCATAAGTTTGTTTTATAGCTTGATTGTAGTGGAGGACAAAGGCTAAATGTTCACACATTGTTCCATAAAACATTTTAGCATATCTAAATACACCAAGTTACGAAATGGATCAGAAACTTTATAAAAATTAATGCTGAATAGCTCTTATATACCAGCCACAATACCATAGAGACATTAACATTTTCAGTAAGTTTCAATAGAAATATAACTGATATTCAGCCAACAGTTGTGGAGTAGTGGAGTAGTTCTCAGATTGTACTGCAAATCTGCCTCTAATGTATCCAGAAATTAATACACTTTAACTGTGAAGTTTAACCCTTTAGCATTTAAACCGGCTGTATCTGGCCAGAATTCTCATACTGATGTTAAGGTGTTGTTCTTAAAATAAATAATATCAAAACCAAGATTCGATATTATGTGAGATAATTATGAGGTAAAGCATTTAGTACGAAAATACGATAGTAAATGTAGAGTAATGTAAATGCTAAAGGGTTAAATTGGCCAGAATTCTCTCACCTCTTTCTGTTCCAACCAGTTGTAACCGGCCACTCATTCTGATGTTAAGGTATTGTTCTCAAAATAAATAATATCAAAATCTCATAGATTTGATATTATGTGAGATAATTATGTGAGATAAAGCCTTTACCTTGAAAATATAATAGTACATATAGAGTAATGTAAATGCTAAAGGGTTAAAATGCTGTCAATTCCAAAGCATTTTGTGATAAAACAGCAGAACCAGACCTGGAGAAACATAAGATGTTTTGGTGCCAGAAGGAATTCTTCTTCAAATATTAGCTGATTTCATTATGGCATTTAGGAAAAGCAACTACAACTGGAGGTTTATTTCTGTAACAGTCAAAAATGTGTTTTAGAAAACAAATTTTTAAGAATTCAGAAATTCAAAGACAAAATATAGTACATCTGGGAGTTGACAACATCTGTATAGTTGACATCTGTAGAGTTGACATCTGGGAGCTGACAACATCTGTAGAGTTAACAACATCTGGAAGCTGGCAACATCTGGGAGCTGGCAACATCTGGGAGTTGACAACATCTGTAGAGTTGACAACAATCTGGGAACTGACAACATTTGTTATGACAACTATTTTGACTGTAACTTCCTCCAAGTTTGCTGCCACTTCATTCACAGGGAGACAATTGCTCCAAGACAATCCATATGTACGTCAGTTACATAATTGGTGTCAGAGGCGAATGCTTTCACTGAGAATAGAAAGAAAAAGAAAACACCATATTAAAATTATAAAGCTGCATAAAGAACTGAAAAACAACTAAACATTAAATAGATCAATTAATAAAAAATAGAACTAACTTACAATGTGAAAAAGAACGAACTTAGAAATTTAATAATTTACACATAATTATAAAATTCTTGATTATTATTTTTCTAAAAAACGAAAGTAAGGATACAAAAAAAAAAAGATGTATATTAAAAAGAATTAAGGCATTCTTTGTGTTTCTTTGTCTAAACCAAAATCAATTTTAATACAGTGTACCCCCAGCATTCGTGGTCCTGGTGTTTGTGGTCCCAGTTATTCACGGAATTTTCCCAACTAACAATTGTTCTCAAAATAAATAATATCAAAATCTCATAGATTTGATACTATATGAGATAATTATGCAAGGTAAAGCCTTTAATATGAAAATATAATAGTCAATATAGAGTATCGCAAATACTAAAGAATTAAAACAGTCACTGCCACACTTTTATGTCTCTTTTGGTTGAAAAACACCATTCCATTTATCAATACCATCAGCCATTCATTCACCATGCAGCTTTTTCTGATTTTTTTTATGAAGGACCACTGTATAACACATTGAACTCTTAACCCTTAAGCCTTTAGCATTTAAACTGGCCGTATCCGGCCAGAACTCTCTCATCTCTTTCTGTTTAAACCAGCCGTAATTGGCTGCTCATACTGATGTTATGGTATTGTTCTCAAAATAAATAATATCAAAATCTCATAGATTCCATATCATGTGAGATAATTATATGAGGTAAATACTTTACCACAAAAGTATAATAGTAAATATAGAGTAATATAAATACTAAAGGGTTAAAGTGCAAATTTTATTATCTTGTTCTCCTCTTTGTGTTTTTTTTACAAGACTAAATTGATGTATTTGTTATGCTGTCCAGTGATTAATTCTTACCTTAAAAGTGCTACTTGCTCTTCAATCTCCACCATATTATTATCATTATTATCATTTACTTTAGTATTTTTACATGAGAATTGGTCCAAAATATCAGCACCTGAATTACACGAGTGCTCAGAATTTTCTTTGCTTGGAACAGACACACCCAAAGCTTGCTTAATACTGGAAACCTAAGAAATAAAACATAACAAAATTATTGTAACTGCAATTGTTTTAGGAATATATAAATAAACAATAAAGAAAACCCATATATATCTATCTGTCTGTTCATCCATAAAGCTTCCTCTCATATAAACGTGCAAACACAGACACGCTTACAAAAATACACACTCAGACATACATACACACAAACACATACACATATACACAGTATAACAAATAGAATGCCAGCCACTATTTTACTATAGTTTTTTCACCACCTCCTGCTTTGCTTTCATGCAGGCAGCAGGCATAAAGAGAGAGGGGTAGTATCCTCTCTCTCTCTATACATATTGTGACAGAATCACAGAAATTTATATATAGATAAGTTAATAATTTACAGGCATTTATAGCAGGAATTAAAACAACGCAATCACAAAAATGAAAGAAAGTTGAGTGAAATAATTTTATATTTTACCTTTTTAACCAAGCAAACAACATCATTGAAGGTGACAAATACACCATATTCTTTTGGACAATCAAAGTATCTTTTTCCACTGAAAAAGCCGTCATTGACCCCAACTGGAATGAAAGAATTTGACGATGATGATAATTGTTTCTACTTTAGGCACAAGGCTAGCAATTACTCCAGTACATTACTGGTGCTTTATCTTATCAACCCCGTAGGGAGGAAAAGCAAAGTTTACCTCAGCGGGATTTGAACCCAGAACACAAAGGGCCATAACAAAGCATGGTGTCTGACACTCTACCGATACTACCAATCTGATGATAATGATGATGAGTGCAATTCAAAACAAATAGCTAGAAAATTACTTTTATAAACTTATATTCTTTTACTACATACCTAAACTGAAATGCTAAACAGTAAGGTTAAATTTGAAACCACATGGCCTGAAAACAAACTTTTACCTATATAGTCATGAACCATAAAAACTGGTCTTTTGACAAGTTAATGTTAAACTTTAACCCTTTAGCATTTATATTTCTCTATATATACTATTATATTTTCATGGTAAAGGCTGAATCTCTCATAATTATTTCACATAATATTGAATTTATGAGATTTTGATATTATTTATTTTGAGAACAATACCTTAACATAAGTATGAGCAGCTGATTACAGCCGGTTTGAACAGAAAGAGGTGAGAGAATTCTGGCCGGATATGGTTGGTTTAAAGGCTAAAGGGTTAATAGAGAGGGAGATGAACAAAAACAATTTACCTGGGGCATCAAGTTCCAAGCCAATAAACACTGTATTTGCTGAACCCATCTTATCAAGATGACCAATATAACGTATATGTCCTGTCTGGTCTCCTCGGATCACAATATGGTCATTTAATCGGACATGTAGGGTTGGACTAAAAAGAAAAAAAAAACATTTAAAAAAATCATGTTTTTTATGGTAGAATTCAGTGAAAAATGTTTGTGTCTAGAGTTGAGAAAAGATGTGAAGTGGCAATAAGTGATGAAAGACCACATAATAATTCTTTAGACTTTTGCATTCCAGGTGTTGGTGATGATCAACATCAGAGGTTCTCAAAGTGGGCACTACTGCCCTCCGGAGAGTGCTGGGGCCTAAGGGGGCGGTGAGGGGGTAAAGATGATATAATATGGGTACAACATGGGTACAAGCTGAAGCATATAGACAATATGACCCCACACCCCCCACCGCAAGGTGGTCGTGGAGGTGCCACGGAAAAAAAAGCACCCAGCCCACACTGTAAAGTGGACATGTAGGCGCCACGGAAAAAAAGTACCCAGCACTCACTGTAAATGAGGCTGGTGTTAGGAAGGGCATCCAGCTGTAGAAACCAAGCCAAATCAGTTCCTGTATGAGCAAGGCATGGTCAGCCGACCAGACACTGCCCACAACAGGACAACCCGTCTAACCCATGCTAGCGTGGAAGAACGGACGTAAAACGGTGATGATGATGATGATGATGAATAATATATTAAATATCAAATGATACACATTACATATATATATTAGATACAACCGGTCCTGGCATTGATAAATATGGTGGGTCCGTCAACTCCTTATTATATATATATATAAATTAAAATAAGAAATAATAATTTATTTATTCACAGAATGTATTAGATTATTTATTATATATGAATTAACGATTTTATTTATTATATATTATTCTCAATTTGCATGGAGGCAGGTCTCTCTGTAAATAGGGTTGTGGAGTGCTGAGGGTATTACATGGCCGTGAGGGGGGGGGGGGGGGGACGACAAAAGTTTGAGAAACTCTGATCTACATGATAAATGTATCCAATATACTGTGTAAAGTGGTTGGTGATAAGAAGGGCATCCAGCCAAAGAAAGCCTATCAAACAAAGGGTCAGGAGGACAAAGCAGTTGGTAAAATGTCGACATATATGTAAGTAAGATGTAGACCTCTGACCTGTCTAAGAGATCAGTAGCTCCACCTGAATACTGACTTAGTCTATGGTGAGGAAAGCAACAAGAAAATGAAGAAAGAACAGTAAAACTGATCTTGTCAACAGCTTTACTTCTAAATATGTTGTTGTGGTGGTTGATGGCTCACTCCAGCATAGGTTTAGCCCTTTCAATAGAAACCCACCTGAAACTGCCTCTGGATCTATGATTAAAACAATCCATTTTAAATTAAAACCTTTGATCATAATTTTATGTAAGAACTCTGTTATCAACTCTTATGTAAGAACTCTGTTATCAACTCTTATGTAAGAACTCTGTTATCAACTCATATGAAAAATTCATTTTACTCAAATCCTCAAAATTCTTGACTTTTTTTCAAAATTAATTGAAACACATTTAATGTATTTCATGAGAAATACCGTCATGAGTGTGTATTTCACAAGAGGTTTCCTTGGCTATTTTAATGAGGGAGTACCAGTTTTGTCATGTCACTATTCTAGTGACAGGAGGTGAGATTTGAACTAAGAATCCATAGTATTAGAATAGAGGCCACAAAACCTCCCACTAAATGCTGTAACAATTCCATCTTCACTGGAACAATGTTTATCCACTGAAAAGGATGAAAACAAAATTGATTTCGGAGGGATTTAAACTCAGAACAAAGAGAACCACCATAAAACATTTTATCCGAGGCTCTAAAAACTTTGGCAATACACTGCTATGATGATGATGATGATTGTTCTGTATTGGGTCCCTATTGTTTTACCTACCTCACGGGGTATGATCGAATCAGTTGATCTATAGGAGGCAATCTTCCATCATTACTAGCAGATGTAACAGTCTGCGTACAAGGTTCACATTTACAGAATGGCAAAGGACAAGCAAATGGGTTGCGAACTGGTTTTTTAGGAACAGCAGGGCAAGACTTTCGAGATCTGTAACACACAAAAATAACCAAGAAATATATATTCCCTTATTAATGTTTGTATATATATTCACCTATTAATGTATGTATATATATATATATATATTCATGTATTAAAGTATATATATACATTCCCTATTAATATATATATATGCTTATTAATGTATATATATATTCACAGAACATATAATGAAGATTAATAATATATATTGTTTAGTGAAATACAAATTCTAATCTTAGCTCAGACATTCTGGACTGAGATTTGGAAAAATCTTGAATGTTTATATTTCCTCTTGGTTTTCTTCATTGTACTGTGTTGTTGGCTTCGTTATTTCTCTTTACTTTTTACATACACACACATATGTATATATTATCTACTAATATATAATTGTTTCTACTTTTGGCACAAGGCCAGCAATTATCTCAGTCCATTACTGGTGCTTTATTTTATTGACCCCGTAAGGATGGAAGGCAAAATTAACCTTGGCAGATGATAATGCTCTTGCGTATTTGTCTATCACGCATAGGGAGGTAACTCATCTATGTTTGAGTATATAAATATAAACACATTCATATACAGACAAATTATACAAAATAATGAAATACACACACATCTATGTGATGAGTGTGGAAGGAAGGGGTTGTGACAAAGTATAGAAAATAGTGAACAATGTGTGTACATGTATAATTATTTTCTCTAATGAGTCTCTTTATGTATATGTTTGTATAATTTAACAGTTCATACATGTGCCTAATATATTTATATTAAGAAATAAAGTGTTTTTACAACATCAACTATACGTCACAGCCTGCTCTATGTGGCTTTAAGTTGTACAAGTTTAGGTTGGTTTCAGTAATGAGAGTGCAATAAAAGGAAACGTTGTTTAGCGAGAGAAAGACAGACCCTTTTTATATAGTTGATACTACAATCAGCTGTTATTTTTGACAGCACAGGGACAGCTAGTATATTTATATTTCTTCTTATTACTTACCCATTTACTAAATTTGGCGTGGAAGTCAAATCTTGCTGAGATTGTAAGGGAGAGCACTGCCGACCAAATATTTTGACTTGTTCTTTTACTCTTCCTTTAACAATCATCATGTCAGTTTCCTCCAGACAATCTTTTGTGGGAGATGACACACTAGGAATGGGCTGTACAATTTGGAGAGCAGTAGCAGCAGGGTGTGCTGTGACAATAGATGAATGTTGTTCAGCTGACTGACATGCTAGTTGATTCGTCTGCAAATATACAAATATATTATTAAACACTTGTTATACAGAAATCCATGTAAATACACCACAAAACAAAATACAAGATGGAGTAGCAGATTATGACCAGAAAGAAGAGAAGGCAGAAAAGAGAACAAATAGCTATTGACGTTAAGATATTGTTCGCAAAATAAATATCAAAATCTCTTAGATTCGATATTATGTGAGATAATTATGTGAGATAAAGCTTTTCTGTAAAAATGCAATAGTAAATATAGAGTAATGTGAATGCTAAAGGATTAAACAAACCAACTTACTTCTAATTCTTTTATCTTTCTTTTTAATGCTTCAATTTCTTGTAGAGCATCAGCAAGATTATCAGCTAACATTTGGTTTGATTTACAATCTGAAATGAGAGAAAGAAAAATGGATAAAATCTCAAATCAAATTTAATGACAACAAAATTAAGTTGAACAGTGGAGGTTGAATATTTTAAAATTTAAATTCTGTTTACTGCTTCACTCTTACAAAAACAACACTTGTCCAAGAAAACAAATGAAAGTTCAGTATTTATATTGCTCTGTTAAAAGAGTTTCACCAAATTCTTTCAATGGAAATTTAAAAACTTTTCTTTAACCCTTTCATTACCACATTTCTGATGAAATAGTCTATTTCAATTAATCAATGAAGGATTTTGAGGGATTTACTAAAATTATTAATTAGTTTATTACTAAGATATTAACTTAATGTAAGGTTCTTATATAAAATTATGTTGGAAGATTTTAATTTAAATTGGAAACCTTTAAAATGGGTGGTTTTATCTCATAGAACCAGAACCAGATTTGGCCGGGCTGGTAACTAAAGGGTTGAGCAAGAAATCGCAACTTGCAACAGAAAATTTACTGACCAAATTAAATGTTACAAGCTGCCATGTTTCTATATAATCCATAGCTTATGTAAATAATAAACAACTTATATATAGATTTATTTAGTAAGGAAATAGAAACATTTCACCAACTTACTTTTGTCTTCGTCTTCAATGGAAGGTGACAGAAGACACTGTACTTCTTTGGAAACTGTTGCACTGAAAAAATATAGAAATTACACATGATGAATATTTAAATATTTCAATTCCATATAAAGTAAATAATAATAATAATAATAAGAAGAAGAAGAAGAAAGGAAGTATACAAAGAAAACACACAAAACTGGCTCCGAAGCACTGGATTAAAAGCTGAGATGGAAGGATTTCTAATTGCAGCGCAGAACCAGAGTCTACTGACCAGAAACTACCAGAAGTACATAATGAAACAAAGCAAAATAAGTAACTGTAGAATATTTGGAGATAGGGCAGAAACAATCAACCACATAGTCTCTGGATGCCCAGCTCTAGCCAAAAAAGAATATATCCACAGGCATGATAGAGTTGGGACCTTCATACACTGGAAATTATGCCAGCATTATGAAATACTAACAGGGTAATTGCACTGGGTAATTGCTGGCCTTGTGCCAATAGTAGAAACAATTATGAAATACTAACAGAAAAAAGATGGTACAAACAGACATCAGAAAAAGTGTCAGAGAATGACAAAGCAACCATTTTCTGGGACATACCAATACATACAGACAGAGAGATCAAGGCCAACTGACCAGATATTAGAGTCAAGGACCACAAAGAAAGAAAAAGGCCTTCTAATAGCTGTATCAATCCCCACAGACAACAATAAATCTTTCAAAGAAATAAAGAAACTCTCCAAATATAAAGATCTAGAGATAGAAATAACTCGAATGGGGAAAATGAAAACAGAAACAATACCTATAATAATAGGTGCTCTGGGAATGATAAAAAACACACAAACAAATACATAACCAAAACCCCAGGACTTACAAATATATACAGCATACAAAAGATAGCACTACTAGGCAATGCACACATATTATGAAAAGTACTATCAATACAATAGAAACAACATCAGCAAAAACTACACTGCTCATAATCAAGGTGCACAGAGCTGTGCTCGGTAAAGCAGCAATGATACGCAATAAAAATGATAATGGAAATAATAATAATAATAATAATAATAACAAAAAAGGATAGAGGTATGGTATCATAAGAAAAGTAAACCACTGGTATTTATGAAAACCAGAAGATGGTGTAGGACAGAACAAAAGAGAAACACAAAATAAGAAACCAGTCACTGAGGTCACAGAATGTGTAACAAAAGAGCTTTGACAACATACAAACAACCATCCGGTTTTTGAACCAACCAACCGAAAATTTATAATAAATTGAAGTGAAAACGAACATGCGCATGTGTTTTGTATCAATATTTAATTAGAATTTATAAGAAATATTTGATAGTAACTTACTTAGATTTTGGCAGGTGTGGTATTGGCTTGGAAACTATTTCTGGTAAAGAGTCCTTTCGTTTATGGCCATCATCGGTTAATTCTTCACTTGGTCGATCCGAAGAAGAGGACTCAGTAAGAGAACATACGTCGGCTGGAACATCACAGAGACTGGTGGGAGATTCAGGTGGAAGATCAGCAGAGTTTGGCCGCAAATCAGGAGGATGGTGAATAATTGCTTGTGTGGTGATGCCATTGTGTAAGGTTTTGGGGGATGATTCTGTTGATGAATTGGGTTGTTGTGTTGTAGCATACTTAGGGGCATGAAATCGACTCGGAGATGTTGGACTGTCAGCAAGTTTATTTATCACAGGAGTAATGCTGTTAACATCACTACTGCTA
Organism: Eledone cirrhosa; assembly: GCA_964016885.1. Classification (NCBI taxonomy): domain Eukaryota; kingdom Metazoa; phylum Mollusca; class Cephalopoda; order Octopoda; family Eledonidae; genus Eledone; species Eledone cirrhosa. The sequence continues at coordinate 5,291,309 of OZ024753.1, read as the reverse complement.
TTGTTGTTGTTATTATTGTTATTGTTGTTGTTGTTATTGTGGTGGTGGTGATGATGATGATGATGGTGGTGGTTGTTATTGTTGTGGTTAGGAGGGTAAGAATATCCTGACAGTTTGTGACCCCGTAGTTTATCTATCTTTGGAGAATTACTTAACACACTTGATGATTGGCTACACCGAGAGCAAGGACGAGATCTTTCCTACAAAACACAAAAACAAACATTTAATATCTTTTCACTTAATTACAAGGTAAAGTTATATAAAGTAGCAGTGTTAATTAGTGTGAATTAATTACAAGGTAAGGAAA
>OZ024753.1:5231002-5288502 GCA_964016885.1 Eledone cirrhosa | reverse complement strand
TATATATATATATATATATATATATATATATATATATATATATATATACATATATATACATGGCTGTATCCGGCCAGAATTCTCTCACCTCTTTCTGCTCAAACTGGCCATAACCGGCCACCCATACCAATATTAACGTATTATTCTCAAAATAAATAATATCAAAATCTCGTAGATTTGGTATTATGTAAGATATTAAGTGAAGTAAAGTGTTTACATTGTAAATGTAGAGTAATGTAAATGCTAAAGGGTTAAGTTTCAATGTGATGCAGTCATAGTGATATTTTTTACAAAAATACCTTCCTTGTGTGGTTTGATGCAGTACAGGATATTATTAAGAGTTAATACAGTAATTAAAAATATTAATTGTTAATACATTATCTTTGTCTGTAATTTAAAAAGTATATTGGCTATTTGTTAAACAAATATATGCATAAATGTGTTTACATATCCATTTAAAACCTACTTTTGTAAAGGAAGTCCTAGATAAATGAATGGATATTTTAAAATAAAAAGACACAGTTGTTAAAAAGGAAGGAAGGTGAGTCTTTGGCATAGTGAAGATAACATATCTTAATGAATGGATATCCTGAAACAGCGCCTGTGTAATATATATATACACACACACACACACACATATATATATTTAGAGAGAGAGGCAGGGGGTGAAGCTCCTTATGCTGTATTGAAGGTAACACATCTTGTGTTGAGCAAAGTATGGGTGTTGTTTTAACTGTGGCCAAGTAAACCCATTTAATTTATACCAGCATACTGAAATATATATGATCTTCATAATGATGATGATGATGATATATAATTGTAGACTGAGTTTCAAACGTTCTCCTCCTTCCCTCCTTCTCACCTTCCCATCCTCTAAAATCTGTAAACTGACAGTTTATGTCAACAGCCTCTTCTGAATTTTTCTGAAAAAAAATCAAGTTTCTCCCTTTGCTGCATAAGTTTTAAAAACTATGTCATTATCAAGTATCTTCGATATTTAGTTTCAGATCTTTAATAGTATGTCTTGCCATATTTTAAGCCAATCAGTAGCAATCTCACCATAATTAGCTACAGACGACATAACTCTCATTTAGATTAGTAACTAACCCACAATTCCAGCTTATAAATCTCATCTACTTAAAAGAAAACCATCAGCTTTCCTCTTGGCACTTCTATGAAGCAAACTACTAATTATTTACCATGTGAATATCAAACAGTTGATTAGTTAGTTATGCAGTCTGACATCTAAAAAGCTAGTATTAATAATTTTCACATCCACCCTCACCACCACTTCTCTTTTACTGAAAAACCTTCACTAAGATTGCTCCCTAAATCTTCCTGAGATACATTCTAATCAGAAGCCAGCTGCAATTTGGAAGAATCATCTCTTCTATAATTTTGGCAGAGATATAAACTATTAGAAGAAAGAGCAAAGCTGATATAATGATGATGATGAAATACCTTTAGTGTGTAACAAGCTTAGTGTTATATATATATATATATATATATATATATAAATATGTACATATATATATGTACACATATATATATACATACCTGGTTATTAGGGTCATTGAGAGTTGAACCATCCTGATAGGAGTTCAATGATGTTGGAGTGGGGCTTGTGGAATGGCTTGTGTGCATACTGGCAGAAGAAGAATGTAAGACATTGTTCTGTTGTTTCAATAGTAGGATATCTTTTTCAAGGCTGGAATGAAAAAAAAAGCAAAGGAAAATAAAACAAACATTGAAATTTTGGAAAAGGAAAAAAAAAAAAAAAAAATCAAAGAAAAAAAAACATTTTTTTTTTCTCATAAAAGTGAAGTAAATCTTTGCTTATCTAGACAGTAATGATAATTTTCCTGATTTTTTGATGTTTTTTCATAGTGGTGTTAAGTGCAGCTGTTGTAAGGTGAAAAGTGTTGTTTGGGTTTGTCTCATAGTCACAACAGATGTTATTCTTCAAACCACTGATGTGATGTTAGTATAAACATTACAGTGACAATGTAACTGAGTAGTAGAAAGTAGTAAATTGTATAGAATATCACAAATGTAGGAATCAAAGAGAAATGCATTACTGCTACTGTTGAATTTAGAATTAAACAGTTATTAATCAATGTTTAGAACAAAGATATTAATTGTATAAATAACAAGTAGTTAAGATATTTGAACTTCAAATTTTGGTAATTGTTGCTAGACTAATGGTTTTGTTTAACCCTGTCAATACCAACTAGTTTAAAACCACCCTTGGCTCTAAGATACAAAACTATTTGTTTTAAAGTGTTTATATTTATCTAAAAACCTTCCATCATGAGTTTATGAGAAAACCATAACTCTTTAGCATTTACACTGGCCATATCTGACCATAATTCTCTCACCTCTTTCTGTTCAAACCGGCCATATCAGCTGCTCATACTGATGTTAAGGTATTGTTTTCAAAATAAATAATATCAAAATCTCATAGCTTTGATATTATGTGAGATAATTATGTGAGGTAAAGCCTTTACCATGAAAATACAATAGTAAATATAAATGCTAAAGGTTTAAAGTTCTGTTCCAAGCATCAAATAAAATAATGAGCAAGTTAAAAGTTATTACTAAATTCCTCCAAATTCTTGATTAGAAATATAGTAACAAAAGAGTTATGAGGAAATTGTTATGTTCACACATTAACAATAGACAAAAAGTAAAGTATTTCCAGCTGTGAGTTAAAAGTGTTAACAAATTATACAGTTTATCAAAACTTAACTCCTACACAACCACGTTTGTTAACAACCAATAATATTAACTCTTTTATAACCATATTTCTAATGAAATACATTGTACATGGTGACCACAAAAACACTCCTTGATTTCAAATACTTGTAATATGAAAACTTAAATGAATATTCTTGCAATATTGGTGGCTACAGTTGCATAAACTAACAAAGTTTCATGTGAGTTGATATCATAGACACTCGATGTGTGCCCCTTTTGTTGCTTAGCAAACATCAATGTGGTAATTTTGATTAATTAATTAACAGTTTTGAAGGATGTTAACTCAATATATGTTTTTATATAAAATTATGCTGGAAGACTAATTCAAGAGTAAGATAGTTCGATAACATCCATGAGCTTGGCTGGTCACGCTTGGGGATCCAGCCGGATCAGTTTGAGATAGTTGCTTCTGATAGGACCCATTGGAGGGAGTGTTTGAGGACTCTGCCTCCATGACCCTCTCAGGAATAAGTTTTAGAACCAGAACCAGTTTTGGCCATGTTGCTATTACAGCACAATATTCTTCTAATTAATTAACCCCCTTATATTACTGATATTTATTCTATCAGTGTAGGAATGATATAAGTTAAAGCACCCTGGAAAGATTTGAACCTTCTACCCTTAGTATTATCTTTCAATGACAGGAAATACTGAATTAGTCACTGTAAAGTATCACACGCAGCCTTTCTTACCATTGACAGATGAAATTAAAAAAAAAAATATTTTGTATAAACCTCTATAGATTCCACATAATGAAGAAGACGGTTTCACACTGGTTGAGATTTCTCCTCCAAACTGGGAATAACATCAAGATAAACTGTGTAATTATATATATATATATGAGTGTGTGAACTAGTGGTTCTCAAAGTGTGTGCCTTGGCACACTGGTGCACTTCATACGAATAGAAATTTATTGATAAAGTTCATATGCAATCTGGGGCCTTTTCATTCCTACCAGAGAAACCTCTCTCTGATTGACCTCCGCTGTTTTCTATTTTGGTTTTGATCATGTCAGGGGTGTAGCCGTACTCACCACGCTTGGCCAATTGCGGGTTGGTGAGGCTATTTAACCTATAGCTGGGTAAACTCATTTCTATAGCTATGTGAACTGAAGCAACATGAAATTAAAGTGTTTTGCTCAAGAACACAATGCAAAGCCTGGTCTGAGAATCGAACACACAACCTCAGGACTGTAAGCCCAACGCTCTAGCCACTAAGCCATGTGCCTTCATATAAAACTGTCAAATTGAGAAACAACTAAACTAAGAATGAAAGCATTGCAAACAAACACCAAACACATGTTTTTCATTAATAACTTTACCCAATTTATTGACTAAAGAAGGAAGTACAAATAATATTTCTGCATTTTTAACTGTGTATGTTTCAACTTTATGTTATGCTAATATGTATAAGAACCTCTTTTTTTTTTTTATTTTAAATTTAGATACAAAGTGCACCAAAATATATTTACTTTTTCTAAAGAGTGATACGAGAAAACATTTTATTTTTATATATAGTTTTGCTCTGGTATGAAATACAAGAGATACACACTATATTCTCAACAGAGAAAATTAAAACAAATTTAAAGCTATATGGCTTTGAGCTGTTTCTTCTCATCATAGCAACTCTGAAAAAAAAATGAAATAAACTCTGATAAGGGTTTTAAAAAATGTGATCAGAGAATCATTCCAAGTAGAGCTGCCACTTCTCCAAATCGAGAAATCACAGCTCTGATACTACAGACATGTGGCTAGAATGACTCGGGTACTATGGTAAGTTTGATATCCACATCATGTTGCCAAGTTTCATTCCACAGCAAAAATTATTATAGAAGTATTAAATATATTTTGGTATAACTGAATTTTAAAATATTCACGGTATGTTGGTGAACAGGTAATTTCTGAATACAAATATCCATTTGTAAGAGGATTATAAAAATGGTAAACCAAATTTTCGAGAGCACATGATGGGATATGATGCTTTGAACAGCTTTAGTTACTGACAAAGTTCTGGAACTAACAACAGCCAAAATTATAAGTGGTTTCTATTTACTATACTTCCCAACAAAGTACTAACAGATTTTAACACTCTAATGAGTATATGATTAAAAGAATTCTAAGTAGAGAAAATAACAAGCGTATCCATAAAGAAACAGATAGATGTCATATCTAACGGGTAATTTATGTTTTCTAGTAAATGTCTTGGGTGGATGGTGCGTGGGAGTTGTTTTGGTCCTTTATGTTCTGAGGTGAAGACTAGCCAAGGTCAACTTTGTCTTTCATCCTTCCAAGGGGGTGATCCCAAAAATAAAGTAGCAATGAATGCAGAGGTCAATTAAATTGACTAACTTCTTCACCCAAATACTATGACTTTGCATCTATATGGGAAATTACTATTTTGAGTGGGGAGGGGTGCCTTTAAGTCCAAGAAAAATTATATTAACTACTTTAATTACTCTATTTAGTCTCCATCTATATTTTTGATGATACTAGGATTTCTTTCAACATGCTGATGTGTATGTGTGTATGTGCATATGCATACATTTATATGTATGAGTATATAAATATAAAAATACAGACGCACTTACAAAAATACACACTTAGACATACATTCACATAAACACACACATACATTGACACAAACACATACACAGCATAACAAATGGAATGCCAGCCACTATTTTGGTATTATTTTTTCACCCCCCCCCCCCCCCCCTCCCCCCTCCGCCTTCCTATTTACACACACATACCTTCAAGCAGGCAGCAGACGTAAAGAGAGAGGAGTAGTATGAGGTAGTCAAACTACTCCTCTCTGTTTACGTGTTGGGACAGTCGCAGAAATTTATATATAGATTGAAAAATAAAGAATAAAAGAGAGAATATATAAGGGAAAAAAAATCTTTTTCAACAAATATTTTAGTAAACTGGAAATATTCAGTTGTCAAGATGAAGTTTTGATAAAAATCTATACTAATGAATGACTTCAACTTTAAAGATTAAAGAACTGACTGAAAATAGAATAGTTTACAGTCTTTTGAAGTGAGGGACGATTTAAAGATGATGGAGTGAAAATTCTTTAAAAAGAAACCAATGTTGAGAAGTCTGAGCCACTTTCAAACATATAGGTCTGTTGTTGCAAGATGCAAGATAAGTGGAGCCACCTGTATTTTGACACAAGCTTGCTCACTGTTGCCAGGCAACCAGCATCAGGTGAAGTCATAGTAAATAAATAGTATAGTTTGTATTGAGATATTCCAAATAAAGCCCTAATGGAGCCAGCAAAGGCCAGCAGGCCCTAATATTGCCACACACAGTACAGAGGAGACAAGTCATTGGGCTTATCAGATAATAACATACAGTTTCCTGCACCTTTCTACAGGATTTCTCATATCTTCTGAAAGATTTTTGGAACACTTTTTTTTCTTTTATTACACAGACACACTTTTTAGAAAAACTGACATGATAAGCTACTGCAATAACTGACAAAAGTCAAAACTGAGCTGGTTGGTCCTTGGTTTAGTAAACTGAGGGCAATAAAGAAAGAACTATAATCATCATCATCATCTTTTTTATGTCTGCTTTTCCTTGCATGGGTTGGACAGAACTTTTTGAAGCAGTTTCTCTACAACCAGATCTTTTTTGACACCAGCTCATATTTTACTTCAAAGTATTGTATATACTGATCAACTCTGTTGAACCACTGACTTGCAGGATGACTTCTGTCGTACAACTGAGCTGCAGGACATATTGTTTTGGTGGATTTAAACAAAAATGTTACTGGTTGATTTAAACGGTGTCAAAATGAAGATACAAGAACACACACATATATGTCCCTACCCCCCACCCTTCACCGGATAAGTCCCCTACCCTAGATCTACCTCTCTAATCCACACTGTAAAGTGGTTGTGTAGGTGTCATGACAAAATGTGCCTAGCCCACACTGTAAAGTGGTCATTACAGTACACGTAAAAGTTGTTGGTGTTAGGAAGGGCATCCAGCCATAGAAACCAAGCCAGAAACAGTTCTGTATATATAAGCAAGACGTGGTCATCTGATCTGGCTTTACTAACAACAGGACAACTTGTCTAACCCATGATAGCGTGGAAACATGGATGTTAAATGATGTTGATGATAACAGGCTTCCACACAGTTTCCATGTACAAAATTCACTCACAAGGCAGTGGTTTGTCTGAGGCTATAGTAGAAGACATTTAGTCAAGGTGCTGCACAGTGGGATTGACCCTGAAACCATGTGGTTGCAAAGCAAACTTCTTAAATAATTAGCTATGTCTGCACCTTGTATAAGAAAGAAATTATATTCTGTAAAATATGAGAAATAATTTTGTGCTCTTTAATAAATTTTTATAAAGTCCCTCCTTTTCAACATCACCAGAAGGCTGTTTAGCAACAAATTGAGGTTAGTACAAGAGAGGCCAAGCCATGCTGACATCTGATGTTAGAACCTTTCAGTGCTAGCTTCATTTAATTATTCCCCAATGTTACCCATACTCACATTTCACAACTTATAATAATCTAATTAATTGTACAATTTTTTTTTTTTTCAGAAAGAATTGCCCATTACCTTCCTAGGGAGAACTAATATTCCAAATTAATGATGGTGAAACCAATACTATATGTTTTATGACAAATCTGTTGTTTTTGAAACATATTAAGATCCATTTTGTAAACTTAGTTACCTCATCTAAGGTTTTCTTTTTCTTTTTTAATAGTCAATTGATTTAAGTACTTACTGGTTGAAAAAGAAAGTCCAATTATACTAATGATTGGGATATCAATTCCAAAATACTTGGCCCAGCTGTCAAACATTTTGACCGGTGACTAAGTAACTTAAAAAAAGAGAAACCTCAAGGGATTATTAAATAAATAATTGTGTGCCTTATCTAAAGATAAAAAAAAAAAAAGTTTGTGCAATATAATAAATTATCTTCTGCAACTATTTAAGTAGAATTTAGTAGAATTTATAACACTTCTATAGAAATGTAGTAGAATTTACTACATTTCTATAGAAATTTAGTAGAATTTACTACATTTCTATATAAAGAATAGCATTTTATTGAGTTAAGGACGGTGATTTCTTTATTTTTTTTATTTTATAGACAATTTTAAACAACAAATTTCTCTAATTTCATTTAAATCTGTGCCTTTATTAGAAAAAAGCTAATCTCTATTAACATCAGAGGTTCTCAAACCTTTTGGGCCACTGCCTGCCTCACGGCCTCGTAATACCCTTAGCACCCCCCCTAACCCTATTTCCAGAGAAATCTGACTTCATGCAAATTGTAAATAATATACAGTAAATAAAATCATTAATTTATATATAATAAATAATATAATTTATGCTATGTATAAATAAATATTATATATTTTTTATTCTGCTATATTTATATATAGTATGTATCATCACCCCCCCCCCCCCCCCCCCCACCCCACCACCACCACCAGTGGATTGGCAGCAGACAGTTATGGCGCTTTCTGTTCTGTGATCAAATCCCGCTGGGGTTGGCTTTGCCTCTCATTCTTATGGGATTGATAAAATAAAGTACCAGTCATGCACTGGGATCGATTTAATCTACTTTCCTTTCCCCAAAACTGCTGACCTTGTGCCTATAATAGAAATCATTATTGGCAGTATCGGTAGAGGGTCAGACACCATGCTTTCCAGCATAGTTACATCCCTTTACGATCTGAGTTTAAATCCCTCCGAGGTTGACTTAGCCTTTCATCCTTACGGGGTCGATAAAATAAAGTACCAGTAATGCACTGGGTAATTGCTGGCCTTGTGCCTAAAGTAGAAACAATTATTTAGACTGTATACTTTGACAGTTGATTCTAAGTGTGGTCTAACTTTTTACCTATTCACACATTTTACCTATAATATTCAACATACTTCCTCGGCTCTCTCAGTGTTCAGTATCTTATCTGGTTGCCTCGACTGACATTCCTAATTTCTCTTAGACTCTGCTCTGTTTATAAATTATAAAATTGTTTAGATGATGTATTTATAGAGTAAACTTTGAATATAATTGACTTTCAGTCCTAGTTTGGTATTTCTATTCCTGGAATTCTAACTAAACTCCTCTTTGACATACTTGATGGTTTTTATTGATAATTTCAAGTAAATTTATATCAATGTTTTCATGAAAATGTTTATTAAATCTCTGTTGACTTTTTGTTTATAAATTACTCTAAAACACCTGTCATAGTTTGGTATTATTATTTAGGGCGGTGGATTGGCAGTATCGGTAGAGGGTCGGATGCCATGCTTTGCAGCATAGAGTTACGCCCCTTCACGGTCTGTGTTCAAATCCTGTCGAGGTTAACTTTGATAAAATAAAGCACCAGTAATGCACTGGGGTAATTGCTGGCTTTGTGCCCAAAATAGAAACAATTAATTAGTGTAGTATTTGCTAGTAGATTAACTTGTTATGTTGATTCTTACTTTGGTGTTTTACTGTGGAATATCTCTTTAAGACATTGCAAAAGTTTTTGGGGTTGTTGTTTTTTTTTAATTTAGGAACAAATAGGTAGACATAACAATTTGATAGAAATGAAAGATAAGGCTCAGCAGCCCCTGAAGGGCTGGGATTCAAATCAGATAAATTAGGTTGATCCATTGCAAAATGTTCAGTTAATTCATTTGCCATCTGTTGTTGTTTGACATGACTGTATTGAATACTTTTCATGGTTCCCCACCACCTCGGCCACAGCCACCACCAACATCAAAATCATAACCACCACTTCCACCATCATCATAACCACCACCACCATCATCATCATAATCACCACCACCACCACTTTAAGCCCCAGTGCCCCCTGGACCTTCTCAATGCTCCCCCCAGGGCAGTAGTGCCTACTTTGAGAACCTCTGGGTTAACATAATAAAAGTGATCAGATATTTTTTACTTCTTTGAACTGTTTATATATGATCGGTCACTTTCTGATTGTAGTGCAACTGAGCACTGTATACAATAATTTCATTATTGGTGGATTGGTAGTATCGGTAGAGGGTCGGACGCCATGCTTTCCAGCATAGTTACGTCCCTTTACGATCTGAGTTCAAATCCCGCCGAGGTTGACTTTGCTTTTTATCCTTACGGGGTCGATAAAATAAAGTACCAGTAAGACACTGGGTAATTGCTGGCCTTGTGCCTAAAGTAGAAACAATTATTATTATAGTATCAGTATAGCATCAGGCACCATGCTTTGCAGCATAGAATTATGGCCCTTTACGTTCTGATTTCAAATCCCACTGAGGTTAGCTTTGCCTTTCATCCTTATGGGGTCGATAAAATAAACACCAGTAATGCACTGCGTTAATTGCTGGCCTTGTGCCAAGAGTAGAAACAAATATAAAAACTATTTTAAAACTGGAATAAACAAACAAATAAATAAGCAAATAAATAAATAAATAAATAAGACAAATAAAATAATATATGATAAAATAAAATAAAATAAATGAGGATAGATTTTCAACGATGGCATTTTATATATATATAAATTTATGTTATTGCGTCTAGGAGCTTACATAGGCTGGGAATGAGGTTTTAAAATTCATACATTGATTAGAAACTCAGCAAATATGTTTGCCTTAGAAAAATGTAAAGAGTTCGTGAGAAATATATATTAATTTCCTACAGCTGAAATCTAATACTCGTGTTGATTGAGCTCAATTCTTGAAAATATCCAATAACTATTTAGGAAGTTATGAGTAAATGGATGTATTTGAGAGGAAAACAGCTATAATAAACATTGACTGGCACCACGTAGAGAAATTATTACTCTTCTATAAAAACACAAATTCTTTCACCCTCTCTTCTTTAGTTCAACTCTTTCTTCATCACATATCTCCCTTTTGTTTCTCTTACTAAATCTCCCTCTCTCTCACTCACACGCACACACACTCTCTCTTTCTCTCCCTCACTCTCTATCATTTCTACATATCTCCCTTTATTTCTCTCACTAAATCTCTCTCCCTCCCTCCCTCTGCTAGTAAAACAAGTCAACCCAAACCAACAGTGATGGAAACACTGAAAGAATAATTGGAAGGAGACCGATTTTCTCAACAAGGAGTGGAGGAATGGCAAACAAGGATTGTCAACTGTAAAAGACTAGAAACCACACCACTCAACTCCATGCCCACTTCTGTGTCACTACATCTCAGGAAACCCTGATGCACAGGCTACCATTATCCAGCTGCGTTCCATTTGAAAAGGAAGGTAAGGCATTGAGCCAGGAACTGCTGTGGAGCTACAAGGCCGAGCGAAAACATGTGAGGTGGTGCTGGTCGAGCTGGCGCACTAGTCTGTCCGAGGCCAGGCTGCACTGGATGGCATCCCATATGCTCTGGTGGGGATTTGACGTCAGCAGGGGTTGCTTACTTGTCAATGGATTTCCTTTTTTTTTTAAATATGGCTCAGAGGAGACAGAAACTGGTCGAGAATTTTCCGTTTTCTCCGCCATACAACAACATACAAAAGTTATGTATGTTGGAATCCGGTTTCATTCCACCACCCCTCTCCTCCTCCTCCACCCCAGCCCATAGCCGAGAGAAATGTTTGAATTAGAAACTAGATGAAAAGTTAAACATGAGGAATCCTAAAGGAAGCCGTCAGTGCTTGAAATGTGGAGTTAATGGCCTAGAGAGAGAGAGGGGGGGGGGGGTAGGGTAGGGAGACTAGTTCGATGTTAGATTGGGTTCTGGTATGAGAGCCATCCATGTAAACTGACATTCTACATAGCTAGCAAACACCACAACATATATACACACACACATTCTCTCTCTATCTCTCTCTCTCACACACACACACAATCTCTCTCATACACTCACTCTCTCTCTCTCATAATAAGCTTGCATCTCATATTATGTACAATAGTAGTAATAGTAGTACCAATAACAATATTGTAGCATCAGCATCAGCAACAGTAGTAGAAGCAGTGGTAGTAGTAGTAGTATAGTAGAGGCAGCAGCAGTAGTAGTAGCACTAGCCATGCCAAAACATGGTGACAGCAGCAGAACCAGCATCCACAGTGGAATTAGTCAACATACACACAGACACATACATAGACACACAAACACACACGTAATTAGTCATGAAGTAATAAACAAATAATTAACCCAATCAGTCCCCCTCTCTCTCTCTCTATATATATATACATATATATATATATATATATATATATATACATATATATATATATATATAATATATACATATATATATATATATATATAATATATACATATATATATATATATAATATATACATATATATATATATATATATAATATATACATATATATATATATATATATATATATATATATATATATATATATATATATATATAAATATATATAAGTAATAAACAAATAATTAACCCAATCAGTCCCTCTCTCTCTATATATATATATACATATATATATATATATATATATATATTTCATTGTATTTGTATGGTCCTGTAACTCCTGATACAGCTGTAGGGCTGCAGTATTGTGTTTCGTGGGGATTTTAAGACTGGTGGAGCCCACCCCTCTCTAGGCCTGAGTACAGCAGATTTCTTCCAGAGAGGAAGAATCCACTCCAGTACTGGACTGGTGCTTTTTTTTATCGACCTCAAAGGGATAAAAGGCAAAGTTGACCCTGATTTCGATTAAATAATAGTCTAATAATGGGGCATATAAAGCCACTGAACAGAAAAAAGATGGGTATCAGCATACATGGTCACCTGACCTAGCATTACCCACAACAGGACAACTCGTCTAACCCATGCTAGTGTGGAAAATGGATGTAAAACGGTGATAATGATGAGGAAATTCAAAGTTTCCTTTGATATCCTAACATTTCCTTTCAAATTGTCAATGAGAGGGAGAGGGAGACACACAGACAGAGTCACATTTTTATGTAAAGTGGATATTAATTAGCTCCAGTTTATTACTGGGACATCATTTATTGACATCAGGCTAAGTTGATTCGAGCAGAGTTTAACCCCTTAGCATTTACATTACTGTATATTTACTATTGTATTTTCATGGTAAAGGCTTTATCTCACATAATATCAAAGCTATGAGATTATGATATTATTTATTTTGAGAATAATACCTTAACATTGGTATGAGCAGCCAGTTACAGCCAGTTTGAACAGAAACAAGTGAGAGAATTCTGGTTGGATATGGCTAGTTTAAATGCTAAAGGGTTAAACTACTTAAACTGGAACACAGCTATCTCAGTAATTTTGTTCAAACTGTTTCTTAAAACATTTAAAACAAACTGGAACATGCCCACAACAACAACACCAACAACAAACCCCCCCAAAATACTGATACTGACCAACCAAGCAGCAGAAATGAAGAATGTAACACAATATTTTAAAAACATAACTCCTCAATTTTAGAAATATTTGGGTTTGTTCAACAGGATGAATGTTGAAAAATGAAACAAAACACAAAAGGTGGTACAACAAGAGGAAGAAACAATGAAAGAAAACAACAATGACATTGTTTACATACTAGTTAGTTTTAGAACATAGATGTGATACAATGAAGACCAATTATATAGAATAGTTGCATGGAATGTGAAGCATTGGTAACCAGGAGGAATTTCAATAGCTATGTTAACCCTTTCAATAGACAGAATTATCCCAACATTCACTACATCAGGTATGTATGGTCCTGTAACTCCAGATAGAGCTATAGGGGCCGCCACATTGGTATATAGCGTTTATTGGGCATTAAAAGCCTGGTGGAGCCCATCCCTCTCCAGGCCAGAGTACAACAAATTTCTTCCAGAGAAAGATAGAAAGTGAGAGAAAATGAGAAAGAGATATAGAGGAAGAATCGACCCCAGTACTAGACTGGTACTTTTTTTTATCTACCTGAAAACGATGAAAGACAAAGTTGACCTCAGTAGGATTTGAACTCCGAGAGCAGAGAGCTGGAATGAATACCATAAAGCATTCTATCCGACATTCTAATGACTCTGCCAATTCGCCGCCTTACTACATCAGGTACATAGCTTTGTTTTATCTATTTGTAGGAAAGCTTCTGTAAGATCTCCAGCAACGGGGAAATTTATGCTGTTAATATTCTTCTTGAACAGTTCTTGAGCAAGGAAGGAATTTCACAGGGTTAATATTCTGGAGAGGAAGAACTGAGAATAATGGTCAATGTGGAGTCTGCAATATCATGCCAATCAGACATGGTCTAGAATGACTGTGTGTGTAACAGAGTAGCCCAATTAGATGTGCTCTAGAATGTCTGTGTGTATAGCAAAGTAGGCCAATAAGATGTGGTCTAGAACAGTGGTCTCTGACCTTTTTTATACCATGGACAGGTTTCATGTTGGACAATCTTTCCGTGGATCGGTAGTTGCACATATGTGTTATTTAAGAGCATTTTGATAAAGAGAGCAATAATAAGAGCAATTTATGAAATGGAAGAAAAAGTGTATAATTAAACAAATCTTTTAAAATGAAAGTCCAATATTCAATTTATCTATTATATAATTTTAAACAAGTTAATTATTTCTTTGTGGCCCAGTAGCAAATGATCCACAGACCGATACCGGTCTGCGGTCTAGTGGTTGAGGACCTCTGGTTTACAGGGAAGATACTCAGTGATAGTAAAACCTAGTATCTGAAGTAACTGAGGAATTTCTAGTTGCATGCTGTTCATATTTTGTCGAGGAGGAGGAGGTGGTGTGTGGAGACTTTCTTCATATATTCAGTGATTGTGTCTTTCTGTGGTTGAAGAAAACAAGATTGGTCTCATTAGCAGTGGTTGTGCGTGTGCATGTGTGTGTATGAGTGTATATGTGTGTGTGTGTCATGTATATGTGTGTATATGTGTGTATATGTTTGTGTGTGCATGTGTATGTGTGTGTGTATAGATGTTTATGTATGTGTATGTGTGTGAGTATGTGTGTATATGTGATGTGTGTGTGTATGTGTATGTATATGTGTGTGTGTATATATATATATATATATATATATATATACATATGTATATATATATATATTTATGTGTGTGTGTGTTCTGTCAAACATTTTTTTCAAGTGGACTTTATGTGATAACAGTTGTTTTTTTAGTTTTATATATATATTTTATTTAATTTTTTGTTTTTTAGGCTTTCTACCATTCCTCTGTTGTCTTCAGTTACTTCCTTGAAATATATTCTGGAATCTCTCTCTAGGGGATTTTCTGTTTCATCACTTTTTTTAAAGTGTCACAGTATCTTCTGATATATTATTTACTGCTTAAAGTGTTCTTTCTCTGGTCTCTTAGAATTCTCAACTGGGTTGTTCTTTAAAATAGTTAAAGTGGCAAGTAGTTGAGGAAGATGAAATAATTGTTTCTACTTTAGGCACAAGGCCAACAATTACCCAGTGCATTACTGGTACTTTATTTTATCAACCCCGTAAGGATGAAAGGCAAAGTCAACCTCGGCGGGATTTGAACTCAGATTGTAAAGGGACGTAACTATGCTGGAAAGCATGGCGTCCAACCCTCTACTGATACTGTGAAATAATGGTTTCTGATTTAGGTACAAGGCAAACAATTTTTGGGAAAGGGAAAGTCGATTAAATTGACCCCAGTGCATTACTGGTACTTTATTTTATTGACCCCATAAGGATGAAAGGCAAGGCTAACTCTGGTATGATTTGAACTCAGACCATAATTATATGCCACGGTGCACGTCCGAAGTTCTGATGGCTGTTGTGATAGTAAATGTGATGGTGAATGGTGTAAATATATCACTGTGACTATTCTATGAATAATATTGGAGGAGGGGTGTGTGAATAATACTGTTGATAGTAGTGTTGACATTATAATTAAAGGGACATTATCATTGAAACCTATCATCATCATTTTCCAAGCTGGCTTTGATTGAACAAAGCTTCTTGAGGCAACATTCTATGGCCAGATGTCCTTCCCATTGCTAACCCCTCTTTTTAGTTAAGGTACTTTATGCCACTGGTCTTCACACATTGAACTGCTGAGCTGCAGGGCCTATTATTATCTTCATCATTTTATATCCACTTTCCATGCTGGTTTAAGCTGAATTGGTTGTCACAGTTTGAGAATTGATCAGTTGGGGAACCAACTTCTATGTTCTATGTTCTGGTTTTGGAAGGATTTATGTAGGACATAAGCAAATCTCACCACTTCCCAAACAATGTCAATTTAGAAACACATGGAGACAACACACACACTTACAATGGCTTCTGTACTGTTTTCATCTCCCAAATTCATTCATAACACATTTGTTAAACCGAAACTATAGTAAAAAATCCCTTGCTCAAGGTTCCGTATAGTAGAATCAAACCCCAAACCAAGTAGTTTTGAAACTAAGAACTTCTTAACCACACAACAATGTCTATTCATACAAATTGAAAGGAAACTATTTTAAATTTCTTTTTCCAAGTTTACAATAATTAACAATATTTTATTAAATAAAATCTTAAGATATTTGAGAATTAAAAACTGGAATCCAAAGAAAAAACAATCTATTAACATATAGAATGAATTAATGTATAAAATCCAAATAGCTTTATCATCCTTTACCAAAAATATCATTTGAGATGTCTTCTGAAAGAACATTAAACAGCAGTCTGCAGCTGAAAATTCCCAGAGTAACTTACAGAACTCTCAATTTACAAGAAACAAGATACAGACATTCACGAAGGCCACCATTCCAAACTATTTCCTCCGTGAGAAATTTGGCAAAAAATATCAGCTTTCTCCCTTATAAAAGAAATTCAAGTATACTAAAATATTGGCATCTGTCAAATGGTATGAGTCATTTGTTAAGATTCAAGTAAGGATTTTAATTTTTAACTAAAAAAAAAAAAGATTTATGAAAACTAAACTGATTAAAAGTTAGAATGTGGCAATACAACATACTGAAATAGTAATATGTTGATACTTAACTGGTGTATATATTTATAAAATCAGAAGGACTGTTTAGTTGTGACCACAGTATGATAACCTCTTCAAATATTGGTGATCTACACAGTAATAAACATACCCAGTACACTCTGCAAAGTGGTTGGTGATAAAAAGAGCATCCAGCTATAGAAAGCTTGCTAAACAGAGTTAGAAGGACTGTTCAGTTGTGTCAAAGACATAACAGCCTCCCTAGTTCTGGTATCATGATAAAATGCAATTGGTAGAGTGCAAGGACCCAATCAAGTTGTAGGCCCCTGGCTCATCTGATGGGTCAGTAACTCACCTTGTGTACTGACAGCAACAGAAGCAGCAGTAACAACAGCAGCAGTACCACCACCAACAACAGCAGCAACAGTAACAACAACAGCAGCAACAGTAACAACAACAGCAGCAACAGTAACAACAACAATAGCAACAGTAACAACAACAGCAACAGCAGCAACAGTAACAACAGCAACAACAACAACAACAACAACAACACACACATTTGATCAAATAGCTGTCAAACAGGATATTCAAATATATAAATAAACGGAAAATTTTCAGGTTATTAACAAGGAAGGAAATAAATGTATATATAGACACATATATACACACACACACACATATACATACATGTATACACACATATATACACATACATACACACACACACATATATACACATGCATGACTACATACATACATACATAAGGACTGCAGTGTCTTCACAGATGATTGCTGTCTCATTGATTTTTCATTGTCATCCCATTCATGTCCATGACTTCGTAGGTGACTTTGCAGACCAGCTGTAGATCTGGATGGTTTATGACACAGTGACAGAAGAGAGTTGTGCTTTCCACAGGACCGGTGGGGGGGGGGGGCACCCTGTGGGACACAATCTTTATGCACCACCATGTGTCTTTGTAGTCCGGATCTACGTCTACACACTTTGTTACATATCATGCACATACACACTCATTTATGTATATTTAGGAAATAACTATTTGTAAAACCATAGTTGACATTTATAGAGCTAAAATGTATAAAATAGAATGCTATGATGGTGTAACACACCTGTTTGTATATCTGTACAAAACAAGAGTAAAACCCAAGGTATTCACCAGGCATAATTCTGAACTACCAACAAGAGACTACAATGAGACTCCATACACACAGTTCCCGTGACAGTTCACTTTAGTTCTTATTTATAGAGTTTCGCCTAGTCTACTTTTAGTTATGTGGGGGTATTCAGGGTTTTTCCACACAACATAAAGAAATAATTTGGTGAGATTAGCTTGTTAGCTGTGCAAGATATGGTACCCCAAAGAATGTTATGGTATTTATGATGTCCCTTGTAAAACATTAGAAGCATTTGAAAGTTAATCCATAATATGTAGAAACATTCAGCAGTAACTAGTAGCAACGGCAGCAGAAATAGTCAGACTTTTGGTTAAACAAGTAAACAGACTCTAGGATTAAATTTTTGGTGAGACAGGCATGATTTCTATTTAATCTCTAACTCTCAGTGTCAGTTCCAAGAGTATCAACCAGAATGGTAAGATGGTTGGATGGTAATATGGTTAGAGGGTTGGATGGTGGGATGGTTGGATGATGTGTTGGTTGGATGGTAGGAAAGTGGAATGGTTGGATGGTGTAACTATTTCTCTACATTTGTGTTAATTTTGACTGCTAATGAAAGCTGTAGTTTCCATGCTCTCCCAAAATGACCCCACTACTATTTTTTCCTCCACTACCATCACCACCACCACTAACACCGCCTGTACTACTACCACCACCACCACCACCTATTTCTTCATTATCCCCAGTGTATCCAGATAGATATATTTCTGTTATTTGATTCACACCAAGAAAAAAATGTGGAAAAATAACAAATGTTATAAAAATATAAAAAAATAAAATAAAATTAAATAAAATAAAAATTAAAATGAGTTCAGAAAATATATATATAAAAAAAAAAAACGTAACGAAGAAGAAATGTAAAGTTGAGATATTTTGCTAATATCTGAGAATATGAAACATGAGCTGGCAGTAGAAAGAAAAAAGAATGTTTTCAAGTTGAAATTATTTAACTTTCTAAAAAACATTTTAATTATAAACAAAAACAAAAAGTAGATATTTGATGGTGAACTATGGAATTCACATACAAAGCTAGTCCAAGATACACTGACAGGTATTGAATCTTCTATATATTAGTGCAGAGGTTCTCAAACTTTTTGGGTCACCCCACCCCGCCCTTGCAGCACGTAATACCCTCAGCCTCCCCACTCACTCAATCCTATTTACAGAGAGACCTGCTACACGCAAATTGTAAATAATATATTCTATGTATAAATAAATATTATATATTTTTTATTTTACTATATTTATATATAATATGTATCATTTGATATTTAATATACTATTATATCATCTCTACCACACAAACCTCCTCCCACCACACCCTTCTCCCCCCCCCCCCCCCCGGAGGGTGGTAGCACACACTTTTAGAACCTCTGCATTAGTGTATACAAAATATTCCTTCAAGTCAATATTTTGAGAAAGATATTTCAAAACACAAGAAAACAACAACAATTCTCATGGTTATAAATTACATTAGTGAAGAGGTTGAAGAAATATAGGAGGCTAGAAAAATAGCAAATAACCTCAAACGCTAGAAATGAAGTTACCAATATATACTGTTCTACTGACATATTCAAATGTATTTCAGCAGAAATCGAGAGTAAAGTTTGTTTAGAGTTTTAGTGAAGCCATGAAAATAAAATGAAAACATATAAATTACAGAGTATTAAATTATATTTAACTCTACAACAACCAATTTTATTAAGCCAAGAGGAGGAAATTGGCATGGTTTGGCCACGTCACACAACATGACAGCCTGTGCAAGACCATCATGCAAGGTACTGTTGAAGGTGGACGCAGGAGGGGACACCAATGCAAAAACTGGTTGGACAATGTCAAGGAATGGACGTAAATGACTACAACAGATTTGTTGATGGCCGTCATTGATAGACTATTTTGAATGTGTGTTGCTTCTGCAGTAGGATCCCCTCGACGACTACAGAAGTCAAGGACTGATGAGGATGATGATTATCCTGTTGCAGATCCATATAAAAATAACATTTATACTCCATAACTTTAATAATATTTAGACATGCAAGAGTGATAGGTTGGCAGAATCAGTAGAGTGTTAGGCCAAAATATTTTGCAGCATTCAGTTATGGCCCTTTATATTCTGAGTTAAGGTCAACTTTGCTCTTCTCCCCAAATTTGTTAACCTTGTGCAAAAATTAGAAATCAATATTTAGACATGTATTTAACCCATTAGCATTTAAACCGGCCATATCCGGCCAGAATTCTCTCACTTCTTTCTGTTCAAATCAGCCATAACTGGCCACGAATACAAGTGGCCAAAATGGGGTTCCTCTGAAGGGTCTTGGGAGCAATGTTACTCAATAAAGTGTGTAGCTTGGAGATCAGAGTCACTCAAGGTAGAGCCACTACTTCTCTGAATTGAGAGACCACAGCTCCAATACTATAGGCATGTGGTTAGAACGTTTCAGGAAAGAATCGCTGGACAGATTTTACAGGTGAAACCAACAGATAAGAGACCCAGGGGTAGACTCCGAACAAGATAGTTGGATAACACCCATGAGCTTGGCTGGTCATGCTTGGGGATCCAGCCGTATCAGTTGGAGATAGTTGTTTCTGACAGGATCCGCTGAAGGGAGTGTTTGAGGACTGTCCCCACTACCCTCTCAGGAATAAATGGGTGAAAAAAAGAAGAAAGAAGAAAGAATTTAACAGTCTGAGATATTGCTATTCATAGATCGAACATCACCATTGTTCCTATAACTTCTGTTTTCATCATCAACACTGCTACCACCAATAAGTACCAATGTAAGTGTCAATATTGATGCTTCTATATCTGACAGAGGCAACTTGGTTTTCTGAATGGTACACATTAAATTCTTTTAATTTTTAGTAGTGTAGCCTGCCTTTTGATGAGCCATATCCCATGTGACACACTGCTTATAAAAAGTTTGTTTGTGCCAGCTCTATATAGGTACTTTACCTGCATATAAATAGCAGCCAAATCTCCCTCAAATCACATTCTGCTGTCTTTAAAATGGCACAGATAATGTTGTTCTATGTATCTTGCAAACAAAAAAAGACAAGTTATAACTGGAATACTTTTGATCATTTGTTCATTTGATCTGTGCTCACCTGTTAAGCAGCAACAACAACAACAAATCTGACATTATTTTATATCTAGCTACAATAGTTTTTAAGGTAACTACTTTGACCAGAAAATAATGGTTAGAGCAGTGATTCCCAACATGGTGCGCATGCCCCACAGGGGAGCAATTTGAATATTCAAGGGGTCAATTTGAAAATGATGTTAATGAGAGCAAACTTCAGGTTTTACCTTATTACTTTTACACCAAGGCAAATTTGGAACAAATTATGGTCGGAAACTCCTGTCTCACCTCCACCACACATGTTATTGGGCAACTGGCAACGGCCATACACCAAAATATTTACACTTTGTAGTTGATCATCGCTGTTTTTATATCAAAGTGGGGCATTAAAATGTTTGAGATATTGAGGCGGGGCATAGGGCACAAAAGGTTGGGAACTACTGAGTTAGAGCATTGAAGAGAATGAATATACTTTAAAATTACTTAGATTCATTCATGAATTTAATAATAAATGTATTGAAACCAAAGGATCTATTTATTTAAACATCAATTAATATAGTTTCCAGTAAAGCAAAAGTAAATGGGGGGGGGGGGGATAATCATTAGTCCTAGCTCCAGTCTGGATTGCCACATAAACCTACTGTAACTTGAGTAATTAATCCAAAAACTTCACTGTAATTAATATCCTTCTATAAGTCTGTACCCAGATTGTAAAGTCAGTAATGCAAGCCAGTAGAAGAATACTATTATGCCACATACAAAGCAGCTTTCAATTGCACAGTTAACAGTAGCAATGCAGATTATGTTACAACTTACCAACAATTCAGGGAGGAAAGAATTAAAAAAAACAACAACCAAAAAAGAAACAAACAAATTATTTGAATTTAATTAAGAAAAACAAAAACAAGACTATTGCTTAAGATTAGAGGCCTGAGGCTCAATTTGTTGATTCAATAGAACATTTCAAGTCATGAATGCTCAGAGTTATAGAAAAGTCAATTGCAATTATATCAGACGGCAAGTAGATGCAAGCTGGTTCTTTATTTAGTAAGAGCTGATATAAGTTTTCAAATTTTGATTATTCTTTCTCACTATTTTTGTTAGTTTGGTCAATGATATGATGCTTAAAAGGGTTTACGGGTCAACTACTAATTTCTACTTACTAATTGGACAACTGACTTTTACTAAACTTATCCTTCAGTTTCAGAACCCTTTAAAAATCTGAAACAACAGCATGTGGCATATGTGTGTTGAAAAACTAATTGGTGTGTGTTTATATACAATACTGTGTGTGTAAATGTGTGTGTTTATATACAATACAGTACAATGAAGATATATATTAGTATAACACTTGATATTATAGGAAAAGTGTCTTCATGTTTCAGACACTAGTCCTTCATCAGAAGATAGAATGAGAAATATAAGAAGAAATAGAAAGATAGAGGAGAGTGAGATGAGGAAGAAACAGAAAGAAATAACGAGAGTAGATATTGTTGAAAGATGAAGATGGTAAAGTTATCATAGAGTTCTTCTGATGCTTGGGTGCTTTTCTCAAAGAGATCCTCCTTCTATAATTTATGTATGTAAGATGAAAACAAATGAGTGGTTATCCACTCATTTGTTTTCTTCTTTCATAGCTCCTGCTCATTTATGTATGTTTTTAATGTCTCTCATAATTCGGAAGGGCTGTGACACACACACCTTCAGGGACAGTAACATTGGCCAAGCTCCAACAAAAAGAACCAACTTCCTTTTCAAAACCAGAAAATACTTCATTGCTGATCAGTTGCTAATCCTATGTAACCTAGATTATTCTTTTAGAATTGAAACCGGCCATCTCTGGCCAGAATTCTCTCACCTCTTTCTGTTCAAACCAGCTGTAACCGGCCACGCATATTGATGTTAGGTATACTTCTCAAAATAAATAATATCAAAATCTCATGGCTTCGATATTATATGAGATAATTATGTGAGGCAAAGCCTTTATCACACAAATATAATAGTATATATAGAGTAATGCAAATGCTAAAGGATTAAACAAATTAAATCATTTAGTCATAAATACTCCTAAAAAACTCAAAACGGTCATACTGGAATACCTTTGATGACAAATTTGCTCAGTTTTGGCTGATCTGGGCTAAATAACAACACCTACTGGGTCCCAATACTATATCTCCTCTCTTACAGAGAGATCTGGATCATATACAGTTATTATAGCTGGTTGTTAAAAACAACGATAGTAGTACTGCGGTCAATTTATTCTACTTTTATCTCCCCCTCTCAAATCATTTCAACTACTGCCAGCACCTACTGAGTCCCAATATACTGCTCTTTTTGTCATTTCAACTGTGACTAAAGCAGTTTCTGCTCCTCCTTATTGTGCCTCATACTACAAACCCAACACTAAACAATTTTCTCAAAACTATCTCCCTAGACTAGAGAGCTCAGTAAATCTCTCATACAGTCATCAACCTATACAAGTTTCAACTAAACGTTAATTACATCAACCTCACTAGTCCAGGAGGGACTGTAAAGGTCATATGTGATGTTTTGTTTTCTACAACTAAATACAAATAGACATATATATATATATATATATATATATATATATATATATATGTCTAACCCATGCTAGCATGGAAGATAGACGTTAATCGATGATGATAATGATGATGATGATGATCTATATATGTATATATATACATATATATAATATATATACATATATATATATACGTTATATATATATCATCATCATCATCATCATTTCATTTTACGTCTGCTTTTCCCTGCTTGCAAGGGTGGGACGGGAACTGATTCTGGCTTGATTTCTACAGCTGGATGCCCTTCCTAACACCAACCTCAATATATATATATATATATAAATATATTAAAAAATTCATCATTTTATGATTGTTTTCTAGGATATATATGTGTGTGTTGGTATGTATATCATATAGATCTATGTAAAAATTTACAAACTATCAAAGGGAATATATATATATATATATATATATATTCTCAATTTCCCATGCAGCATTAGCTGGTGGAAATGTGTGGAATATAGCATCTATTCATGTCTTTCAGGAGAGTGAGACGGGCTTTTTATGGCTGCAATTACTATGATGAAGCAGGTCAGTGATGTTACTGAAACATCACACACACACAGTCACTCACCCACAATCACACACTCACTAACAGAAAAACACACACACACTCACTCACAGACACAGTCACACACAGATATATATTGATAATCAGTAAGTTTTTACTACTGGCTATAAGAATGAAGTCATTGAAGTCATTGGTTCAGAATAAAACAATCCTCCCAAAACTGTGATATCCAATTTGGGTTTGAATCAAAATCCAACGATAAATAATAATATGTTAATGTGTTTTAAATTCCATCAAAAACATTTACCAATTAGAGTATATACACACCTACACACATATATATATATGTATATATGTACACATACACACACACACACCCATCACATATATATATATATGTGTGTGTACACACAAACACACACACCAATGACATATATATATATACACACACACATATTACACATATATGTACAAGCACACATACATACACACAACACACACACATATGTATGTACAAACACACTCACACACACAATTTAAGCAATTTAAAGTAAATGTGTTTACACAAAGGAAGTGTTATTTGAAGAAAGCACTATTAAAACAATTACTCTAACAGAGAAGTTTGATTAATATCACAAATTCCTTTTCATAAATATATTTGTCTGTGGGATGATGGAGGGTGGGATATCTGAGTATGGATATTAGAGAGCTAAAATATATGTGTGTGTGTATATATATTAGATAACTAAAATATATGTGTGTGTGTTTATATATATATATATTAGAGAGCTAATATATATGTGTGTGTATATATATATATATAATTGAGAGCTAATACATGTGTGTGTGTGTGTGTGTGTGTGTCTATATATATATTAAAAAACTAAAATTGATGTGTGTATATATACCCTTGCAAGCAGAGAAAAGCAGATGTTAAATGATGATGATGATGATAGAGAGCTAAAATATATGTGTGTATATATATATATTAGATAGGCGGTGAATTGGCAGCGTCATTAGAACGTCGGATAGAATGCTTTATGGTATTTGTTCTGACTCTCTGCTTTCTGAGATCAAATCCTGCCATGGTCAACTTTGCTTTCATCCTTTCGGGGTCAATAAAAAAAAATACCAGTCTATTACTGGGGTCAATTCTTCCTCTATATCTCTTTCTCTCACTTTCTATCTTTCTTTGGAAGAAATATACTGTACTCAGCCCTGGAGAGGGATA
Organism: Eledone cirrhosa; assembly: GCA_964016885.1. Lineage (NCBI taxonomy): Eukaryota > Metazoa > Mollusca > Cephalopoda > Octopoda > Eledonidae > Eledone > Eledone cirrhosa. Next base: position 5,263,229 of record OZ024753.1, on the reverse strand, counting down.
GGATCTACCAGGCTTAAAAAATGCCCTAGAAACATTGTATGTTAATATGGCACCCCTACAACTCCCTTAAGAGTTATTGGACCATGCCATGCCATATATAAATAGCTAATATATGTGTGTTTTTATATATATATTAGATAACTAAAATATAGGTGCTGTGTTATGTTATGCTTTTTTCAGTAAGAGAATCAGGTGTATGATTGAATAATCTTGTTGGTGTATCTGATGTACCTGTATCTGATGTACCTGCATCTGATACACCTGCCTCTAATGCACTTGACTATGATTCACCCACCTGATTCTACTAACATTTCGCCATGTCTTTTCCTAGCTGAAAGCTATATGTAATACACTGGAATCTCCCCACCCACTTCCACACACACACACACACACATTTCCCTATGTGCAAATTGTCAAGTTGTATATAAAACCCACATTGATATCACATGTCTGGGAGAACCTGTAAAAGTCATGGACACAACTCCATCCACCCCATCCCACTTGCCACCCTCCTCTGACTCAATAATAAGCAATAATCTGTTATTCTCAAGAAATGTGGGTAGTAGAAATAAATTATGAAATACAGTGGAACCTCGATTCACGAACACCTCTCATCATGAACAAATTGATTCATGAACAATTTTTCTGAACATAAAACATCTCAGTTCACACAAGCTGGCAACAACAGTTGGCGACAAGCTGGGATTGTTGGTAGGAAAGTATCACTTAGTGTGTAGATAGTTACTATGGAGACATCTATCTGTCTTTCACACTGTCTTTCTCTCACTCTATGTCTCTTTCAGCAGTTCTCATGGAGAAAATAGTTTAGGTTTGTGAACATTTTTGGTGAAAAATGACCTTCAGGAATGATTTAAGTTTGCGAACCAAGGTTCCACTGTATACACTAATAGAAGTTTTAAATGAAATTAGGTCAGTTAGGTACTAGAATTAGCAGAAATATAGGGCAATCAGGAAATACTGTGCCACAGTAATCCAGATTAACAGAAATACATGGTAGTGATTGTTTAATCCATAATATCCTGTACCACAGTAAACCACATTAACAGAAATATATGGCAGTAAATGTTTAACCCTTAACATCCTGTACCACACCAAACCACATTAGCAAGACATTCTTGAAAAGTACCAAACAGTACTATGACCGCATTACATGAAAAATTCAAGTCTTTGTCGAATCTAATACTGGAAAATTTCACAACAATCTGTCCATTTGTAAAGATACTATAAACGTCTGAATTAACAAACCTGTTTTTAGATATTTTCTGCTAAATCATAACAGGAAATTAAGATTAAGAGTTAACAAGTTAAAAAACTGAACTCATATGGACAACAGATGTGATTTCCTAATCTATGTTGAACTTTAGAAATGAAAATTTGACTAAAACATCAAATCATTCCCCAATAATGCTACCAGTGAGGGCTGGTGGATTGGCAGAATTGGTAGAGCATCACATAAAATAAATACCATTGTGCTATTTGTTCTGGCTTTTTACAATCTGAGTTAAAAATCTTGCCATGGTCAATTTTGCCTTTCATCCTTCAGGTTTTGGTAAAATAAAGTACCAGTCAAATACTGGAGTTGATTTAATCAACTTTACCCTACCCCAAATTTGTTGGCTTTGTGCCTAATGGACATAATCGAGACCATCAAGAAGGACAAACATAGATGGGCTGGCCATGTCTCCCGTTTCAGAGACAACAGGTGGACACCAAGGCAGTAGAGAAAAAACACAGGGTAGATAAAGGCCAGATAGCACAATGATCTGACCCAATACCTCAGCCCCACATAGCCCAATATGGCTAGGGATAGGAAGAAGTGGGGGTCAACCAGGGAGTGATTCCTCCAACAGGAATGAGAAGGACCTGGATTTGGGATTTTGGTGTCTAAATTAGAAATCAATATTAACACATCCAGATAATGATGCATTAAAAAAATATACAATTATTGAGAGTTGAAAGATTTAATAAATAGACTCTCAAGTTTTAAACCTTCAGCATTTAAACCGGCCATATCTGGCCAGAATTCTCTAACCTCTTTCTGTTCAAACTGGCTGCTCATACTCACATTAAGGTATTGTTCTCAAAATAAATATTTTTCTCTCCATATATAGGAACAGCCTTTCTCTCCATATATAGGAACAGCCTTTCTCTCCATATATAGGAACAACCTTACTCTCCATATATAGGAACAGCCTTACTCTCCATATATAGAAACAGCTTTACTCTCCATATATAGGAATAGCCTTACTCTCCATATATTGGAACAGCCTTATTCTCCATATATAGGAACAGCCTTACTCTCCATATATAGGCACAGCCTTACTCTCCATATATAGGAATAGCCTTACTCTCCATATATAGAAACAGCTTTACTCTCCATATATAGAAAGAGCCTTACTCTCCATATATAGGAACAGCCTTACTCTCCATATATAGAAACAGCTTTACTCTCCATATATAGGAACAGCCTTACTCGCCATATATAGGAACAGCCTTACTCTCCATATATAGAAACAGCCTTACTCTCCTCTCCATATATAGAAACAGCTTTACTCTCCATATATAGGAACAGCCTTACTCTCCATATATAGAAACAGCCTTACTCTCCATATATAGAAACAGCTTTACTCTCCATATATAGGAACAGCCTTACTCTCCATATATAAGAACAGCCCTTTTCTCCATATATCGGAACAGCCCTACTCTCCATATATAGGAACAATCCTACTATCCATATATAGGAACAGCACAACTCTCCATATATAGGAACAGCTCTACTCTCCATATATATAGGAACAGCCAGTATGGATCATCCTATCAGAAGAAATCATTGCTAAAGAACTGAGAACAACATTTACTATTCCAATGCTATGACAATGATGACAATTCAAGCTAGGAATTGGTTTCCATAGCTTGGTGACTAATAAAAGAAAATCTCCCACAATACTATGGCCATAGAAAGTGCTAAGTTTCTTCTTATCTTAACACATTCAGTTCATTCCAGAGCTGATAGTAAATGTATATAACTGTCAAACACCTTTTTTTCTAGGGTTTTCCAACATTATTTCCTGTTCTATTTTAACATTACACACTCTGTGTGTGTATATGTGTGTGTGTTTGTGTGAGTGAGTGTGTGACTGTGTGTGTGTGTGTCTGTGTATGTGTGTATAGTTTTTTTTATTTCTTTCTTTTTTCCCCCTAAATTAATTTCTCACACTGCTTTGACAAAAATTTATGCTGATAAAGCAGAGATGCAAATTTAGAAGCTGGGAAAAAAATTCTGTTTTTCCTAAAGGCCATTACAAAAGATATACAGCAGTAATACTCAGAGGTTGTACTGTAAAGCAAATGACAAATACACTGAATGTAAATGGATTAGAAATAAATAAATAAAATTCCCATGACCTTTACTTGTTGTAACTTATTTTTTAGTTTCTATTACTTCTATATTGATTTATCAGGAATTTGAACTATCCATCAGATCTTCTAAACTACTAATCATGAATTTATACAAACTAACCAGAATTTGAAAACCAAATAAAAGACAGGATGCAAAATTGATATTAACTGTTTTCATACCACTTGAAACTGCTCGGCTTTATATAACACAAAAGTATCGATTTTACAATGTATTACTTGTATTAAGACCTTCCATCATAATTTTCTTTGATAAATCTTGTAAAGTAATGTTCCAAACATCATCATACTAGTGTAATATAAGTTATCTTATTAAATTGCTCCAAACATTCTTTATTTTCAAAATTAATTGAAACACACAGGTAGTGTCTTTCATCAGAAATATGGTAATGAAAGGGTTAAAGACATAGGTAGTGTCTTGCATTAGAAATATGGTAAAATAAAAAAATATATATTTATTCATACATATCATCATCATCATCATTTTACGTCCACTTTTCCCTGCCTGCAAGGGTGGGACGGGAACTGATTCTGGGTTGATTTCTACAGCTGGATGCCCTTCCTAACACCAACCTCATTTACAGTGAGTGCTGGGTGCTTTTTTGTCGTGGCGCCTACATGTCCACTTTACAGTGTGGGCTGGGTGCTTTTTTTGCCGTGGCACCTCCATGACCACTTTGCAGTGGAATGATAGGGACCCCAGTCATATCATCTCATTTCTACAGCTGAGTAAACTGGAGCAATGTGAAATAAAGTGTCTTGCTCAAGGAAAGAACACATATATATATTCATACATATATATATATATTTATTCATACATAGTATATATTATATTATTTATTATATATAGATTAACGATTTTATTTATATATTATTTACAATTTGTAAGCAGATCCCACTGGAAATAGGGTTGGGGGCGTTGAAGGTATTACATGGCTGTGTGTGTGGGGGGGGGGGGGAGAACCTCTGATATTGGAGGTTTCTTGGTTGTTTCAATAAAAGGGAGCCCTGTTTGACTTTCAGGAATCAAACAATGAAATATCCCTCAACTCACACCCTAATTTCTTTTAAAATAAAACAGACTGGATAATGGACTCTCAAAAGAATGACAAAATAAAATAGTATTGGGTATTGATTAGTAAAATTTAATATGTGTGATTTCTTTTAAATAAAACTTGCAGTAATTCAAGTTCAACACACACACACAAATACACACCCTTATGTATATATACATACACACACACAATTACTCACACATTTTCGTTTCATGAATGACACATATGTGAGTTATAAAGCAAGAGAATTCTAACGGTATTCCTCGACATCTGTGATATTTCAACAGAAGATAGTGCAGTGATTCAACATAATTAGTAATGTTAGTCTCAGTGATGCTACAGTTAACACAGTTGCCCAAGTACTGGTCCTGTGTTGCAAAAGAAATCCTGGCTTTAACAAAGATAACAGCTAGAGCAACAGCAGCTGGGGTACTTCCATCAATGTTCTATCTATTCTATCACAAATATTAGCTGGCTAACTCCAGCACAAGAGAGAAAAAAAAAAGTTCTGATAAATATGTTGCTTGGCTAATATTGCCAGCTTGCTTGAGATAACTGGGTGCAATACATGACTGTTATGTAAAGATATTAGAAGATTCAAGAATGTTTTATGGCAACCCTCTCAAAAATGTGCCAGGTATAAATTTAAAAAGGGAGATAGTTAAAAGAAGGATGATAATGATGGATGTAGTTGACATTCTTTCATTTCTATTCCAAATAAAAATATTCAATGAGAGGATAAAATAAAATAAACAGAGATCTCAAAATTCCAGAAACCTTTGACTTTCTATAAAATTAGATTTACTAATCTCAAAAAATAAATTTAATACAATTTAACAATTGTTGAAATTTAGAAATATTGTTTATCATATTTTTAAGCTGCCACCAACTTTCTATCAGACAAATATTTGAGAAATAATTAACCCTTTAGCACCTAAACTGGCTGTATCTGGCCAGAATTCTCTCACATCTTTCTGCTGAAACTGGCCATAACCAGCTGTTCATACCAATGTCAAGGTATTGTTCTCAAAATGAATAATATCAAATCTCATAGGTTAAGCCAGTAAAATAATATACTTGACTAATTCAACTGACTATACTATTTCTCTACATAGAATTATGTTAGTAAAAATAAATCAGTATCTTTAAAATACAAACAAGATATTTGATATTTCACAATAGATATTTCGAACAGAATCATGTTGAATACCTATTATTTAACTTGGACCTATTGTCGCTATTAAGCCTCAATTTAGCCCTCATCAAACAAACTAAAAATGAAAGCCATTCACCGATCACCAGAAAAAACACTTTTTTTCAAGTATAATAAATCTAGGATTAAATTATCCAATGTATTTTAAGCCAGTACAGTGTAATTTGGAGAAGGTTTGGTTTCTGTTTCTAGTAGGTCAAGTGACTATATACAGACTCCCTTGTTAGCTCATTAACAGATGTTGAATATAGTGATCTGATTGTTGTTGTTGTTGTTTAGCCCCTAGTTAACCTTGAGTAAACAGACCTATAAGCAAAAACATTTCTGTCATGAAAAGCTCTCTATTTTTTTTATCAGGTTTGTTGGCAGTATTTTTTTTAAAGACAGTAGAGTATGATATGAAAGAGATTTAACTGGTACTTCTAGTAGGTCAAGTGACCACACAGAAGCTCCTTTGTTGGTCAATCACTCAGTAGCTACAGAAACCAAACTCAATTATAATTCCTATCCGGTACAGGATCAAGGGTTCTAACTATATTATCTGAACTAGCGCTAGCATTAAAAGCTTCCCCACAAAAATGGCTTGTGGAGTGAAATATACTCTTGAAAAACAATTATTTATCGAATGCCTTGCGATAAAGGTATTCTTCTTCTTCATCTATACATTCATTACCAGGCCATGATAAAGTTCATCCTCTGGCTCACCTTGTCAAGCATTGCCATCTGAATTTCCTCTGCTTACAACCCTGTGTCATCTTCAAGAACATCCTTCACCATGATGGTTGGCCTCCCAACATCAGGTTTCCAGAAAAGAACTCTGCAGCAGGTTCATTGTGACATTTCACATGTCTGGCTAATGCGAGTTTCCCACACCTTATGATATCAGAAAGGTGTGAGCGATAGAGTGGTTTCTTTGCTACATGTATACATACAATGAAACCCCCTAAGAATTCAGTAGAACTGACAGAAAAATATTGAGAATTTTCAGAAAATATAACATCAAGAATGTTTTCAAGTTGAGTATTATATTCCTGAAATCTTACCATTATTACACCGCCCACACACATATGCCACAGAGAAAAGTGATCTGAAGAATTGCATATGTAAGTGCTACTGTGCATCTGCAACTGAAGCTATAAAGTTGAAATAGAATGCTACTGAAAGGTTGCAATTTAAAGAACACCAGAACTATTTGAAGGGGAAAATACTTTCATCATTATAAAATAAATTTTACCTATTAATGCAGAGACTACACAAGGAGCTTAACTCTTATTCTGTAATGTTTTAGCAAAAAATATCTAAAAAACAAAAGCAGATTTATTAATTCAAATGTTTATAGTATCTTTACTGGTGGACAGATTGCTGTGAAAATTTGCAGCATTAAATTAATGACTTTAATTTTCAATATGATGCAGTCATAGTGCTCTTTTGTACTTTTCAAGAACGTCTTGTTAATTTGGTTCCATGTGGTACAGGATGTTATGAGGTAAACAAACAGTTTATAAAGTATTAGCTCACAGCTCTGTTAGGAAGTCTATTAGACAAAATGGTGAGAAGATCATAGCTAGAACACATGGCTCTGTTAGAAAGTGTAGTAGACAAAAATCTATGAAGATCATAGCTAGAACACATGGTTCTGTTTGTAAGTCTTGTAGACAAAAAGGTGAGATCATAGCGAGAACACACAACTCTGATAGTGAGTCTTGTAGACAAAAAGGGAGAAGGTCAAAGCTAGATCACATAGCTCTGATAGTGAGTCTTACAGATAAAAAGGTTAGAAGATCATAGCTAGAACACATTGCCCTGATAGCGAGTCTTGTAGACAAAAAGGTGAGAAGATCATATAGAGTAATGTGAATGCCAAAGGGTTAAAAATGAATCTCTACTTTGGTCAAATACTGCAAATAAATGTTCACAACAATCTGTTCACTAGTAAAGATTCTATAAAGTTTTGAATTAACAAATCTGTTTTTAGATATTTTCTGTTAAATCATTACAAGATGTTAAGAGTTAATAATTTGCTATAGCGAGATAAAATATCTAGTGTTTTAGATAGAGGTCCTTTATTAAAGATTCTTCAGTGAAGGGCAGCAAAAAGTCAGCTCAATAAAGTTGTAATGCTTGTGTGTTCTGAAGAGAAGTAAATATTTAAGATTACGGGTAGAGCCCCTCTCCAGAGAAATTACTTTACAGTATCTAGTTTGGTGTCTCATATTTCAGAGTTCAAATCCCATGAGAGTTGATCCTGCTTTTCATAATGTAACAGTAGACAAAATAAGTAGCTGTAATACATTAGGGCTGAGTCATTTACTATTACCCTCTCACTCAAGAGAATCAAAAGACTGGGTGTATGGTTAAGTGAGAAATCTAAAATACACAAACACACACAAACATGTATGCATTCTGTACGTTTCTGGGTCACATTACTTTTAACAAACTTCACCATCTCTAGAAAGTTACCTAAAACACAAACTTCATTCAAATTGAAGAACATATATATATATATATATATATACAATTACAAAGTTTTGTAAAAGCTACTTAAGTAGGGCAATCCAGTGAAACACAAGAGGCATTCATGGCAGGTCACCTATTGAACCTGTCTGCTGCTAGTGGGAGGGTGTCAGCTAATTGGCTAGCTAGTTGGCTGTAGTATAATGTGGTCAGCTAAAATCCAGTGGTCAGAAGGGAATACAAGAGAACTTCTAGAAAGCAACAATATGAAGAAACATGAAAGCCTTATCTTAAGCTCTCTAATACTGTTTTACTTAAGTTATTTATATTTCTAACTATTATAAAACATATGTTTCCCAGGGGTTTAGATATAGCCAACTTACACTTATAAATTGCTGCTAGCTTTCTTTTTCTCACTCTCACTCTCTTTTTCTCTTCAATTTATATTTTATATTTTCAGATAAATAAATGGAATAACAGTTAAATATAAGTCTCAGTAATTGATATATTTACTAGATAGAATTCTATTGGTAATTAATATATAAGTTTTTAACAAAAATGGCATATGTTATGACATCCTATGTTATAACATATGTGTAAATACCAATGAGCAAATTTTGTAAACTTAGAAAATATCTTTGTAGGGTTAGACACACACTCAAACACATACACACAAGCAAACACACACACCCAAACAAACACACACACAGGAAAACACACACATACACACAAACACACATACAAGCATGCACATAAACAAATACAAACACAGATGCAAACACACACATACACACGTAATTTTACAAAGATATTTTCTAAGTTCATAAAAGATATATAAATGTAACACAGTTAACCCCCCCAGCATTCGCAGTCCTGGTTGTTCACAGAATTTTTCTGAGACACCTAACTAATAATTGTTTGTGGAAACTACCGCATATTCGTGGAAATGCAAATATCTCCCGCGATCATTTTACTGGCTATTTTCGTGGCAATATATATTTTTTTAATGCTAAATTATTAATAACAATATACAGTGATCATGTAGGTGTCACGACAAAAGCAACCAGTCCCCACTGCAAATGAGGTTGGTGTTAGGAAGGGCATCCAGCTGTAGAAACCAAGCCAGAATAAGTTCTGTTTGAGCAAGACACAGTCACCTGACCTAGCATTTCCAACAACAGGACAACTCGTTTAACCCATGCTAGCGTGGAAAAATGGACATAAAACGGTGATGATGATGATGATGATATGATACATATATATTAGATTATATATATGTTAAATTATATATATGATATGATATATATTAAATGTCTAACAGTTATTATCCTCATCATCATGATCGTTCTCCTCCCCTTTATTACTCTCCCTCCTCTCCACCACCTCCCTACAACTGTTTCCCATGCCAATATAGATTGGACAGGTTCTTTCCAGAACAACATTTTGACATTTGCTGCAATCCTTTGTCATCTCTTTTGTGAGGTTCACCACAATGAGATCAACCTTGTTGACAAATTGTGACTGCATCTCTGTATAGCTTCTAAGTTAAAGTTAATGGCTTTAAGTAAAATTTAATGGGTTTGGATTAGTTTTAATGGCTTTAGGGTTCAGTTAATTGCGTTGGATTAAAGCTAATGGCTTTCAGCTAAAGTTAATGGCATTAGGGCGAAGTTAAATGCTTTGAGTTAAAGTTAATGGGTTTAGATTAAAGTTAATGGCTTTAAGTTGAATATTTATTATTTGAGAAAAAAATGTCATGAATTGATGGCTTAGGGCCATTACTTGGGGAGAAGGGGAAGGTTGATTATATTGGACACCCCCCACACCTTCACTTTATTTTATCAATCCTGGAAAAAAGAAAGGTAAAGTTGACTTCAGTAGGATGTAGAACTAAATACCACAAAGCATTTTGTCTGACACTCTACCAATTTGCCAATCCACTGCTCTAACTCATAGAAATAGTAATAGCAAAATAAGTCTTCTGAACGAGGTAGATAAAATAAAGAATACTAAACAAGCTTTGGACATTTTTTGTTTCCTTCTGGAGATTCAAAGCTTAATGTTCAACAAAATGTTTTTGAAGCTTCTTCAGTTATGCTCTCTCACTTAGGGTAACTATAAAATTGGAAATGTGTGTTAGTTCTGAAAACAGATTGAAGACAATATTTTGTAACCCATAGCAAATTATTAGTGTTTTGTAAAATATTGGATTTATCATTTACATAATATTGAAGATATATGAGGGTACTTTTGTACACAGGAAAACTAACCACTGTAACAGATGACAAAATAAATTCTCACAGAAAAACAAAATCCCAAAACTAAAGGGCTTTTAGCATCACATTTACAAATTGTTTGTGGTTTTAAATCAAACTGTCAAAAGCAAACTTAGTTTTAAAACTCAAACTAAATCTATACAATACCTCTCTCTTTTGGTAGAGTGAGGTGGGGAGTGGAGTGTCTTAAGGAAGAAGATAACATTAGAAAAAGTACAGGTTTACAATCTTTTATCCAAAATTCTGAAAACTGAAAAGTTTCAAAAACCAAATGTTTTTTCCAGGATGTTGTCTGCACACCAAAGCTACCACTGTCCCCTGTAATGTTTTATCTAAAAAACTTTAAAATGTACACTAAAAATATTCCACTCCAAAATCCAAAAACTTCCGAAATCTGAAAAGTGTTTGGTCCCAAGGTTTTGGGATAAGAGATTGTGAACTTGTAGTACAAAATGGATGATGCTGAAGGAATACAAAGGGAGAGAAATGATTAGTTAAGTGCCTTATTTATGGTTTATTAAAATAAATATGTTTCTCTTCTGTGTTAAAATCAATCCAATATTTGGAACCACAACACAACTAAACAATGAGAAAATTAAATTACAAAGGTTACAAAGGATCATTTGGGTAACAAAAGCAAAGGGGCTAGCTGAAGGATAATAAATTAAAGGCTTACCTTTTTTTAGCTCTTAAAAGATTTGCTACATCAGCACAAAGTGGTACAATCCCTTTGCGAGAGCTGTTAACAACCAACGCTACAGCTCGGGCTGCTATCTCCTTGTCTTCCACCAAGCCATTTAATTCACTGTTGGATTCTAAAATATATAAAAATAGGGCATAATAAATACCGACCCACCACGGCTCCTTTCAATTGAAAGAGACATTTGCAAAATTGTTATACAGCTTCAACTTCCTTAGCGTCTCACTACAATTTGGAAAGAATATCAAATTCAGAAGTGGACTGATTATATAAACAAATGCTATAAGCAGAAGTTGTTGAATTATCAATGACTTCAAAACTAACCAAAAATCCTCAAAGGAATTCTTTTTCTTAAATACACTAATCTACATTTTACCCCAATTTAAAAAAAAATAAACATTTCAAATCAAAAAGTAAAAAAAAAAAAAAAATATATATTTAAACATCTATGAGAAAATAAATAGCTTTATATAGCTTATCAACGAGGGATTTAACTGTAGGAGTTACATTCCATTTGTTTTTAAGGCCACATTTCAATCCAATTTAACAGCCTACCTATTACAATACATCATCATTGTTTTTACGTCCACTTTTCCATGCTTGCATGGGTTGGACGAGTCGTTCTCAGCATGGCATCTCTCCACTTTTAGGAAAAATGAATGCTTTTTTTATATTTTTGAAAATAAAATCTTCTAATAAAGTTATATTTAATCAAATACAATCAGTAGATTTCCATTTTGTAAATAAAATTTAATAAACAACATTTATCAGAATCCTGAGTATTTTAGAATTTCACAGTAAGTGGTTACATCAATCAAGAATTAAACATTCAGTGTTTATTATATTCTAAGGAAATAGCCACAAAAATGGTAGAGTATTTGTGTGTACACATATATATAAATATACACACACTTACATCAGAATGTGTACATATACACACACACTTGCATCAGAATGTGTACATATACACACACACTTACATCAGAATGTGTACATATACACACACACTTGCATCAGAATGTGTACATATATACACACACTTGCATCAGAATGTGTACATATACACACACACTTACATCAGAATGTGTACATATATACACACACTTACATCAGAATGTGTACATAAACACACACACTTACATCAGAATGTGCACATATATGTACACACTTACATCAGAATGTGTGTGTGTATGTGTGTGTGTGTGTGTGTGTGTGTGTGTGTGTGTGTGTGTGTGTGTGTGTGTGTGTGTGTGTGTGTGTATATATATGCGGTGAATTGGCAGAGTCGCTAGAACGTTGGATACAATGCTCTATGGTAAACATTCCAGTTCTCTGCTCTCTGAGTTCAAATCCTGCTGAGGTCAACTTTGCCTTTCATCCTTTCGGGGTTGATTAAAAAAAGTACCAGTACTGCGGTCGATTTTTCCTCTCTCTCACTTTCTATCTTTTGCTGGAAGAAATCTGCTGTACTCAGGCCTGGAGAAGGATGGGCTCTGCCAGGCTTAAAATGCCCAAGAAACGGCATATGTCAACACAGTGCCCCTACGTCTTTATCAGGAGTTATGGCACTATACATACATATATATATTTAAATCAGGACACATTTATATATACACTTAAATCCAGAACACATTTATAACACAGATGCTCGGCAGTAGAAGCAATCATAAGCTACATTATTTTACATAACGAAGAGAAGTAAAAGTCAAAGAGTAACAATAAACAACTTGTCTTCAAACCAAAGTAGTCATTTAGTAGGTAATTTGTAGTAAGATAATCTTTCACCCTAGTCTAACCATTTCACTTTTTTTTCTAGCAAACGTTCCACCATTTTCTTAAAAGAAAAATAATTCTGACTTTTTAATAATATCTATTTAGACAACTTTGAAGGTTTAAAATATTTGTCAAGATGAAAGAAGAAAGGCTTATTTATATTGAAAGTCTATTAATAGAGAGGTATTTAAATAATCGCAATAAGTTTCCCAGCTGCCATTACTATTTATGTATGTATGTATGGTCCCGTAATTCCTGATACAATTGTAGGTGCACCGTATTGATATACAGCGTTTCTTGGGCATTTTAAACCCGAGTACAGCAGATTTCTTACAGAGAAATATAGAAAGTGAGAGAGAGGAAATGAGAAAGAGATATAGAGGAAGAATCGAACCCAGTACTTGACTGGTACTTTTTTTTATTGACCTCGAAAGGATGAAAGGCAAAGATCACCTTGGTGGGATTTGAACTCTGAGAGCAGAGAGCCAGAATACCATAAAGCATTCTATATAACATTCTAACAATTCTGCCAATTCGCCACCTTTATGTAAGGTCTATCTAATAATTTAATTTTGGTTTGATATATTTAGGATATATAATGATAAACATCAACAATCAGTTGTTGGATGGGGGGAATCATGATCCCTTAAAGCACCTATATATTTTCAGAAGGCTCTAGTATAGCTTAAACTGATTTACATTATAACAGCTCAATGCTTTAAACAATTTCATAAAGCCTTATTTTTTATATTCCATGCATGCATGGTCCCAAAACTCCTAATAGAGTTGTAGAGGTGACATAATGGCATACAGTGTTTCTTAGGCATTTTAAGCTTGTCAAAGCCCATCTCCTCTTCAGGTCTGAACACAACAGATTTTTTCCAAAGAAGAATAGAAAGTGAGGGAGAGGAATTAAGAAAGAGATATAGAGGAAGAGTCAACCCTAGTACTAGACTGGTAATTTTTCTATTGATCTCAAAAAGATGAAAGGCAAAGTTGACCTCGGCAGGATTTGAACTCAGAATATAAATGGCTGTAACTCTATGCTGTGAAGAATGGTGTCCCACACTCTACCAGTACTGGCAATCTACCACCATCTATTTTATATATCACCTTCATTTAAATTTTTGCTGAAGTAAAAACTGTCCATGATTTTTACTTTTTAAACTGATTTCAGAATGAAGTACCTCAGTCTATAAAATCATAAATAAGCAATATTAACCCTTTAGCATTTAAACTGGCCATATCCGGCCATAATTCTCTCACCTCTTTCTGTTCAAACCAGCCATAACCTACTGCTCATACTTATGTTAAGGTATTGTTCTCAAAATAAATAATATCAAAATCTCATAGATTCGATATTATGTGAGATAATTATATGAGGTAAAGCTTTTACCACAAAAATACTATAGTATATATAGTGTAATGTAAATGCTAAAGGGTTAAACCCTTAATCACTATTAATCATACAGAATGCATCAAAATTACAACAATACTTAAAATGTAAAAAAAAAAGTTTAATAATTAATTTGTAATTATTTAGAGTAAGTTAAAATTCTTATTTGTTTTTAAATTTCCTGTAGCAACAGACAAATTCTAAAATAAACATCAAGATAAAAAATGTCAGATATTTGTAAAGTAGGAAAATTATAGATGACAACAACAACAACAATAGCAACAATAACAGCAACAACAGCAATAGCAACAGCAACAGTAGCAACAACAGCATTAACAGCAACAACAGTAGCAGCAATAACAATAACAGCAGCAGTAACAACAACAACAACAACAACAGCAGTAGCAACAACAACAGTAACATCTGCAACAATAACAGCAACAACAAATTCCAAATTCTAAGTAAAATGTCTCCAAGTTTAGTTTAAAGTCAAATATTGTCATGAACAACTGAAAGAGAAAAGAATATTTTTCTAAAATTCCCCCAAGCCGTCTATTTCTTGAAATCTCAGATTACAAAAGTAAGAGTGTGATCCCACGCTACTGTGTAATGCTCTTTCCCTCCTCCTCCTCACCTTTCCATTTCACCATCTCAGGGAGGGTACAGCCCTTCCCATATGGTAATGTAACTTGGATAGAACATTCAAGAAGATAGAATTTACAACTAAAGACTAAATGGTTAAAAACTGTGCCAAGTTACTTTTGACATGGCCTCTCATATATTGCCCAGACTTTTCCTTGTAACACATTTCCTTTGGTTCCACTAAATGAAAGGAGGTTGCATGTAATGTTAGACTAGTAATAACTAACATCAGGATGTGAAGGGGTTACAACAAAAACGAATACCTCCACCACTAGCCCTAGTTGTTGCTGTTGTAGAAACAATTATTATTATTATTATAGGGCGGTGGATTGGCAGTATCAGTAGATCATCAGACACCATGCTTTGCAGCATAGAGTTATGGCCCTTTACGTTCTGAGTTCAAATCCTGCTGGGGTTAGCTTTGCCTTTTATCCTTATGAGGTCGATAAAATAAAGCACCAGTAATGCACTGGGGGCGATTTAATCGACCTTTCCCTCTCCACCAATTACTGGCCTTGTGCCTAAAGTAGAAACAATTATTTGGGTTAATTCTTTGGAAGGACTAAACACTAAAATCTTCAGTTACCAGCCAAAATTAGTATCCCTAAAGTAAGCAAATAGATGAACAAAGAAAGCTGAAAACATCACAGAAAAGAAAACCTCAAAAAAATAAAGAAAAGAAAAATAATTCCTGGCACATTTGGTTTTCTGCATCAATGCTTTATTCAAGTCAACTGGATTTAGACAAAACTATCCTAACCCTGAAACCCTTTCAAATTCAGTTTGTTTGTTTGTGTGAGAGAGAGAGAGAGAGAGAGAGAGAGAGAGAGAGAGAGAGAGAGAGAGAGAGAGAGAGAGAGAGAGAGAGTCCCATTCAGTAGTGAATCCTTTAAATATTTCACAGAGAAAAAGTAAACTTAACAGGAAACTAGATCGAATGAAACAAAAACAGCTGCTTAGCCCTAGATCAGAAACTGGAAACTACTCCTGAGAGAGAGAGAGATTATAAATTCTCGAGTAACAAAATATAAATATATTTCAAAATGAAAAAAAACTTAATAATTCAAATATAAATATTTTGTAAGTTACAAGATATGAAATCTATTTTTATTGCTTATTCCCAGAGGGGAAGAGATAGGATCCATAAAAGACCCAAATGGATGTAAATAATATTTAGGTAGAACTTTTGCATGTTGGAAGAAATAGATTGAGAAGAAGAGGATTCCAGAGGGTTGCAGTTCAGGGGAAGAAGGATTATTTGAAATATTTAACACAAGGTTGCATAAAAATGAAGAAAGGTAAGAGCTTCAGATTGGTTCCACCTGGGTAGTGTAGAGTTGAGTAGTTTAGAGGAGTTGTAGAAGTGATGTAACAGGGGTGTTTGTGGTTGAGTGATTACAGTATACTGGTTGATTACTTCTTTGGTTAATGTAGTGTAAAATGTGCAGATGTGTGTGTGGGGGAATATGCATATATGTATGTATGTGTGTATGTGTTGTCAGGTCGTTTTTCAGCGCTACTAGTAACATGTAATCCAGTACAGCCTGTGCATGGTTGGGTCGTTAGCAACTAAACCCCCCCCCCCCCCCCCCAAACTTTCTTGGTGAGGAAGGTAATTTTGGACACCTTGCAGGATGAAAATCAAAACACGTCAAAGGGCAGAGGAACTCAGGTGAGTCAACAGCCATCCAATAAAGTTTTTTTTTTTGTGTAGCGAGAAACTCTTTATTAAGACATCTCTCTAGGAGAAGGTGTCTTTGATATAAAACCTGCGACTTTGTTTGCAGCTAATGATGTACAGCAGTTCTTCTTTTTGGGCGAATGCATTTGATCTTCAGAGTGTGGGATTGATGCCGTGCAAAGCCTTTCCTCACTTAAAAAAGCTTCAAGAACAGGTATTGCTTGATATGTGACATTTTTTTAGATGCATGGTATTGCTAGCCATTGGCAAGTCCTTAGCAGGACTAAAAAGCCACATCCATGATGCTCATGCTTAAATATCAAGTGATTGCATTACTCAAAATTGAGTTGCACCCATCATCATAATCATCATGTATGTATGTATAATCAGCAGCTGCAACTCTCCACATAAAGCAAAATAATACAAGATGATGATGATGATGATGGTGGTGGTGGTAATGGTGGTGGTGGTGGTGGTGGTTGTGATGGAGATAGTGGTGTGATGGTAATAGTGGTGGTGGTGGTGGTGATGATAGGGGTGGTAGTTGTGGTGGTGATAGTGGTAGTGATGAGGTATATTGTATCAAGCTTATTCTGCTAATTAAAGAATGAAACAAGTGAATGTTTTACACGATACCAACTGGGAGATATTGGTATAATTTACTTCAAAACTCTACACTTAACATTTTAGCATTTAAACCAGCCATATCCAGCCAGAATTCTCTTATCTCTTTCTCTTCAAACTGGCCATAACTGGCTGCTCATACTGATGTTAACGTATTGTTCTTAAAAAAATAACATCAAAATCTCGTAGATTCGATATTATGTAAGATAAAGCCTTTGCCACAAAAATGCAATAGTATATATAGAGTAATGTAAATGCTAAAGGGTTAATTGATTACTTTTCAAAATAAAAGAGACATTGCCACCTTTTTGTTGTGAAAGATTTCAGATATTTTATCTGTAGAACAAATATGAAATATTTCCAAGAATAAATGTTAAGAATGTGATGAAAGCATCTCATGAACATTCTCTTGCAGAAGATGGGGAGAATAATGAATTGAAAACATTTTGAACAGTGAAAAGCATCAGTTTCTAAATATATCATCAATGTCATTAGACAAGAAGAAAGTCATTTTATCTATGTATCATTAGTTTACATTCTTTGTTTTGGCAGGCATGGAAAATAACTAGATTGTCAGACATAACTGGTGCATTGGTAGAGTGTCAGACACCATGCTCTGCAGCATGTAGTTATGTCCCTTTATGTTCTAAGTTCAAATCCCACTGAGGTTAGCTTTGACTTGCATTCTTACGAGGTCAATAAATAAAGTACTAGTAATGCAATGGGGGTTGATTCTATTGACCTTCCCTTCCCCAGAAAAATTGTCGACCTTGTGCCTAAATCAGAAAGCATTGTAAGGGTGGTGAATTGGCAGTATCTGTACAGTGTCAGACATTATTATTTGGGGCTAAATCAGAAACCATTATCATTATTAATTAATAATAATAATAATTCTCTCAGTAGAGAGAATAAAGGCATCCAAGGTTTAAGACATGGGAGGACTTTAGGGTTAAACTGGAATTCAACTTTAAATCAGCAAACCATCTGATAACTTTGTAATATGAAGTCCCCTTCCAAGTCCGTTATCAGGAACTCATCTGAAATTCTTCTCTCAGAAGAGAAGTGCATCCTTGTAAGGTGGAGAGAATACATTGCTGATCTCCTAAATCAGGGGCTAGGTAGACTGTTCCTTTATCAGAAACATGAAGGTTTTTTTCAGCCCTGCACACTAACATGACAATTCATAAGAAAAACAGTGTACCAGTTACTAAAATAGTTGAGTCTATTTGACTGTTATCTCTTTTACAGCTAGGTAGACTGGTGAAGGCATATGGCTGAGTGGTTAGAGAATTGAATTTACAATTGTGAGGTTGTGAGTTCGATTCCCGGATTGAGCAATATGTTGTCTTTGAGAAAGACACTTTATTTCACATTGCCATGTAGCATTGGTCACAAGCTGCTGACCTTTCAAACAGTTTAACTATCAACCAACTGTTTGTAACTCTCATATTTTATTTGACAGAAATATAAGTTATAAGACTGTGACAACATCCTTAACAGTAGTAGTAGTAGTAATAGTAGTAGTAATAATAATAAGTAGTAAATAAATAAGATATTTCCCAAATAAAAAAAAAATATAAATATATAAAATATAAAGATAAAAATATAAATATATAAAATATAAAGATATAGATATAAAGATATCAAATATAAAGATATAAATATACGAGGAAAGTTTCAAATTAGCTCAGCTTTTCTTCAGTGTCTTTGTGTCGAAACAGATGTAAATAATAAAATAATAGAATCAAATAAAACAAAATTCACTTCTGATTAGAGAAGGTTTATCTTATCAAACAAAACAGTGCAAGGATTATCATCATTAAAATTGTCCACAAAAAAAGTTATCACATCTTCTCAAAACAGTTTCTTTTCAAAATCTAATTGAAGCAAATAGAGCAAAAAAAGAAAAAAAAGAAAAAAAGGAAAAGAAATGGCAAGAAAATAAACCAAGGCCCAAAACAATAAAATATGATAAGAAATAAAAGATAGAGTTAGATTAAGTAAAAGTCTTAAATGAATTCTATAAAAACGAAATTACTGCTTATTGATTATTTAAAAGAGGGCGGTGAATTGGTGGTATCGGTAGAGTGTCGGACACTATACTTTTCTGCATAGAGTTATGGCCCTTTCTGGTCTGAGTTCAAATCTCACCGAGGTTAACTTTGCCTTTCATCCTTACGGGGTCGATAAAATAAAGCACCAGTAATGCACTGAGATCGACTTAATTGACTTTTCCCTCTTTCTAAATTGCTGGCCTTGTGCCTATAGTAGAAATCATTAATTATTTAAGAGAGAAATATGCTTTTCATTAAAGAGAAAGAAATTCATTTGAGATAGGTTTAATGGCGTTATCTAACATAGAATTGATGGTGGTGATAATAACTGTAAAGTCATCTGAAATAGTCATCAAATTGAGGAAATGATTGGGAAAAAATATTCTTGTAAAAACGTATTAGTAATAATCTACATATAATTTGTAATGGAATGATGAGAAGTGAATGTGTGTGTGGATGAAGGAGTGAATGTGAGGTGGAGGGGAGCGAATATGATAATCAGAAATGTGTATAAAGAATAGCTGTTTCTATTTTTGGCACAAGGCCAGCAATTATCCCATAAAATGAAGCACCATTACTAGTGCTTTATTTTATTGACCCCGTAAGGATGAAAGGCAAAGCTAACCTTAGTTTGATTTGAACCTGGAAAGTAAAAGGCCGTAACTCTATGCTGAAAAGTATAGTGTCCAAAGCTCTACTGATACTGCCATTCCACCAATGTGTATAAAAATAATGAGAATGAGTGTGTGTGTGTGTAAAACATAGAGATGTGTATGTATATGAGAAAGATAAATATGTATAATAAAAAGTATGTCTATGAAAGTGAGTGTGTGTATGTGTGTGTGTGAGATAGAGAGAGACAGAAAGAGAGAAAGAACTAGATAAATGTTTCTACTTTTGACACAAGGCCAGCAATTATCCCAGTGCATTACTGGTACTTTATTTTATCGACCCCGTAAGGATGAAAGGCAAAGTTAACTAGATAATGATTGAAGGAGTGTTTCCACCCAAGTTAGTTAACTGACCTCTTCTTACAATGGTGGTAGTTTCCACCCAAGTTAGTTTACTGACCTCTTCTTACAGTGATGGTAGTTTCCACCCAAGTTAGTTTACTAACCTCTTCTTACAATGGTGGTAGTTTCCACCCAAGTTAGTGTACTGACCTCTTCTAGCAATGGAGGTAGTTTCTACCCACGTTAGTTTACTGATCTCTTCTTGTAGTGATGGTAGTTTCCACCCAAGTCAGTTTACTGACCTCTTCTTACAATGATGGTAGTTTCCACCCAAGTTAGTTTACTGACTACATATACACAGCACTGTTGATTTACCAGGTGGTCAGAGTACATAGTAATTTCTGAGAAATTCCACAAGAAGAACTTTTGTCAGATTCCAAACACGATCTGCTATAAGATACTAGCAAGAAAGATAAGAAAACAGACAAAGGTGGCATTGACAAAATCTCAACCAACAACATACCTTCTTACAAATAATATTTCCAATGCTATTCATACAGCAAACAGAATTTATTCCTTGATATCATCTGATAAAGTAAAGACAAGTGTGTTTACTTATCAACGTACCACATATCATATATGATACATCTATTACTTCCCTGTAATAGTCAGCCAATGAAATCTGCTTGCACATTTAGTAAATAGCTCCATGTACAAGAGTTCTTGAACTAAATTATGACATGCCATACGAAAGTTTGTTTTCCTCTACGTTTTTATTTCTAGTAAAGATTTAGATATTTTAATAAATCTTTCTTCTGAAACACACACACACTCTCTCTCTCTACTTTATCTCTATTCACATCTCATCAAATACATAAGACAAGACACTAAATACAGAATGTTTTTTTAAAAGAGCTTCTTAAGGAATTCTTATAGAAAACTTTCAGATAACTCACTGAAGTGAGCATACGTATATGTTCGAGCAAGGTTAACCCTTTAGCATCTAAACTGGCCATATCCAGCCAGAATTCTCACCACTTTCTGTTCAAACCAGCTGTAACTGGCCACTCATACTGATGATAAGGTATTGTTCTCAAAACAAATAATATCAAAATCTCGTAGATTCTATATTGTGAGGTAAAGCCTTTACCATGAAAATACAACACTATATATAGAGTAAAGTAAATGCTAAAGGGTTAAGACAGCTAAAGTCTGTAAATATAGAATGTTTTTAATCATGAGTTTGTACAACTAGGTATGATATAGAACTAAACAACAACATATTGTACCTTGTACAGTCAATGATCCAGTAAACTTGTAGAGAGAGAGAAAGAGAGAGAGAGACTAGAGTTTCCAGCAAATAGTTGTGATAATCATTTTGTCACATTAGACAATAGCTGCTGTTTGGTTGTTCCAATTTTGGAGATGTCAAGGAGAGAGATAATTTGGAAAATTGGATGTCAATCCTTCAGTGATATTCCAGTCGAATGCTAGTAGAAATTTATGCATGTGACATTCTCTTAAACACACACACACACACATATTGTATGTGAGCAAAACACGGTCCTCTGACCTAGCTGTCTCACAAGGGGACACCACATCTAACCCATGTTAGCATAGAAAATGGACGTTAAACGATGATAATGATATATATATATATATATATATATACATATCTTTGTATATAGAGAAATGACTTCTACAGGACTAAAACAGTTTCACATTCGAATGAAATCACCAGGAATGTTCTGATGATTTCATAGGAATGAAATAGTTCTGGTCCTGAAGAAGTCATTTCTATATAAAATAAATATGCCTATAATCTACTACCGTATTGAGTACCTTTTCTCACCATGGTTACCCACCCCCTCACACACACATCACCACTCAGGAATCTACCATTATATATAAATACGACATATAAATACGATTTAATAAACTACATAATCAACGAACATGCATCATTGGGGTAGAAATATTGAGTTGTACTGTTGTTGAAAGATTTACATATTATGTGGGAAAAGCTTAAATTTAATTATCAACAATGAAATAGTTACTCGATAAATTGCATAGCTTGGAGATCAAAGAGTTACTCCAGGTAGAGATGCTATTTCTCCGAATTGAGAGATCTCACCTCCAATACTATGGGCATGTGGTTAGAATGTCTCAAGAAAGAATCGCTGGACAGATTTTATGGGTGAAACTAACAGGTAGGAGACCTAGGGGTACACCTCAAGCAAAATGGTTGGATAACATCCATGAGCTTGGTTGGTCTCACTTGGGGATCCAGCCGGATCATTTGGAGATGGTTGCTTCTGACAGGGCTCGCTGGATGGAGTGTTTGTGGACTCTGCCCCACGACCCTATCAGGAATAAGTGGGTAAAGAAGAAGAAAAACAACAACAATGAGATGGTTAAAAGTATTCACCACTTCATAATATACACTGGACCTGAAGATTTTAACTTGAATTTCAAGGTAATTCTAACTTAGAGGAATAATATAATAGTTGAATGATAAATGTAGCATTTCTTAGTAATATTTCAATAAAGTACATTTGTATTCATAATAAGATAAACATTAATAATAGTGTTTAATTGAATTTAAAGCTATGTGGGATATCTAAGGCTGGAATCTATGCAGCAAAACAATGATTCAGCAGCTGCAATGTCTGCTCAGCTAAAAACTACACTACCAACACAGTCATATACATTATTTATATAAAACAAGTGAAATGGATGTGTAATTATTAGACTATCTGCACCCTAAGGGTAGCTAAAATACCATCGCACTGCCACCAACAACCCCTCTCCCCAAAGAAAAAGAAAACTGGCAAGGAGAAAATGAAAAGATTACAAAAAAAAAGAGCATTTTATATGGAAGGAAAATTCATAATAGAAACATTTATATTTAATAATATAAACAATATGATGAAGGAAAGAACAAAGGAGAAACACAAAATAAGAAATCAGTCACTGAAGAGGTCACAGAATGTGTGACAAAAGAGCTTCGAGAATATATAAACCATCCAGTTACTGAAGCAACCAACTGGAAATTTATAATAAATTGAAGTGAAAACCAACAGGTGCATGTGTTTTTATTGGCTGCATGACTCTCCTAAAGTATAACAATAAAAATAATTTTTTTTCTTCTAAATTATATGCATCTAGTTGTTGGCAGTAGCATTAACATAGTGTAATTCATAATAGAGGTTTGTAAACTTAAAGCTGTTGCCTGGCTTAACACATGTTGTGGCTCTTGGGTGCCATTTGTGGAATTCACTGCTGCCAGTATTTGGACCAAGTCTTGCATTAGAAGATACCTTCCTCCCTCCCTTTTCACCAGTTTCAGAGGTCATGAAAAGGGTCACGAGCATAACCATTTCCACCTTAACTAAAACAGTAAAAGAGATAAAACAAAAAACATATCTTCTTAATTGTGGCAACAGCCAGTGCAGTTGGTCTAAAGTCATCCTTGACCTCTTTAAATTGAATGGAAGTATACATTCTCTGTCCAAGTGAGTACAGTAAGTAGTTTCTTGGTTAAAATACATATTTAGCTTTACACCTGAAACTAAAGTTGCACCCAACTTGTTAAAATACTGATCAAACTCAATCACAGTCTATTTTATTCCATATCTGAATTCATTATATCTAAAAGGTGAAGTGGTTTGAAAGCAACTGAGGCAGAGGTCATAATTTGATATACTAGCTTATTGTTAGTTTGAAGGACATCACCAAACAACTACTCACACCCAGTTTGGCTTTCAAATTCAGTAGAGGTTTCCTGTTTCTAGTAGTCTATGTCACAAACAACTGTTCCAAAACACACTGCTATTTTATAGTGATCAAAATGAGATCTTATACAGAAGAGATCTCTCATTATAGCTTAATTTCAATTGTTCTAAAATAGAAAAAAAAATGTAAAGTTTAACTGAAGTAATGAAAGCAGAGAAAAATATGAAATCTCCAGCATGTGCAAATGAAGCCAAAAGTTTTCTAGGTTTAGTCAATTTTTTTGAAAGATCGATAAAACACTCTTCAAGACATCTCCAAGAATTAGTTAAGAGTGGTGCTAGATTCAAGTGAGAAGTTAAGGAAGAAAAGACTTGTAAAGTTTAGAATAATCAAATAGCCTGATCAAGAAATATATACCATTTTAAATGTGTAACTACATACAGCTGTTGTTGTTAATGTTAGTCCTGCAGGATTAGGATCTGTTCTTATAAAAAAAAAAGATGAAGATGGAAGTGTTGAAAGAGTTGTTTGTTATACAAGTTACTACTTCATCTCTGTTGAACAATGGTATTCACAAATATATTAGAAGCTTTAGTAGCAGTGTGAGCTTGTAAACACTTCCATAAATATATTAGAAGATTTAGTAGTGTGGGTCTGTAACCGCTCCCATAAATATATTTATGGTATGGATTTTGAATTAAGAATCAGTCATAAACTACTTCTTTTCATTCACACTTCACATTCAAAACCATCATCCAATACCGAGAGATGGAAACTTTGACTGAAGCCATATACTGTATGTACTCAAACATAAGCTGAAGAATATTTGACCCAAAAAAAATCAATGGTAGAAGCGAGGGGTTAGCTTATATTCAGAGTTAATATTTTCTCAATTTTCACCAACATCAAATTCTACATAAATAAGGTTTGGATTTTTGCCCATTTCTCAGACATAAAATAGTGGAGTTGGCTTATATTCAAGTGTATACATTAAGTTTAAAAATTGTCAAATAAAGGACAAATATAATGTAGCAAGACTCGTTGTTAGGGCTGACAATTCAAAATGAGATTGTAAGTCACAATCCTAAAGAATATATATATATATTTCATTGCTGAAAATTGCACACCATGTTCTCTTGATATTCGAGACATTGAACAAGAGTGTTGTAATGATACTGATATGCTTGTTTTACAAAACACTATTCACCAAGATGATTGGTCTTTGGTGCCAGTTGAATATGGTGCAGTCAAGGATGAACTTAAATTGCCTTGGGGAACTAATTCTATTTGGCACATGTAACAGATCAAGGAATTGTGAAGACAAAGCAAAAGTTGCAAACCAAGGTGTGGTTGCCTGGAGTTGATAAAAATTATGACAACCTCATAAAAATATGTAAATGATGCATTACAGTTACATTGTCAAAATACTTATGAACCTGTCGTTACACCAACCACTGTCTCATTTAGGTATTGATATACTTGGGCCATTGGGGAATGGAGAGAATATATTATGTGGTGTTGACTACTATAGCCATTAGATAGAGCTGGAAATTCTTAACCCTTTAGCATTTACATTACTCTATATATACTATTGTATTTTCGCAGTAAAGGTTTTATTTCACATAATTATCTCACAATATCAAATCTATGAGATTTTGATATCATTTATTTTGAAAACAATATCTTAATGTTGTATGAGCAACCAGTGACAGCCGGTTTCAACAGAAAGAAATGAGAGAATTTTCTGTCTGGATACGGTCAGTTAAAATGCTAAAGGATTAAAGGAATAAAGGACCAGTGCCATCAATAATGATAGCAATAGTGATAGATGTATTTAATTTCTGTAGCCTAGGATTGGTCTTCCATATAAACCTGGATTACTGGATATATGAACACTCATACAAACTGTTTACTTGATTTTCTCAACTATTATTTATAGTGAATGACTGTTTTTACGGTCATTTCTATGTTTGAGACTTTCATACTTTCAAATTTTTAATTTCCCCCGGTACTTTATGCTGTAGAGTTTGTTTACCTTCTTAAATCCAATAAAATGAATAATTATTCCAATAAACATATTTCACAAAGTGCAATTTAGCATTTAAACCACCCATATCTGGTCACAATTCTCTGTAACTGGCCACTCATACTGATGTTAAGGTATTGTTCTCAAAATAAATAATATCAAAATCTCATAAATTTGATATTATATGAGGTAATTGTGTAAGATAAAGCCATTACTGTGAAAATACAATAGTAAATATAGATTAATGTGAATGCTAACTGGTTAAACACTATTACTAATGTTTATCTTATGAATACAAATGTACTTTATTGAAATATTACTAAAAAATGAAAATATAATAGTAAATATAGAGTAATGTAAATGCTAAAGGGATAAGGGAACTCTTTACATGTGAATATTGATTTGGTAGTGACACAGTGTAAGTTACAGTCAGTCATCTCAAGCTAAACATTTATTCTGAATAATAGTTATGTAGCACAATCTTATGTCTATTCTAATGGTATGACTGAATAACAAGTTAATTACTTTAATTATTTTTTATTAGTTAATATAAAGAATTTAATAAGAAATTATTTAAAGAATATTAATATACAGAATATAGTAATCAACACTACAACAATCATATTCTTAAACTATGCCAAAAAAACAAAAAAAAACACCAGAAAACTAATATTTCAAAGAGATGACAAAATGTGTTTCTAGTTTATTCTATGAAGTGACTATTAGGATAAGAAACATAAATATTAATTGAGAATTGTTTCACAACAAATTTTAAGAGGTGATTAGAAAAATCCTGAACATTTGGATATACTGCAATACAAAAAGACTATTTTGAACTTGAATGAAAGACACAGAAATAATCAGGGCTTATTTTATTGACTGTTACTTCAAAGTGTAGCAGGGGGGGTTCAGAGTAGAAAGCGGCTTGTTCTATAAATACTAAACAAGTTCATTAAAAAAAAACCCTTTCCATATTTATTAATGCAACATGGCCTTTATACACCAGTAGTTGTGATTCTAAATATTGTATATTTATACAGACTGGACTTTCATCACCAACTATAGAGAACATTTATATAGACTGGACTTTATATATAACCAACTACAGAGAACATTTATATAATGGGGACTATATAAATATTTCAACTATAGACAACATTTATATAGGCTGGACTATATATATATATATATTACAGCTATAGAGAACATTTATATATAATTCAGTGATAGAGATTCTAAGTATTGTATATTTATTTGATGAGATTAAATAAATAAGAACTGAAAATATTTTGTCAGCCACCATTTTTTTTCATTTATACAACTTAGTATTAGGAAATGCTATAAATTCTTATTTTATTCTTATCAATCAAATGTCTTCATTTAAATATAAACTGTGAAAGTAAAAAAAACAACCCCAAAACATAAAATCCCCAAAGTTCTCTTTTTCACTTTATCTTGGCCATGGCAATGATAGTGAAGGTTTGTTTCCCATTCACATTGAAGCAAGTATGACCCTTTAGTATTTACATTACTATATATTTTCTAATATTTAATTATAAAAATATTGAAAAGAAAGATTTTTTTTAGTCAAAGAAATTGTAGGTTTTTGTTGCTAAGTGGATGTGATGAAGAGAGTGATTTTTATGTAAATACAGACTACCTTTTGGAGGAGAAAGTAGTAAAGAGGGTTTAATTGGGACAGAAGTGATGGATCAAACCAAAGATAGAATAAGAGGGCTGTGGGAATATATGTGTGGCTTTTATATTCGCAGGAAATGATGGGTGGAATCAAGTTTGGAGTAGTGTCCAAAAATGTTTGTATAGAAGGGGAAATTTTTCTTTTTAAGGTAAATATGAATAAGTGTGTATGCCATGGTGGCATTGTGAATTCAGGCCAGGTTTTTTTTTCTCTCAGAAGAAGAGTCTTGAAGGAAATATTAGAATTCACAACTCTATTATTGTATAAAAATGAATTTACATTTACAAATTTTATTTAATGATTTTCTCATCATTTTCTCATCACTATTTTCTTTGCATTTTTAAAAATAATTCTTTATTATAATCCTTTTGACAACATTTTAAAGTTTCATGTATTATGATGAGAAGAAATCAAAACTGTTGTTGGTCACTACTGAAAGTAGTAGATGGGGTAAAACCAGTAACATTGAAACAGACCCTTCATATTCTTGTATTTACAAGAGAAGAAGAACCAGCCCCTACTGAAGGATATACTAGAAGATAAAATTGTTTTGTTAAGAAGTTAAATTATAAACATATAAGGAAACCACAATTCTTTTAGTTTCACTTAATGATCGGGGTGGAGCTCATCAAATCAGACCGAGGAAACAATGTTTCCATTGGTCTTTCCAATTGCTAATACTATCTGTCGGTCACAAATCAAGGTAGAAGGAGCAACCTGAAATAAAGTGTCTTGCTCAAGGACATAACACATCGCCCAGTCTGAGAATGGAACTCACAATTGCGAATCCAATTCTCTAACCACTAAGCCTTGTCTTATTGGGATGATAAAAACAGTCAACTTCAAGTACTTTACTTAATTAGTTGTTTTTTTTTCTTGATACTAAGTTTAAACTTTTCAAGAAACCAGAAAGTATTAATGAGAAATGACTAAATAAAGAATGTGATTTATATAAGACTTGGAAGCAGTATAAGTATAAGAGGTGATTGGTAGATAAAGAACTCCCATTGTATTTAATCAAATAAAACCTTGCAGGATCAAAAAAATAATTGAAGTGGCAAATAAATGGTTTACTCCAGCAGTGGATTAGAGGCTGAAGGTTATTAGTAAAAGAGGTTTTGTTAACCAAGCTTTATAAACTTGAGTGTAACATGGCAGTATATGAATGAAATATTGAATTGTGAGTTGCTCAGAGATAAATAATGAGTAGCTCAGAGCTAAATGAGTGACTCAGAGCTAAAATGAGTTATCGTGGCACCAGCACTACCACTTAACAGGGTGGACTGGATGTTTTTTATCATGGCACCAGTACTACCACTTTCCAGGGTGGACTGGATGTTTTTTTATTGGGGTCCTACCATTACCTCTTAACAGGGTGGACTGAGTTATCATGGCACCACCACTACCACTTCACAATTGAGAAAAAAAAGTATGCTGATGATGGTTATTTGAAATATTTATAGTTATCATCAAAGTATTTCATAGCTCTAAACTTTAAGGTGTTATCATCATAGTTTTAACACTTTAGCATTTAAACCAGCCGTATCCGACCAAAACCTTCTCATCTTTTTCTGTTTAAACAGGCTGTAACTGGCTGCTCATACCTACATTAAGGTATTGTTCTCAAAATAAATAACATCAAAAGCTCATAGATTCGATATTACATGAAATAATTATGTAAGATAAAGCCTTTACTGTGAAAATACAATAGTAAATATAGAATAATGTAAATGCTAAAGGGTTAAACTTTAAGGTGTTATCATCATAGTTCTAAACTTTAAGGTGTTGAGCTGATAAGAAATAAGAAGTCTTCCTTTCGATAAGACACCAGAATATTACAAGTAACAATGATCAACTCCAAAACACTTTATGCAGTTCCTGCTCCCCAGATTAGTGACTTCATGGTACTCACTCTATGCTCATATTTTCCCAGAAAACCTCAAACTATTGATTTTCAAGTTGATCATCAACTGCCTCAATCTCCCCAATCTTGGTAAACCTGTCTGTATAAGTGTTAGGCATTGTTCCTCCTTTATTATTTTAACCAGAATAAATGGTTTTTGTCCAGAGAAACAACAGACTTTCAGAAATTACTCCATTAAAAGTGTTTATTACTTTTGGTATCTGTTTACCTAATAATTTAGTAGTAGTAGTAGTAGCAGAAAAAAAACACTAAAACGTTTCCTATTTTTTTTGTTGTAGCACGACTTAGAAATGTGAAAGGGTATGTTTGTGGCTATCTAAGTTAAAACAAAAAACTCTAAGTATTCAAGGAAAACAAGTATAATTTATCAATGAACATCTATGGAGAATTTCACAAGAGCTGCTGTAAACCAATACCAACTCTATTAGAAACTAATTGTACAGTTAATAAGCAACTTAGTGTTTCATACATTAGACATGTTAACTAGAAATAATATGTGGTGAGGAAAAGAAATTATATTAGTCAGCAACTAATTATAATTAATAGAGTTAATAAACTGTTTTTGATGATATTTTAATGAGTACTGCAAATGTAAATGAGGAATAGGAGTAAATATTTGAAATTTCATGTAAAAAATATGATCATTGGCACAATAAAAAATGTAGGGAATTTATTAACAGAATTGTCTCGTGTATATATTTTATATATTGTCACGTATATCATCATCATCATTTTATGTTTGCTTTTCCCTGCTTGCAAGGGTGGAAGGGGAACTGATTCTGGCTTGATTTCTACAGCTGGATGTCCTTCCTAATACCAACCTCATTTACAGTGAGTGCTGGGTGCTTTTTTTCCGTGGTGCCTACATGTTTACTTTACAGTGTGGACTGGGTTCTTTTTTTGCCGTGGCACCTCCACGACCACTTTGCAGTGGAATGAAAGGGACCCCCAGTCCTATCATCTCATACAGCTGAGTAAACTGGAGCAATGTGAAATAAAGTGTCTTGCTCAAGGAAACAACACATCACCCGGTCTGAGAATTGAACTCACAACCTTTCGATTGCAAGGCCAATGCTCTAACCACTAAGCCATGTGCCTTCACATATTTTATATATTGTCATGTGAATATATTTTATATATTATCATGTGTATATATTTTATATACTGTCATGTGAATATATTTTATATATTGTCATGTGTATAGTGTGCTATATATTGTCATATATATATTATGTATATTGACATGTGTACATATTTTATATATATTGTCATATGTATATATTTCATATATTGTCATGTGCATATATTTTATTTATTGTGATGTTTATATAGTGTTATATACTGTCATCATCATCATAATTTTTATGTCCGCTTTTCCCTGCTTGCAAGGGGGGAACGGGTCTTATTCAGCACAGCATCTCTCCACTTGTCACGGTCCTTCGTCATCTCCACCGTGAGCTTCAGTGATATGAGGTCTGCTCTCACCACCTCCACCTATGTTTTTCATGGTCTACCTCTACCACGTCTTCCCTCAACTGGCATTTCCTGGCATTTCTTCACCCATCGGTCATCCTCCATGCGCATCACATGTCCATACCACCTCAGTCTCCTCTCTCGCACACTACATTCTATCCCTCTCAGACACAGTTTCTCTGTCAACACATTCATGCTGGGTCGTTCATGCACATTGACATTGCACATCCAACGGAGCATGCTTGCCTCATTTCTCTCCAGCCGTCGCATATCCTCTGCAGTTGCTGCCCATGTCTCACTACCATGCAGCATCGCGCTCCTCACACAAGCATCATATAACTGGCCTTTCGAACGCAGAGAGAAACCCCTCTTCTGCTTCCAACCCGTCCTTATTCTAGATACTATGGCCTCGGAACACCCCCTCCGATGCTAATCTGATCTCCTAGGTACCGGAAGCTATTCACCACTTCTATAGTATCCGCCTGCATTTGAAAAATGTGTCTATCAATGCAACTTCTACTGTCTAATTTCCCTGTATATCTACTGCATATGTATTTCTCCCTACCTGTTAGTTTGCCTGCTATCCCACTACATCTCTTGTGTACCCAGGATCTGTATTGGGTGCATTTTATAGAATTTATGCTAGTTCCTTTTCTGCATATCGAACATGGCCATTTCCCTGACGGAATCAGAGTTTTGTCCTCTTTCCTACTCATCAACACTTTTGTCTTAGCTAGGTTCACTCTCAGT
This sequence comes from Eledone cirrhosa, assembly GCA_964016885.1. NCBI lineage: Eukaryota > Metazoa > Mollusca > Cephalopoda > Octopoda > Eledonidae > Eledone > Eledone cirrhosa. The sequence continues at coordinate 5,231,363 of OZ024753.1, read as the reverse complement.
CCTCTTGCTTCCAACTGCTGTTTCCATAGCCAGAATTTATTCTTTAGGTCGTCTACTGATTCTGCTATAAGAACCAGATTGTCAGCATAGAGAAGTTCCCATGGACAGCCAGTCTTAAACTCCTCTGTTATGGCTTGGAGGACTATAATGAACAAGAGCAAACTGAGGACCAAACCTTGATGTACTCCTACTTGTATCTGGAATTCCTCACTAAACTCCATTCCTACCCTGACTTTACTGACAGCACCTCTGTACAAAGTTTGCACTGTCCTCACAAGCCATTCCTCAACACCTAGTTTCCTTAGGGACCACCAGATGACAGATAGGGGTACCCTATCAAAGGTCTTCTCTAGGTCAATAA
>OZ024753.1:5163502-5226002 GCA_964016885.1 Eledone cirrhosa | reverse complement strand
ATAATAATTTACTCTTATTTTATTTTAACATAGATTTTTAACATGTTTTAACTATTCTATCATTCTACCATCTTAAACTGATCCCATTCAATGTTCTGACCATCCTACAGTTCTACCATTCCACCAATCCATCATCTTAAACTGGTGTCATATTTATTGATCCTGGAAAGATGAAAGGTGACTTTGGTACCAAGTCTTTGACAGTTAACTAAACACCCTTTAAGTGGATCATTATCATACACAACAGTCTTTCCAGGGTGTCCTCAATGTGTCAGATTGCATCGAAGCATCCTGAAACATACAGAAAGCATTTTCATATTTTCTTACATGCCATAACATGTTTGCCATATGTTTCAACTGTTTTCTAAATATTTAGTTGCACCATTTCCATTACATGTCTCGTGTTATTTTCACACTGCCATGTGAGTGTACATACAATTTAAAACTGGTGTTTTGAACCAGTATCAATATTTATAAAGTATATATTTGAGACATGGTTGATTTTCTCCACGATATAACCACCAGAAAATTTAAACTTTAGAAAGGAACAGATTTATTTAAAACTTTCTCTATTTTGAAAGGGAACTAACTTGATATCTACAACTTCTTTAAACTTCAGCATTTAAACCGAACATATCCGACCAGAATTTGCTCACCACTTTCTGTTCAATAACTGGCCACTGATACTTATGTGAGATAATTATGTAAGATAAAGCCTTTATTGTGAAAATACAATAGTATATAGAGAGTAATGTAAATGCTAAAGGGGTAAAACTGTCTCTATCTTGAAAGTGAGCTAACTTGATATATACTACAGGACAAATTAACTATTCAAAATATTAATGGTTTGTGCTTTTCTTGCTCTAGACTCTGGTGACATTTTTATAGAAATAAAATAGAAACTATATAATATATATATACATATATATATATGTATATATTTTTTTTTGTAGCCACAATCACTTCAATGTTAAAATAAGAATACAACTTATTTAAACTTCAGCAGAGGAAAACTTAAAACAATTGTAAAATAAAACATTAACTATCAAAATAGAAATGGATAACGCTAAAACAAACAATAAATTCTAAACTTTGGCTGTTAAAAAAAAAAAACAGTTTACTTAGCATAAAACTTTAATTCAGTTTAGCATTTACATTATTCTATATATACTATTGTATTTTTGTGGTAAACACTTTATCTCACATAATTATCTCACATAATATCGAATCTATGAGATTTTGATATTATTTATTTTGAGAACAATACCTTAACATAAGTATGAGTGGCCAGTTATGACCAGTTTGAACAGAAAGAGGTGAGAGAATCTGGCCGGATATGGCTGGTTTAAATGCTAAAGGGTTAATTCAGTTTAGAATTTACTCAAGTCAGAAGAGTGATAATAAAGAGGGAGAAAGACAGAGACCTAGAAAAAAGATTATACAATTGTAAGGGATAACAAATACTAAACTGAAGCAAATTACTCATGATAAATAGTCAAATAATAATAATAATAATAAAAAATACCAACAGAAAAAAAGATGGTACAAACACACACCAGAAAAAGTTAGAGAATGGCAAAGCAACCATTCTCTGGGATATGCCAATACATACAGACAGAGAGATCAAGGCCAACTGACCAGATATTATAGTCAAAGACCACAAAGAAAAAAAATGCCTTTAAATAGATGTATCTATTCCTACAGATGACAAAATATCTTCCAAGGAAATAGAGAAACTCTCCAAATATAAATATCTAGAGATAGAAATAACTCGAATGTAGAAAATGAAAACAGAAGGAATACCTATAACAATAGGTGTTCTAGGAATGATAAAAAAAAAAACACACACACACACAAATACATTGCCAAAACTCGACTGAGGGCTTACAAATATATACAACATACAAAAGATAGCACTACAAGGCACTGCACACATATTACGAAAAGTACTATCAATACAATAGAAACATCAGCAAAAACTACACTGCTCATAGCCAAGGCGCACAGAACTGTACTCGGTAAAACAATAATGATGCGCAATAAAAATAATAATGGAAATAATAATAATAATAAAGACACAAAAAATATATGTAAATAATTAGTTTAACCATAACGAAAAAAAAAAGGCTATACTTGCACTGAATAGTTAATTTTTCTCTATTTAAAATACAATGTAATTCCAGATTTATCACAATATAATTGTTTTAATTTGTAAATTTATCATATTATAATTGCTATATCTTATATAGTTATGATAAAACATCAATAACAGTCGAAGCTTATGAATATATGATTATATAAAAATAGCTGTTGTATATATACAACAGCCTTCTAAATTCTAAGATTTCATGCTTCATTAATTCTCTTGGCACCAAACTACCTGAAATTGCTTTTATGACACTCACAGAGCTGTTTATTTTAAAGTCTTTATATATAAAAACTTCTCATCATACTTCTATGTAGGAACTTTTTATCAAGTTATGCTTCAAATGCCAGCTTAACCGTTGAGCATTTACATTACTCTATATTTACTATTGTATTTTCACAGTAAACAGTTTATTTCACATAATTATCTCACATAATATCAAATCTATGAGATTTTGGTATTATTTATTTTGAGAACAATACCTTAACATCAGTATGAGTGGCCAGTTATGGCTGGTTTGAAGAGAAAGAGGTGAGAGAATTCTGGTCATATACAGTCGGTTTAAACGTTAACGGGTTAATAAATAGAAAGTTATATATTACTAACATACTTCAAATTTTTGATTATTTTCAAAATTATTTGAAAAGCTCAAGTAATGTTTCTCATTAAAAATATATTAATGAAAGAGTTAAGAAACTGAAATACATTTATGACTGTTTCTCAACCTAAACATTCTTATGAATATTCCAACTTTTTGATTTACTATGGGAATTGTTTAAATCAAGCAAAAAAAAAAAAAAAATGTTCCAGCCCTCCAATTAAGGAGTTGAAACTTTGTATTTCACTACTGGTGCTGTACTTAAGGGTTTGGTACTTAGTTTCTGCAGAAACACTTATCTGGTACCAGACAGTGCAGATTAGGAAAAAAAAAAAAGGAGAAAAAGGAAAATTTATAGAAAATGACTTTACAGCAGACTTCCAAATTAAGAGAAGACAGGCTGGTTATTGGTTTGGTGAGTTACAGTAACATGATTAACTCCTCTCATATACATAATAATGATTTCTAGTATAGGCACAAGGTCAGTAATTTTTTTTTTTGGGGGGGGGGGGGGGTGATTAAATCGACTGCAGTATGTTACTGGCACTTTATTTTATCGATCACGTAAGGACAAAAGGCAAAGTTAACCTCGGCAGGATTTGAACTCAGATCATAAAGGACCATAACTCTATGCTGCACAGCATGGTGTCCAATGCTCTACCGATTCTGCCAATCTACTACCCTTATAATAATAATAATAATAATAATAATAATAATAATAATAATAATAACCTAATGTCTCCAGTCAGCCAAAGGGCCCATTAAAGACCAGTAGTCTGCTCCAAATTGAAGGTGTTAAAGTAAATAGGTGATATAACTATATGAAGTGAGGCATGAAACATTAAGGAACCATTCACATATAATGAGGCACCGATAATGGACTTAGACTCAAGCTACGTCTACTATTTTACAATTTTACTTCTAGATATCTTCTTAAGAAATAATGAAATAATTTTTCAAGTTTTTAGTACTAGAATTCTTTTCCATATGCTAAGGCATATGTGTGTATGTATGTGCATATGCATAAATTTATATATATGGGTATATTAATAGAAATGTGCAAACACAGACACTTTTACAAAAATACATACTCACAAACAAGCATTCACACAAACACACACGCATACATTTACACAAACACACAAACATACATTTATACAAACACATATATATATAGAGAGAACAAAGTCATTGGTAAGTTTAGCACACCATCTCCTTCCTTCCTTTTACACACACATACATTCATGCAGGCATCAGACATAAAGAGAGAGGAGTAGTATGAGGTAGTCAAACTACTCCTCTCTCTTTACAAGTTGTGACAGAATTGCAGAAATTTATATATAGATAGCTAAATGATACACTATATGCCTGGGTGTTATAAGAGACAACTAAAAGGGTTGGCATTAGGAAGGAGATTCAATTGTAAAACATTGTTTCAAAACATCCCATCCCACCCATGCCATCATGGTAAAGTGAACATAAAAATAATCAATCATGCTGATGATGATAACGATATATATATAAATTGTACACACAATAGCTGGGAAGACCCTTTAAGACCCGTGAAAGCACGTGGCTGAGTGGTTAGAGAATTGAATTTGTAATCATGAGGTTGAGAGTTCCATTCCTGGACCGAGCAATGTGTTATGTCCTTGAGCAAGACATTTTTTTTCACATTGATCCTTCTACCTGGATTTGCGACCAATAGATAGTATTTGCAATTGAAAAGACCAATGGAATCTTGCCGACTGTCAATATATATATACATCCCATTATGCATTGACTACTACTCTGATTAGTTGTCTTTCCGGGCTTAACACCATAGACACTCCATATATATATATATCAAATTATAGAGTTAGAAGCTTACAATATGATCAAGGGCGCTCAAAGAAGAGAGACCAAGCTCATTATAAATCATAACCTTCCCTCATTGCTATGATTTATATACATATATATAAGTAGAAGGGATATTTAATTGTATCTGATGATAGCGTACCAAAATTTTGGTACCCTTGAAATATATATAATAGAATAAATATGGTTTTATAAATATAGTTTCCATTTATTTAATATCATTGTATATATATATATATATGTGTGTGTGTGTGTTCAGAAGAGATTGCAAAGTGGTCGTGGAGGTGCTAAGGCAAAAAAGCACCCAGCCCACACTGTAAAGTAGATGTGTAGTGCCATGGAAAAAAAAGCACCCAGAACTCACTGTAAATGAGGTTGGTGTTAGGAAGGGCATCCAGCTGTAGAAATCAGTTCCTGTATGAGCGAGACAAGATCAGCCGAGTGGACACTGCCAACAACAGGACAACCCGTCTAATTCATGTTAGCATGGAAGAACGGACGTAAAATGGTGATGATGATGATGATGATGAAACGATTTATGTAACCTCAGCATCTTATTTTGTTATTTTCATATATATATATATATATATGACTGCATTACCTGGTGTACAGGGTGTATTTTATAATAGTCCCAATACTGAGGGGGTTGTCAATCCTTTAACACAACTGAACAATCCTCGACACTTTATTTGGTATGTTTTTTTGCAATTAGATGCCCTTCCTATCACCAACCATTTGACTCAGTTTTCTTACTTACTGTGGTTACCCCCAATTGAACCCGGGATACACACACACACACACACACACACACACACATAAATATATATATGTTGTTAACAGAAATAAAAGTTCTTGGGACGTTTTCCAAGCCATTCATATATTTGTCACAATTCTTTTACTAGAATCAACTTCAACATTATATAACTTATAAAGCAGAACTGGAACTTATCTTATATATCTAGCAAAGATATTAAAAGTGTTCATCTTATTGTTGTTCGTGTTGCTAACTGCTATGATTCATTTGGTGCATCTAAAGTTCTGATTCCTTATCTTTCTTATCAATCTACTGGAAGTACTCCTGCACTTTTTCTGTACCCACTACTTTCACTGACTAACTGTATTGACCACACACATACTATATATATATACATGTATATATATATACACACACACGTATGTATATATACATACATACACACACACACACGCACACATATATATATATACTTTTGTAAAATGGGTGGCACCTATGGCCCAAGACTAGTGACAAGGGAAGAGGAAACCACAACTCATAAACTGCTGTAGTTCGATATTGGGTTATCTTCAGATCAGAGATGTTGCTTGAATATATTCAAGAGAGAGACCTCCATTGAAGATACTGGTAACTTTTAAAGAGATTCTTCATTCAAAACGTAAGTAATCAGCATATAGCAGTGTTCATATGGTACTGCTATCTCTAACTCTTCATAAACTAGAATAAATACAAAATAACTAAGCCCTCAATTAACCTGCCGTAACATTAAATACAAAAGAACTGCGTATATTTTACACAGCTACAGTTGCTGTGTCGGGTTTTTTTCCAGTAAAATGACTATTTTTTTAAACAAACATTTATTAACAACACATAGCTGAATGATTGAGAAATGTCACATCAATAAACTAGTAACCCCATCTAGCTTTGAAGTTATGAATTGTTGGAAAAGATTTCATAACTTTGAAGTTATGAACTGTTGGAAAAGAGTTCAAACATGTTAGGACAAGTTATCTCGTCCCTGGCACTGGTATGCATACAGGTTAGGACAAGTTATCTCATCTACGGCACTGATGAGGTTAAAGGATGGTAAAACTAAGTTGATCTTGATGGCACTTCAACTCACAGCATAGAGAGCCAGAACAAATACTGCTAACCATTTCTTTTTGTTTTGCTTTGTTTTATGCTCTAATGAGTCTGGCAATTTAGTATTACTTTCTCTTTAGTAATACTTCTTAAATTACATATTCAGTTTCACTTAGCAGTCAATTAAGCACATACAAAACAAAGGGCATTACTTAAAGTTATACTAAGTAGTTCTAATCTTATTTGTTATATTTTAAATCCTATTATCCATCAGAAATACATTACAACTAATACCACAATGTTCTTAAGCTTGCCAGTGAAAATGAAATAGTATATGGCACTTATTATCAACTAACCCTCTTTAATTCTCCAAGTATTGGTCGCTCTCCGACAGGTTTGCAGTTGAGCCCCTAACAGTGGAGACTTCTGGTGTCCTTGGCCCTAGGGCTACCTCCCTACTCACCACCATAGAGGCTGAGCTGGCTAGCTGCAGATGTGAGCCTTACGAGATGGAATGGCTCTTCCAGCACATCTCCATCACCATCATCCGGGGAAACACCTTTCTATTCTGTCCACTGGGGCCGTGGGGCAGCCAGTCCATGGGACCCCATTTACTCATAATAGTGAGAGATGGGGAGGGCGAGAGAGATGGAGGCGATGACAGTGGGAGTTTGGCTCTTCTGTATTGGGACCTGGTGTATGTGTGTGTGTATGTTTACTTCTATTCACTCAAACATAAAACTGAACACAGAAACAGCTAAGTTTAGACTAACCCTCTTTATCTATAATAACAGGATCCTGATGCTTTAAGTTCTAAATTTCAGGGTAACATATTAGGATTACAACCATGTGAACCTCCATGTCACTGTATATCTTAACACTTTTGTTACCATATTTCCAATGAAAATATGGCATATGATTTTAAAATCATTTTCGAAATAACCGAGAATTTTGAGGGATTTAATGATGTAACATTCTCACAATTAAGCTAGTGTTTGGGGCATAACAAAAGTTCTCACATAAAATTATGATGGAAGGTTATTAGGTTTATATGAATATTTTATAATAAAGTTATATATTATAGCACCCGAGCTGGTGTCAACAGTTTTGCATCAGAAAGGTTAAGTTATCTGCATATTAGGGACCTTAGAATATTTGGTTGTTCAACTCTCCCTCAAACTTAGATTTGTCCAGGTAAAATTGATAGGAGTACTCACAGTCCACAACAGCATCAAGGGTACTTTTGAATTTTTCTCACTGACCAATCATTGCCCAGGCTCTAAACAACCCGGAAATCAATGAAGCTTGCAGCGAAGTTCATATTCTTTTGTCTTCAGTTTTAAGCATATCATGCAACATCAGAGGCTGTGTTAAATTCTTTTAGCAAGTTTCATTACTATCCTCAATGCTGTTGCAGACTGTCAATAAGGCGGTGTAGTGTGACCCTCAGTGCACATGATGTACATCTATTGGAATGCAGTGTTGAAGATTGCAACAGAAGTCTTGATTTAAAACATTTAATAATAATAAATAATATTAAAAGTATAAATGAGAATTTGTTTGAGAGAGAGTGGGGGGAACTACTCAGTAAACCTCTTTCATCTTATAAACTGTAAATGTTGAAATATGATGTTATCCCTTTCTCAAAAGGAACAAAAGTCTGTCCAGATGTACATCAAGACTACTATAACTACAGACATGTCAGTATGAATGGCCAGTTACAGCCAATTTGAACAGAAAGAGGTGAGGAAATTCTGGCCAGATACAGCCCGTTTAAATGCTAATGGGTTAAATATGTTGCCCTAAGGATAAAGAATGAAAAATAATCACAACTTACCCAGGATAATAACAACACACTCAACAACAAAGACTACATTATTATCTCTAAACCCAAAACTAAATATGAAAGTAACATGATAATGCAGTAATATTGGTCTAGTGGCATGAAACATCACTGGAAGATTTATAATCCACCACAGTAAAAGCAAAGGAAAGGAGAAGAACGTGTAGAAATATCAGTTGTTGGTTGATATTCCTAACACAAACAAAAGTGAACACAAGTCACAGAAACAAAATAAAAAAAAAATAAAATGAAATTTATATATGTATAGAAATAAAAGAATTGCCCTCAGAAGACCAAACATAGTATTGAAGATAAAACAATAAATATTGTTACTGTAGTATAGTTAGAGTCTCTGGGGAAAGTAAGGTAAAAATGAGAGAGAGGAACTGAAGGAATATGTATGTAGATATTTAAATGTTACAGGAAAACGAGTGTAGAGGGCTCTCACTTTCAATATAACATTGAATCATTTCTGTCACAACTGAAAATTGAAAAGTACAAATACAACTGAAATATTTTAAAATAAATATGTGTAAAATAAAATAAAATGGGTTGTATATAGAATTACAAAATGTGTTCAGATGTATATACTTGAACTTTTAGCTTCCAGGATATATTGGGAGAATAAGTTTTAACAAAAACAGAAACTATTTTAATGAGAATAAAGAGAAGGGACATAATATTAAGTTTTATACAAAACATGTCATCAAGTTGTGGAGGACAATGATGCTTTCAGTAAACAACAAGGCTACGGTTCTATTGTGTTTTAATATAACATTGTATTGGACTGAGGCCCAGTCTGGTGGAGATGTTAGGAAACAAAATAATGCAGTCATTAGTAACATTTTTGGAGATAATTTTATTTTGGTAGCGAACTGCTGCTATTAGATAAAGTAAATTTTGGTTATCTAACAAATATATCATACATTGACAAGGGAGTTGATTGGGGAAAGTACAGTAACCAACAATTTATGTTTCTTAGTGACTGAATGAAATTTGGGGAATTCTTTTTAGCAAAATGGTGAAAAAATAAGTTTCTTTGAATTTAAGATATGAGGTATGCAAGCTATATACTTAAAAGTTTATTTTATAAGGTGAGAATATGTAGAGAAGCAGATTAGAGACTTGACACTAATAGAATAAAAGGAAGTTGTAAAGAGAGATTTTATTTATGGAATGTATTATCTAAATACAGTTTAATAGAAAAAGAAAAAAGAAAATTTAGATTCAGAAGAATGGAATGTAAAATAGGAAAATATAGAGAAAAAAGAGAATAAGAAAGAATTGTCATAGATCTTGTTGAACACCAGATCAACTTTGATTAAATAGAGCTTTGGCTAAAGGTATTACAGTTGTGAACAGCTCATTTTATTTTCAAGCATAATGCATCGAGTATGTGCAATCCAGTGTTCCTTGGTGTGGATTGAGGGAGATTTAATTGTTATTTCTAGCAGGGTGAGCAACTATGTAGAGGCTCCTTTGTTAACTTCAATTGTTTTTGTTAGATTATTCTGATCAGCTAATTCTAAACAGGTCTATGTATAGCAAAGAGGTAGGAGATATAAAAAACATGAGTCAGCTACCATTTCTAGTAGTGGCTATCCTGTCTATTACTGTTACACATGTTATAAAATTGATGTGGTCCTTATATTAAAGAAAGGACAGATTAGACATTCTAAGCCCCCTCATCATTATCAACAGGTATGGGTTAGGTAGGACATCACAGTCCAAGTCAGTTCAGTTATTTTTCAAAGTTATGGGTCATGTGGCCACATCTTGCTTGACATTCACGATCAATAGACTAAAGAACCAATACAGTGGAGTAAATTGGTGGAAATGCTTGGAGCATTGGATGAGATGACTTTGCTACCTGTTCCAACTCTTTGCAGTCTGAGTTCTTGGGCACTAGACTTAATTCATTGCCCAATTTAACACTACCTCCAACTATTCCTTGGGTACCTTTGACAGAGCTAACCCCTCCCTTCTTCCCATCAGTATTGGAGACCCTGAAAATCTAAAGAGCCTTCCCTCCCTAACTAAGCTGTAAAAAAAAAAAGAAAAAAAACAAACAAACAAACAAATCCAAGAGAAAAAGAAAGTGAGAATATTATTATTCTTTTCCCTTAAGCTAATTCAATTTACCTTCTCATGAGTGGTTGGGAGAGGTGGTGGGGAGGGTAACTTACTGTAAGATGAAGTTAATGGTCTTCGTATCACAAACTTTTTTCTTTTGAGCACTTTACACCTGCTTTTTCTTACATTGTTAGATGGTTGTGAAAATGAAGACATCTCTACTGTATGAAAGTGCTGGAACAGGTGTTTACAGCTGGATGCTGTTCTCAATACTAATTATTTGAAAATATAGCTGGAGTAGTACCTATTTTCAGCTAGGTGGACTAAGTAAAGTAAAATAATACAGCATAACCTATGGGCACAGTGCAATATCCTTAACATCTTAACCCTTTTGTCTGGTTCTATGAAACAAAACCACCCATTTTAAAGGGTTCCTATTTAATTTAAAATCTTACAACATAATTTAACATAAGAACCTTTTGTTAAGTTATGTTACAAATACAATGTTAATAATCTCTCCAAATTCTTCATTAATTAATAGTATTAATGGGTATTCCATGAGAAATATAGTAACAAAGGGGTTAATCCTTTAGCTATTATATTCCCTGTTCTATTACAATAGCAAAAATTGGTAACATATCATAACATTAGCATCTCAATGAAATAAGATATACCTGATTTAATGTAAAAGGTTGACTCAAGACTTTACCTTACATATGTTTTTATTAAAGTTTCTTATTTGATATAATCATAAAACAAATGTAAAAGGTGGCGAATTGGCAGAGTTGTTAAGATATTGGATAGAATGCTTTACATTATTCGTCCCACCTCATTGCATGCTCAGAGTTCAAATCCCACCGGGGTCAACTTTGCCTTTCATCCTTTCGAGGTCGATAAAAAAATACCAGTTCAGACCTGGGGTTAATTCTTCTTCTATAGAACAAATCGGCTATGTTCAGACCTGGAGAGGGTTGGGCTCCACCAGGTTTAAAAGTGCCCTAAACACGCTGTATGATGGTGCCTCTAGGAGTTATGAGATCTTTATCCTTTTTTTATCCTATAAAACAAATGTAAACAAGAAATCTGCAAAGCTTAATAACATCATCTTGAAATTGGCATTAACAACATGAGAAATTAAATAGGACAAAAATTGCTGTGGTATTAAAGATTTTTTTATTAGTTGCCTAATTTATAATTTATTGATTTGGCTTGGTTTCTACAGCTGGATGCCCTTCCTAATGCCAACCACATTTACAGTGTGTGCTGAGTGCTTTTTGTTGTGACACCTACATGACCACTTTAAAGCTTGGACAGCGCACTTTTTGTTGTGTCACCGACATGTCCACTTTACAGCGTGGATATATATATGTGTGTGTGTGTGGTATATTTTTATTTAATGCTCAATCTATATAAATATGTATGTATATATATATATGTGTGTGTGTGTATGTAGTATATCTTTATTTAATACTCAGTACATGAAGCTACTTTGTATTCTCTTTATCCTAAATATAAGTGACTAATTTTGTTTTACATTGCTAGTAAATATAACCATTTTCAATAACCATTATATAAAATGTCTGCCTCTCAGTTGAAAGAATCTGGAGATTTTCCATCAATGCTTTCAATACTGTTCCCTGGGCAAAAGAACTAGACTTTATCTGTAATATGTTGTATAACAACAGAGTTAAGAAAAACAAAATCAAACAAAAACAGGATTTCATTCTATGAGTAACTCAATGGTTTATGGCGCCAGTGTAGTATCTTCTTACAGAAGAATAGAACAGCAAATACATATTTTACTGGTGCTAAACCAATCTTTGTAAGAGCAGAATGCATAATTGTAAGACACTACATTTGGCAGTCTATAAGCAGCATATCTAATGTCATGTATGCAACAAACTATTTTGCCACCAATGAGGAGAGTTTTCAGAGATATTTACACCAGTTGAATTTACTTCTCAAAGTATAATTTATTGCTACAACAAGATCTGCAATGTTAATCTAACAACAACAATATTCATTTCTTTTAACTAGGCTTATTTTGTAAGGAAGAAGTGTTCTGGACCATTAACATAACCTTAATATCTTCTTGGAACTTACTTAAATAATCCTAAAGAGATGAAATACAATGTCAACTTTAACAAGATTTGATTTTAAAATGATGAGGCTGCAAACTACAGACCATAAAGCATCTTGGGTGGCTCTCTACCGTCTGCATATAATAATAGTAACAGTAGTAGTGGAAAAGGATAGATGTGTGACACATATGATAAGCTTATACAAAATACTAGTTGCACAGATTATCCACTGGGAGTTATATGAAATGTACAACTTAGAAAGGGTACAGAAGTGGCACAAAAAAAAAACTATGTTGCATTTTTTTAATCTGAAGACATCGAAATTCAATTATACAGTAAATGTAAACACTATTTATAGTAAAAGATAAGACAAGGGCTTATAAAGTCATTGATAATATAGTAGAGAGGAAAGATACAAGAATTGATCTGAAGGAATAAGAAAATATTTAGTAAGTATGATAAGTATAAGACTGCAACTAGGTAGAAACTAAAGATGATATAATAGCAACAGAGATATCTTGCTACCTTTGTCTCACCCCAGACCAGCCCTTACTGAGTAGATTAAAGGCATTCCATACATGACCAACCCTTTTAACTTTTCAGTCTCACAACGTAACAACTCATTCAACCCATGCTAGTGTGGGAAAATGGGCATTAAAATGATGATGATATCTAATATTTCCTTTCTATAAGATAGTAGAGCAAGGTTTGAGGAAAATTGGGCTGCTATTTCTAACAAGTTGAATGGCAACATAGAAGCTCTTTTATTAGTTCTCTTGTAGATTAGACAAATAAAATATTGGATAGAACATCAATAATTCAATTGTTTTATTAGGAAACAGATAAGATATTTAGAATATACACCAAATAAAGATGGCATGATAGTGAGGAAGAGCCAAAACTACTTGTGGTTTACATAATAAAGACCTAACCTTTACCTGTTGTCTGCCACATATATTTTACACAGCTACAGTTGCTGTGCCAGGTTTTCTTTCAGTAAAATGACTATTTTTTAAAACAAACATTTGTTAACAACACATATCTGAATGACTGACAAACGTCACATCAATAAACTAGTGACCCCATCTAGCTTTCAAATTATGAACTGTTGGAAATGAGTTCAAACATGTTAAGACGAGTTATCTCATCTGCGGCACTGAAGAGATTAAATAATATTATTAACCACATTGTCTTCTGTTGGAATATTAGAGTTAGAAAAGAAATAATGTATTATAAAATATCTCATCTAATAATCCATGAAAATATCCAAAATCTGCAGAACAATAAATGCATGTTTTTATAGAGAAATAACGTTCAGCCATCTTGGTTTTGCTTGAAAATAATAAACTAGCAAATATTGAATGTCTATGTCCTTTGCATTTATGTAAACATTTTATTCATGTTTATATAGAATAGTATAGATAAATCTAATCTTTGATCTTATGCTAATATTTCTACATAAGTTTGATTAGATATCATCATCATTATATATCCACTTTCCACATTGTCATGGATTGGATGGGTTGTCATGTTCTGGGATCAGTCAGGTCAGAGTGACCTCATCTTGCTCATTACATTCCATATTTGGAATGATTTCTATGGATGGGTCCCCTTCCTAATACCAACCACCTTATAGAGTGTACTGGGTGCATTTTATCATGGCACCAATACTAACAATTTATAGAGTGGATTGGGTGTATTTTATCGTTGCACCAATACTAATAATTTACAAAGTGTACTGGGTGCATTTTTTGAGGCACCAACACTACCACTTTACAGAGTGGACTCTACCAATACTGCCAATCAACCACCCTTAATAATAATAATAATTATAATTATAATAATAATAATGATGATGATTTCTACTATAGGCACATGACCAGCAATTTTGGGTGAGGAGAAAGTCGATTAAATCACCCAGTGTGTTACTGGTATTTTATTTTATCAACCCTGTAAGGATGAAAGAAAAAGCTATTTCAATAAATATAAAAAGGAAAGAATAAAAAGTTACTCTATGGGGAAAGTACTTTAATGTACTTAACTAACAAACTGGCAATGGTTGCAAATTTCAATGGAAAGCCACTTTCTCTGATTGGCAGTCAAAACAGTAATAGCAGTATATAAAGTTAATATAAACCAGGAATCTAACAGATTATTGTATAATGTTAAAAAAATGCTTGACTACTCATTAAATAGAACTTACACAAATGGTATCAATTAACCTTTTGCAAAATCATGAAAATCATTAAGTCACAATGTTGTAGCCTTTCGTTTATGACAATTTTCTGGAAGAATTACCAACAGAAACATCTACTAACACAATATATAAATAATTGTTGTGTTTTATATTTTCACACACAGACAAACACACACACAAATACACACACACACACACACACACACACACACACACACACACACAAACACACACAATTCCTTGCCTTATATTCCAGTATATATATTTGGTCACATATTCCTCAGTTTATATTCCTGTATATACGGTAATTAGCTTGCCATAAAGAGAGAAAATATTTATAATCGAAACACCAAAGATTTGAAATATAACAACCTTTGTTGAACATTCAGAATGATATTTTGAGGGGACAGTGGAGCCAGAAAAGGGCTGGGTTTTCTTGATAGGAACAAAAATTCTTCTTTAGCTAATCTGATTTTCCACTGTTACAGAAAATGCAAATAATATTCAAAATGAAGATGATATTTTAAGTTTCTTAATAGTTTCCTTTCTCCCCCTTTCATCCTCTACCTAAATATCACCAACTTAGCTAGCTAGCTGTTTATCTCAGCTACCAATATATATTTATGAGAGGTAAAACTTAATACTATTGCCTTGCTCCTTATTTTTACCACTACTTCTGTCATTTAGAGTTATATAGAAAATGAGATGATACATGCAAAAACGGGAAATGAACATAAAACTATGAATGACACGAAGCTTAAATTTCAATGTGTTTTCCTAATTCAAAGTAACTGCCTGATAAGAATCTTATAAAACTCCCTCTTATATGTAAATTGAGAAATCATAAAAAAAGGGAGTCAAAAAACTTTGGGAGCAAGCAGTCCCCTAATTACTGCAATATCTTGTATAATTGTTTCTACTTTTGGCACAAGGCCAGCAATTATCCCAGTGCGTTACTGGTGCTTTACTTTATCGACCCTGTAAGGATGAAAGGCAAAGTTAACCTCAGCAGGATATGAACTCAGAACGTAAAAGGCTATAACTGTATGCTGTAAAGCATGGTATCTGACGCGCTACTGATTACTGCCAATCCTTCACCCTTTATATAATGCAGTCTCAATACTTTGCCACTGATCAATTTCAACTACAAAACTTAACACATTCCAACAACTATCTTTTTAGTTTCATTAAAACAGTTAGTTTATATTAATGAAAGCATGCAATAGTAAATAACTTTAAAGTGTGTATTATATATATATATATATATATTGTTATTATATATTTTTTCGAAACTGTTAGAAAACCTTTAAAAAAAAGTTAAAGTTAAAATTGTGCTTTTTACATTAACATTTCTGAAGTGTAATTTCTTCCAATGAGGAAAGCAATCAGTATTGAAATAGAAATAATATAAAATAAGTCAAGGGCATAATAATAACTGAAATTACTATGTTGATTAATGTAGCTAAAATAAACTAGTATAACAGATCTATATATCCAGATGTGTTGGAATTTACAGCCTAGAGCAGAGGTTCCCAACCTTTTGTGTACCATGTCCCACCTCAACATTTCAAAAATTATTATTGCCCCCCACTTCACCCATTTATGTGAAAACAGCAATAATCAATTGCAAAGTGTAAACAAATTGGCATATAGGTGGTGCCAGATGTACAATAACATATGAAGGAGGTGAGGCAGGAGTTTCTGACAGTAATGTATACCAAAGTTGCCTTGGTGTAAAAGTAATAAAGTAAGACCTGAGGTTTGTTCTCATTAACATCATTTTCAAATGGCCTCCTTAAATATTTAAATTGCCCCCTTGTCGGGTGTGCGCCCCATGATGGGAATCATTGGTCTAGAGTATGACTTAGAAATTTAATGAAATAAATAAGAATTTCTAGCGTGTAAAAGGCTGCAAACATTGGAAGAAGAAACTGTCAATTCAAATAAGTCTAAAAGTTTGTCTCAAGCCCGAAGGCTCACCAGGCCAGTACTTACCCTGGTTTCTGTGGCGTTAAGTGACTGAGAACAATACCTTAACATAAGTATTAGCTGCCAATTGCTGCCAGTTTGAACATAAGGAGCTGAGAGAATTCTGGCTGGATACAGCTGGTCTAAATGCAAAAGGGTTAATCAAATATTACATTTTGTCTACTGCTGCTCCAATAAGGTCTTCTTATTTTGACTCAGCTAAAAAAAGACTAAAAAAGACTTACTGCTAGTAACTATACTGCTAGTGAATACAAACATTGATAATAACACTTTAATCTGTCAAATATTCAATTTATATTGATTTATATTTTGTACACATTGTGTCACTTCCTGTCTTTGACTTTTACTGTTCAACATTGACTTCCACTTCATTACAATTTAATTTACTTTAACTAGGTCAAGTCTGACATTTTGTGACTGCTTATGTGGGGAGTATCAAACTAACTTCTACACTGCTTCTATGAGGAGTACTAACCTAACTTCTACACTGCTTCTATGAGGAGTATTAACCTAACTTCTACACTGCTTCTATGAGGAGTATTAACCTAACTTCTACACTGCTTCTGTGGGGAGTACCAACCTAACTTCTACACTGCTTCTATGAGAAGTATTTAAATGGTGTGATCATCATGTGGTAGAGGAGGTAGAAAAAAAAAGAGTTTCTTGAAGATTACAAGACATCAAATTTGTGTGCACTTTGAATTTAAATCAATGAGGTGGTCATCTTAACAAAAAGAATCTGGTTCACCCTGTAAGGTGGTCGTGCTGATGTTATAACAAAAAGCACCTGGTTCACTCTGTAAAGTGGTCATACTGGTGCCACAACAAAAAGCACCTGGTCCATTGGTACCATAAAAAAAGCACCCAGTCTACCTTGAAAAGTGGTAATGGTGGGGCTATGAAAAAAGCTCCAAGTACATACTGTAATGTGGTTGGTGTTAGGAAAGTCACCCAGCCATAGAAAACCTAACCAAAAACAAATCGATATGAATAAGACGTGGTCCCCTGACCTGGCTAGGCTCATAATGTAACAACCCATCCAGCCCATGCAAGCAATGATGACGACGACAATGATAATGACAATGATGATGAGGATTACAATGATGATGAGGATTACAATGATGATGATGATGGTGATGACGGTGATGATGATGGTGAGGAGGAAGAGGATCTGAACATTATAGAGGACCTCTCAAGTTTCAGCAACACTACATTCAGCTAAGGAATGTCTCTACTATATTTGAATGTTAAAGGAGTGAACTGTTTTCTTCAAGTTCTACTAACTTCTACTGTTATATAACCAAACCCATCCACGACTAACTTTAGTTTGTAGTTAGTAAAGTAACTCTAAATATCCAACAGTTTACCATACCGTTAATAAAGAATACCTACATAAAATGTAGGATGTGTTTTGTTTAGCACCATATAAACCCTGGTTGAGCAAACTTATAATCAAGGGCATCCTATTTTTATTTTTTTATATACATAGTGCTGTGTATAGAAAAGGTACACTGTAACACTGAATCATAGCAGGATCCGCATCTGACTGTAAATCATTGTCTTAAAACATCCTGTCCAACCCATGCCAGTATCAAAAAGTTGATGTAAAAACAATGATGTCTATCACTATTCAATGTATCTTTCATTTTTTAAGTATTGTTGTTTCTAGTTCCTAGAAGATCAAGTGACAATTTAAAGGTCCTGTTATTGTCTTAGTAAACTACATATATATATATGGTAACAATGGACATCTCCTTCATAAATATAGATTATGTTACTGTATTTACTTATTGAGTTTATCAGTTAAGTTGAGCCCTACTGCAATATTGGAACAGCGGCAGCCTATTGAAGAAGGAGCCACGCGAGGTGGGGTGGCTGTTGCACTGGGTGTCGCTAGCCATTGTCCACAGGAATACTTTTGCAGTCTTGTCCATGGGGTAAAGCCCCTTTACCGCCGCGCCCTAGGCCCAGAGCCCAATCATCCTCCCTTCCCCGTTCTTCTGTGACACTAGAATCCTTGCCATTCCCTCCCTTTTCCGATTTTACTTTTTCTCTTTTTTCTTTACATTCTCCTATTTTACATTCCATTCTTCTCAATCTAAATTTCTTTTTTCTTTTTCTATCAAACTGTATTTACATGATATATTCCATAAATAAAATTTTTCGAATTATCATAACTATGTCTATTTATTCAAATCTAATCCAATCCAGGGCCTTCTCACTCCTGTTGAAGGAACCCCTCCCTAGTTGAGCTCTACCACTTTTTGTTTGGTTTTGGTCACGTCTTCAGGGTTGTCGCTGTACTCACCATGCTTTGCCAATTGCAGGTTGGTGAGGCTATTTAACCCATAGTTGGGGTGCATGGCCATTGACTCTGAAGAGTTCATCTGCCCATTTAATAGTTCTTATTTTTTGTGCTGCTGGGGTTCCACTTACCCTCCTCAAAGGACCATGATTCAATATATCTATGCTGTGCTTGTATACAATGACAAAAACTGATTTGAATTACAAAACTGTAGAAAGCAGATAATTTAAAAAAATAAAAAAGAGAAAAAGGTCCAGTAATAAACAGATGGTTTATAAAACATTTGGAAAAACTTATGTTGTGATGGGTTTAGGAGATTAGGGAAAAAAGGCAAAACATATGTAAAATGATATTTGGAAACAATTCTCTACCAGATGTGTTTTTATAACTCAGATGTGTTGTTACACAGCAGTTTTTACAGTGTTTTTAATAGGTTTTAAATCCAATCTATTGCTAAATCAAAAATAAAGGGGTGGGGGGTTGAACCTAAAATTTAAAGAAACAAAACTAAATGCTGAAAATACGTCCATTTAATCAGATACTATATAATATTTTCATCTGTTCAATATTGAATAATCAATAAGGTGAACATTTTATTGGCTGTGTTGTTAAAACATCTGAGAGAATGTTTTGTGCTATTTGTTCTAGATCTCTCGACCAAAATCCTGCTGAGAACAACTTTGCCTTTCATCTTTTGGGGATCAATAAAGTTCGAGTCTAGTACTGAGATTCTCTCTCTCTTCCTCTCTCTAACTATCTCTTACCCCTCTCTCTGTGGCAGAAACCAGCTGTGGTCAGGCATAAAGTTCCAGTCAGTACGGAGATCAACTCTCTCTTTCTTACTTTTGAAATCAGCTGTAGCCAGACATGGAGAGAAATGGATCCTGCCCACCCACTGTCTAAATCCATGCTGTATACTATGATGGTGTCCCTATGACTCTATGAGGAATTGAGGGCACAAGACAAGGTGAAAGCACTCAATACTTGAAATTCAGCTTACAATGTTGTCACTGAATACAATTCCATCTGCTACACCTTGTTCAACACGAAAATAAATTTACAACAAAAATATCTATTAGTTACAACAACAATCCACTTACAATAAAATACATTTAAAAATGCTCCACCTCCTCTACTGCCACTTACAAAAACTAAAATTATAGCAGAACTTCAAGATAGCAATGTCAAAATATTTAATTTCAGTCAAAGAGTGTTTCTTACAATACATCTACTAAAAAAAAATTGAAAAAAAAAGGACTCAAGCTATATGATATATTACTATAGAAGAAAATAAAATGTGTATAAAAATAAATATAAATATAATACCTTAAACTAAAGACAATCCAGAAACATTAGAAAGTCTTTAAAAGAAAATAACTTACAAATTATTCTTGAAATTAAACTGTTTTCTGATTTATCTATTTCTGTTTTCCCCCTTTTTTCCTCTACTTTCATTGTATGTTAGAAGATAAATGTTCCTCCTTTCATTGTACGTTAGAAGATAAATGTTCCTGTTTGGAACTGAAAACTTCAGAAGTGTAAAGTGGATGGTGAAAAACTAATGTGGAGGAATAAAGAAATAAAAAAGGTGAAGGGGTGATGGGAGGGGCCCTAAGTTAACATGTTACCTTTAAGAGCAGGGTAGCTTCATGGAATATTATGAAACTACAGGGAGAGAAAAAAACTGAATGATGTTTACATCAATTGTTCAGAATGAAACCACATTGAGCAATCACCACCACTAACACCACCATAACCACTACTGGTACTGTCATCAACACTACCACCCACAACTACCACCAACATCACCTCCACCACCACCAACATATATATATATGTATATTTAGAAGTTCTCCTCTTACACATATAATATGATGCTATATAACACACAGACACACATGTTGGTGAGAGCTGGAAGTTCCCCTCTCACACAGACTGTTGGGGTGTATGTTTGGAAGTTTCACTCTCACACAGATTCTTGGGCTGTATGTTTGGAAGGTCCCTCTCTCATACATATAATATGGTGCTATATCACACAGATATACTGACTGTCATGGTGAGTGTCTCGAAGTTCTCCTCACACACAGACTGTTGGGCTGTATATTTAGAAGTTCTCCTCTCTCAAATATGACATGGTGTATCTAACCATTATAGAAAAACCAATGTAGATTATGTTGACCTTATTAGTATTTATAAATAAGTTCTGACCAATTGATTGATTGATTAAGTTGTTTTACATCTCTTTGTTTGGTTTCATTTTATATTCATATTTTTGTGCTGGTGCCACAATAAAAAAACATCCAGTTCGACCTTGTAAAGTGACAGCACTGGTACCATAACAAAAACACTCTATCCACCACATACTGGTGCCACAGCAAAAGACACCCAGTCCCCCCTGTAAAGTGGTAGTGGTTGCGCCATGAAAAAAACTCCCAGACGATATAAATATATATTTATATATATATATATATATATATATAAAACTGATTCTTTGTTCCCTTATATATTATTATTATCATTATCATTATATATATATATATATTGTTGTGAATCAGTGTAATATTCTATTATTGTTCAACTAAAACACACACACAAAAAACTCTGGTCTATAACTCTAAATAAATATATAAATAAGCTACTTTTATATTTAACTAACTCTATATTTTTTTTATTCAGCTTCTTGTTGACATGTCTCAATTATGCAGTGTCATTCCCATTAACTTTCTAAAAGTACGTTGTTTCTACTGCTTTTCTTTCTAATAATAACTATTATGTGGTTTCTCATTACTTGTATTTTAAAAACCATTTACAATTCTATCATAGGCTCATTACCAATTAATTAGGTGAGTTTTTCAACTAATCTCTTTTTTATGTCTGCACATTATACACTGAAAAAGGATTGCACCAAAAATTGTATCTAAGTATGATCTGAAAGATATAAATGTTGTGGTATGGCAGAATCAGTGGCGCATTGAAGGAAATGTCATTGTGGTACTTGTTCTGGTTCTTTACATTCAGTTCAAATCAGATTGAGGTCAACTTTACCTTTCATCTTTCCAGGGTTGATAAAATAAAGTACCAGTCACGTACTAGGGTTGATTCAATCAACTTCACCCTTACTCCAAATTTGCTGGCTTTGTGTTTAGATTACGAATCAATATTTTTTATCAGCAACTGGAATGTTACAACACTTACAGATAAGGAGCAGGAACTAGTGAAGGAGGCCAGATGTTACCAACTAAACATAGCCAGAGTTTCCTCAGCAAAGTTCTGTGGCTTTGGTACCACAGATTTGGATATTTCTTATCCAACCGGATAAGAAATATCCCATAAAATTTCTTGTTATACATATATGATACATGTCAAAAGATAAATATTAGTTTCTCAAAGCATCAAAGCAGAGAATGCAGGGACCACTGTAAAGTGGTCATGTAGGTGCCATGACAAAAAACACCAAGTCCACACTGTAAAGTGGTCGTGTAGGCATCACAACAAAAAGCACCCAGTACTCACTGTAAATGAGGTTGGCGTTAAGAAGGGCATTCAACTGTAGATATCAAGCCAAAATCAGTTCTGTATGTACATGACCTGACCTAGCATTGCCCACAACAAGACAACTCATCTAACCCATCCAGGGGGGAGACTTGTATTCTCAGTTACTTAACGCCACAGAAACCAGGGAAAATGGACATAAAATGGTGGTGATGATGATGATGATGATGATATATATGGAGGCACATGGCTTAGTGGTTAGAGCATTGGCCTTGCAATTGAAAGGTTGTGAGTTCAATTCTCAGACCGGATGATGTGTTGTTTCCTTGAGCAAGACACTTTATTTCACATTGCTCCAGTTTACTCAGCTGTAGAAATGAGATGATAGGGACTGAGGTCCCAGTCCCTATCATTCCACTGCAAAGTGGTCGTGGAGGTGCCACGGAAAAAAAGCACCCAGCACTCACTGTAAATGAGGTTGGTGTTAGGAAGAGCATCCAGCTGTAGAAATCAGGCCAGAATCAGTTCCCGCCCCACCCTTGCAAGCAGGGAAAAGTGGACGTAAAATGATGATGATGATATATTTATATATATATATATATACATATACACATACATATATGACCATGTGTATCCAGTTTAAAATAGGCACACAATACTCCTGTGAAGAAGTTAAGAAGTGACTAAAAAAGTTGGTGTTAGGAAAGGCACCAGACTGTAAAATACAGCTGCAAAAAGCCCTGTCTAACCCATGCCAGCATATATATATATATATATATATATATATATATATATATATATATATATATATATATATATATACAGAGAGAGAGAAAGAGAGAGAGACTTCATTTGAAGGTAATTCTTCCTAATAAAATGTCAATTAACTTTATTATTGTTTAGTGATATAGAATCAAACATTTTCAGTTCTAAGTAAATTTGCTGGTGCCACAAACTTACATTTAAATTAATTATTATCAACTAGATAACAATAATGTTGGTTATTTTTACATTTAGTTCTAATGAATTAATCAATGATTCTGTTTCTGATAACCAGAGATTCATTTAAGATGATAAACTAACACATACAAATATCAACAACCGTTCTGTATAAACCATCAAAAAGAAGAAAAAACAACAGCTGAATTGCTAAAATAGATGCAATATTAGCAACTACACAAATCCTACTATTCAAAACTTATATGATTTAAACCTTTCATTACCATATTTTGAAAGACTTGGGGTGGGGAGACCCAAGAAGACTTAGGACGAAGTGATAAAAGCCAACCTTGTCCAATTGCACCTCTCAAAGGTGATGACAAAGGAACTTGTGTATGTGGCTTTAGTGAATAGTCACAACAACGATAAATACGAACATATATACATATGTATATATACAGAGGTGTAACTAGGGTATGGCAAGCATGGCACGTGCCATGTGTACCACTTGGACTAGGAGCATGTTCTATTAAAATCAAATAAGCCTTGTTGGAGAGTGAAAAAAAACTCTTTCAGATGTATGATCTGTCTCTGATTATCATAGGTGAGAAGCACTATGGTGGCTGGATTATTAAATCATTTATATATATTATTAGGCCCATAGGTAAAAATACAGTGTTGGGCAGGAGCACAATTTCACTGCTTGCCATAGGCACTATTTTCCCTAGTTATGCCTGTGTGTATATATAAATATATATATAGTGACGAAACATAAGTCAATTGCATGAACTCATAATCCTTTATTTACTGCTATATATATTTCGATGATAACCATTGAATGGTTATGACCTCATCAGGCAGTTAGTCAGTTCTTAGATATGCCAGCTCTGTGTTTATGGTGTTGATGGTATCAACACCATATATATATTACAGCTAATGATTAATTTTATATTATTGCTTACTGGGAAAGTGCAGCTAATTCAAATTATTGACTTACTTAAAAAAAAATATATATATATATATATATATTGATAAGATATTCTTCAACTATCCCCAGCCCATAGATGTGATCCTATTTTCACTTAGTGCTGTTTCATGACTATAGCTGCTTATCCCAGTATATTATATTTCAAGTACTTTTATCAACTACAGAAAGATGGAATAGAATCAACTTTAACCCTTTTGATATGAGACTGCCTGAAGCTGTCTTTGGTTCTGTGATAAAAAGCTGTTTATTCTAAAGTGTTTGTATTTATCTAAATACTTTCCACTATAACTTTATGCAAAAACTCTTCTTAAGTTGTGTTTCAAACACCAGAAAACTAATGGAAAAGTTAGTCATATCAATAAATTCCTCCAGATTTTTGATTATCTTGTAAAATATTTGAAAACAACAGTAATGAAAAAGTTAATTTGACTTTAACTTAAGAATGCATGCATGGTTCCATAACTCCTGAATGAGTTGTAGGGGCACTATATTAACATACAGCCTTATTAGGGCATTATTACACCTGGCGGAGCCCAATGCTCTCCAGGTATGAGTACAGCAAATTTCTTCCAGAGAAGGATAGAGAGAGTGAGAAAATGGATAACTTAGGAATACTGAAGCTATAAAATCTACAATATGCTACTAATCAAATTGAAATTCTGAAGGGGGAACAGCAAAGTGCATAGCTCAGAATGTCACTCCATGTAGAGCCACTACTCCAAATTGAGAGATCACAGTTCCGATACTATGGGCATGTGGTTACAATGTCTCAGGAAAGAATTGCTGGACAGATTTTATGGGCGAAACCAACAGGTAAGGAAACCCAGGGGTAGACCCCGAGCAAGACGGTTGGATAACATTCATGAACTAGGCTGGTCACACTTGGGGATCCAGCCAGATCAGTTGGAGATGGTTGCTTCTGACAGGACCTGCTGGAAGGAGTGTTTGAGGACTCTGCCCCCACGACCCACTCAGGAATAAGTGGCCGAAGAAAAGAACAGCAAAGAACATTCTTCCAATTAATCATTTATTTAAGCAGTTTTCTTTACAAAATAATAATCAAATAAATTTCAAGTAAATGAAAAACTATAATAAAATGGTATTGTTAGTTATTTGTTGACTGGAAATATTTTATCTTTAACTGGGAAAGGGATGTAGTAAATATCAAAAGCAGAAATTATAAAATTTTCTAATGAAATTTAATATATAAAAGACAAGTCTATTTCCTCAACTAATGATTTGTTGTTGTTATAGTAGTAGTAGTAGTAGTAAATTAAGCTTAGTGACCTAAAGTTAAAGAAATCAACTTGATGCAGTGGATAAAATATTTTGAGTGTAGCAAACTACTACTACTGCTGCTGCTGCTGCTACTGCTACTACTACAGTTTAGCAGTAGTTTTATGTAATGTCTGAGGATTGTTTTAATTATATAAGTTATAGTCGAGCCCTTATTTCCTAGTGTATAGGTGAAACATTCCTGGTGGTGCCACATAAAACAGCTATTAACAAACTAAACTAACAGTAAAAATCATATAGTTTGATAAAGAGAGAAGTTTCCATCCCTATTTAAAGTGTGAGAACGATAACAGTGAGTTTGTATCCCATCCCTAAGTGAAGGTGTTAAACACATCCAATTGAACATTTAGCTAACAAAAGTTAAGTATTATGTTCTTTTTCTGGATGTTAAAACATAAATCATACTATCTTATCTTATTGGTGAGTAATTTGTGAGCTTACAGTACGAGCTTCTTAAGTTAATAAACTTCTGATAACATAAGACCAGTTTCTGTTAACATATTTAATGTAGGGAACATTAAAAAAACTAACTAGAAATAATTTTGCAGTGATGTAAAAACAGTTTTAACCAATGACTAACAGTATTTGCATTTTATTTTCAAACATGTTTCAGTATTATTTACACCTCATCAGTAAAGTATAGCTTGTTACTGCAGGAAAATAGAAAATAGAATTGTTTAGAAATTAATTAATCCAGGGGTGTCATCTGCATGAAAAATTAAGAGTTAAGTCAGTGCTGACATATTCTCTAAATAATTATTTCTACTTTTGGCACAAGGCCAGAAATTATCCCAGTGCATTACTGGTGCTTTATTTTATTGATCCTGTAAGGATGAAAGGCAAAGCTAACCTTGACAGGATTTGAACTCAGAATATAAAGGGACGAAACTCTATACCGCAAAGCATGGTGTCCAACACTCTACCGATCACTGCCAATCCACTGCCTTTAATAATAATAGTAATGATAATATATTCTAATGGAGAGAATGGACAGTTGTCACAGATGAAGTAGCTTATATATGTGACTTAGCACCCATGATGAATAAATACATGTGCAGGTGGGATGTTATATATGAAATATGTGGATAGGATGTTATATATATGAAATATGCAGGTGGGATGTTATATATAAAATATGTGGGAGGGATGTTATATATGAAATATGTGGGTGGGATGTTATATATATGAAATATGTGGATAGGATGTTATATATATGAAATATGCAGGTGGGATGTTATATATAAAATATGTGGGAGGGATGTTATATATGAAATATGTGGGAGGGATGTTATATATGAAATATGTGGGTGGGATGTTATATATGAAATATACATTAGTAGAGAACAGAAGTATGTTGTGGTAGAATAACCTGATATGATTAGAGTGAAGTAAGATTTTGAAAATATAAAAAAAAGAAGGGGGTGATGTTGGTGGTGGTGAATAGTGGGAGAAAGATCTACAAGACATCTGGGTTCCTTGTTGCATGCATTGATGTACAAGTACATTCTTTTAGGGAGTGAATTACATTCAGATTCCTGATATATGCACTGACACATGCACCTTTTTTTTCGACAGATTTTGCAAACCATCTATATTTCCAGTACAGATATCTATGTACTGAAACAGGCAGGTTTTGAGAGGAAAAAAAATGTTAAACAAACATTCGAGAAACATGTCAAACATATTTGAAGTAAACACACTGATGTAGAAGCAGAGATGATATTTTTAGTGAGGGGTGTTGTAATAGAATAGGTCAGCTAGTAGAGTGTAAGAGATATTAGTAGCAGATAAAAGAGAATTCAGTTAAATTTGTTGCCCAATTATGTAGGAGGCACACTGATGTTTAGTGATATTAAAAAGGTGGTGTTACTTGTAGATAAATGTTTTAAAAGGTACATAGGAATCTATGCTGAGATAGATTAAGAGAATACAATAAATGATCAGTCATATATATTATGCATGCATGTATGATCCTGTAACTCCCGAGGGAGTCAAAGGGGCACTCTATTGACATACAGCATTTCTAGGACATTTTAAAACCTGCTGGAGCAGATTTCTTCCAGAGAAGAATAGAAAGCGAGAGAGAGATATAGAGAAAGAATTGACCCCAGTACTAGACTGGTACTGGTATTTTTTTTATCGACCTTCAATTTTTTTTTATCAACCTTTTGTTAAATTTCAGAAAGATTTACTTGGAATTGTTCCGGCAAACCATTCCAGGCTGCTTCAAATGTAATGATGTATTTGAGAAGATAAAGATTTAAATCTGGTGAAAACTTTAGTTAATGATATTAATATGTATCCTACCCATGCTAGTGTGGAAGATGGATGTTAAATGATGATGATGATGTATTGAAAACTGAAAACAAAAGGTGAAACTTAGTGCTTAATCAATTCATTGTTTTATGATTGTTTCAGAAGATTGATTGATCATGATAAATCGATATAGTGACTAACCCAGTGGTCGCCAACATTTCGGACCTCATGGCCCGCTAAATTCATAATTTTAAATCTCACAGACCACTAATATGAATTTTTTGAAAATACATTTGTAAAATAATAATCAGAGAACTTCCATTTTATAAAATGCACCTATTTGATTATAACAAAATTATAAATGGTTATGTAATCATAAAAAAATCTTTAAAGTAAACAAAGCCCAAATTTTTTTACTCGGACTACCAGTGGTCCATGGACCACCGATTCGCGACCGCTGGACTAATTGATACTAGTTATGTAACCCCATATTATTAATCTTGATACTCTAGATCCATTTCAATGCAACGCAAGAATTCCAAACTTTGATTTTTGTAACAATTTATGTAATATTTTAAGTCAAAAAAGAAAGTAAAAATATTTTTATATGGTTAAAAAAAGTAGGTTGGAGAAAGTTTATGCAGTAATTTGGTGGACAATAGAATAAGAATTATAGAGAATGTTTGCTGAAAGTCAACATTAACAACATTATATTTAGTGAAATTTAAGGTTGAGGTTTTGTGTCTTTCTTAACCCTTTAGCATTTACATTACTCTATATTTACTATCATATTTTCAGAGTAAAGGCTTTACCTGAGATTTTGATATTATTTATTTTGAGAACAATACCTTAACATCAGCAGCCAGTTACAACCGGTTTGAACAGAAAGAGGTGAAAAAGTTCTGGTCAGATATGGCCAGTTTAAATGCAAAAGTGTTAAACTGTGTCATCAACTTTATTAAAGGTGAAACAAGATTCAATACATGACTAACCAAGGAGATTCTAAAAGACATGCTTTAATTCTTTAGTATTTACATTACTCTATATATACTACTGTATTTTTGTGGTAAACACTTTATCTCACATAATATCAAATCTACGAGATTTTGATATAATCTATTTTGAGAACAATACCTTAACATCTGTATGAGTGGCCAGTTATGGCCAGTTTGAACAGAAAGTGGTGAAAAAATTCTGGCTGGATACAACCGGTTTAAATGCTAAAGAGTTAATCTGACCATTTTAGAGCCTCAGAAACTGGTGGGAGAAAGTTATTTTCAGACA
Source organism: Eledone cirrhosa (assembly GCA_964016885.1). Taxonomy (NCBI): domain Eukaryota; kingdom Metazoa; phylum Mollusca; class Cephalopoda; order Octopoda; family Eledonidae; genus Eledone; species Eledone cirrhosa. Next base: position 5,196,821 of record OZ024753.1, on the reverse strand, counting down.
GCAGGCCTACTCTAAATGTTTAGAACTGAGTGAATATTGGTGAAGATCCTCCATGGGCCAAGTGGAGATATTAAACTGGGCTACACATCAAGTCTACCCCTCCCAAAACAGAAATGGACCCGCCAATATGCTTCTACACAGTTTTCTCTCAAAATAGTAATTGCGTGACATTATGTACAAATATAATAGTGTGTGATATTATGTAAAAAATGTAATAGTACAAAGTATTATGTAGAAAATGTAATAGTAAAAGGTATTATGTAGAAAATGTAATAGTGTGTGATATGTACAAATGTAATAGTGTGTGATATTATGTAGAAAATGTAATAGTGTGTGATATTATTTATAAAGGTAGAAAATAGATGAAGTAAAACTGTTGACACAGATTTATTTATACAAATAAAACTTTGAATCTTATTTTAGTTACATTGTTATTCATAGAGCGTCATTGAGACTGTTGAGGACTAACTATTTCAAGAAACCAAAGTACCATATAGGTATTTTAGGTATCTACTTGAAGGAGAATGGACTCCACTACATTTTAAAAGCAGTAGACACACTTCATAATAGAGTGTTTCAAACAAATGACCTTCATACATTTGACATTTTTCAGACTGTTCACAATAATATTTCTTGATGCAATATTACTTGTTTTGAGACATTGAGACATTGGCAGAAACGACTCAGATGTTTTACAGTATATACTGTACTTGCATAGCTATAAAATCTGGGTTTAAACCGAACTACAGTTAAATATACCTATAAAATCTGGTTTTAAACCCAGCTACAGTTAAATATAGCTATAAAATCTGGGTTTAAACCCAGCTACAGTTAAATATACACTGTACTGGCATAGCTATAAAATCTGGGTTTAAACCCAGCGAGAGTTAAATTTAGCTATAAAGTCTGGGTTTAAACTCAGCTACAGTTAAATATAGCTATAAAATCTGGGTTGATACTCAGCTACAATTAAATATAGCTATAAAATGTTAGTTTAAACCCAGCGACAATTAAATATAGCTATAAAATCTGGGTTTATACACAGCTACATTTAAATATAAACCATGCAAGTAGTGAGATTGATTATACTCGTTTTGATGCCACAATAAAAAAGAACACCCACTCCACACTGTAAATGTGGTTGGCAATAGGAAGGGTATATTGCCGTATGAACCAAGTTCTGTATGAGCAAGACACAGTCATGAAAAATAATTACAGTTTTCTGGATAGGACTTTCAATGATATGGATGTTGGTTAACAGATATATATATATTTGTTTGACCTGTTTAACTTGATTTGATTTTTGGCTTAGGTGGTTAATGCCTTCTTGACCACTTTTTCAGTTTGTATGGCGTTTTAACATATTGTTTAGCACTAGTTTTCTTAACTATTGGAGTGCTTGCCAGCATTTCTACAATTTTGCGTTTCGTTTCGCTTTTTCTACCAGCCGAAATACGATTCTCGCTGAATTTATATATATATTATAGATTATGATATATATATATATATATAAATATATATAATATATAATATATATATATATATATATTGCACCAGTAGAGGTAAAATGTGTAGCAACAAGGGTGGTGCCCCAGCATGGCATCAGCTGGATGGCTGGAACAGGTAAAAGAGTAATATATATATATATATATATATATATACACACATATATATTGATATGGATGTTGTTTAACAGATGTATATATATTGATATGGATGTTGTTAATAGATATATATATATTGATATGGATGCTGTTAACAGATGTATATATATTGGTATGGATATTGTTAACAGATGTATATATATATTGGTATGGAAGTTGTTAACAGATATATATATATATATATATATTGATATGATTGTTAAAAGATAGATATATATTGGTATGGATGTTGTTAACAGATGTATATATATTGGAATGGATGTTGTTAATGTATGTATATATATTGATATGGATGTTGTTAACATATGCAGGTAAACTTCTGTTATAATGAATACCATTATAACGAATGTTTCAGTATAACAACATTTTTTTCAATCCCTGAGGTAAAAACAAACGCTCAAATTTATTTCAGTCGATCTTGTTACAAAGAATTTTTAGTTACAAGACATTTTTTTAATACTCCATGATTTTCATTATAACGGAATTTCCTTGCATATTCATATGGATGTTGTTAACATATCTATACATATTGATATGGATGTTGTTTAACAGATCTATACATATTGATATGGATGTTGTTAACAGATGTAGCTATATTGATATGGATGTTGTTTAACAAATGTATATATACTGATGTTTTCCTGTTATCAACTACTTTGAATGATGCATGTAGGAACATCAGAGAGAAGAGAGAGAGGATCTACAAAGAGATATTGGGCTTAAAAGTAGATTAAAGAACGAACAAATGAACATCTGCACACTACACCAACAACTGAGAAGATGTGGAGATGTGGATTTTGTCTTCTATTAGATATATCAGTTTGTTTTGGTTTGCGTTGTGTGGGCTACATTCAGTACAAGCTTATATATATATATATAGTTTCAGAAGAGTGTTGTTTATCTTAGTTGCTATGTTGTAACTTCCTGATGATAAGCAGGTCCTCACTTCACTACAAGATGGCTGGGCATGGCCACTGGCATATCACAATGATTGCATAACTGCACCAATGATTTTTCTCACCTGATTGTTGTTCTTGGGTGTCCGTATGGCTTTGGTCCACTATTCCATCTTCCTCTCGGTGTCTTTTTAGCCATTGAAGTTATAGTTGGGGGTCTACCTCTTAATGATCTACTAGGGCAGAAACTGTTACGGTTAGAATTATTTAGATATTCTCAAACACACATTGACTCAGACACGAACATACTCCAAGCATAAAACACACACAAAGGCATACGCAAACAGAGACAATAAATAAAATAAATAAATAAATAAAAAATAGAATAGACATTACAATACAAGGGGAGGAAACATAATAGTACAACTGATGATGTTACAGGTGTGTGATGAAAGAACTTTGATAGACTATATATATATATTTAGATCTACATTTTTAACTGTTGGTTTATGATAAACGTCGATTACCAGCTAAATTAACTTAAAGGATATAAAATATACGGAAACGAAAACCAACCAAAACCAAACAGTGAGTGTGTTTTATTATTATTTCTGGCCATATTATAACAATATGACCCACCCCAAATATAACAATATTTGTTTCAACACACGATTTCATATCAAAAACCTTGCAAAACAAATTCATCGCCGTATAGAATAAATGACATAGTCACAACTTTAAAACTCATAGCGAAGGTTTTCAAAATGTTTTTAATTAAACATACAGTATATTGCCAAATATACTATACATACATTAATATATATATATATATATATATATATATATATATATTCCAGAAACAACAGTAAATAGGAAGTAATGGTCTGAGACCAACAACAGAAAGGTCAGAACAATTAGTATGATGGTCAAACACAGGAGTAAAGCTAAACATATTTCACTAAAGGGTCAACTGCAATTTAAATAGTTTGTTGTTTCACACACTACCACCACCATTACCATCATCATCAACATCGTTTAACATCTATCTTCCATGCTAGCATGGGTTATTACTACCACCACTACTACTATCCCCACTGCTATCATCACCATCACCATCACCACCACCACCACCACCACCACTACCATCATCATCATCGTTTAACGTCTATTTTAGTGTGTGTTACTACTACCACCACTACCATCACTAAAGGGTCAACTGCAATTTAAATAGTTTGTTGTTTCACACACTACCACCACCATTACCATCATCATCAACATCGTTTAACATCTATCTTCCATGCTAGCATGGGTTACTACTACCACCACTACTACTATTCCCACTGCTACCATCACCACCACCACCACTTCCACTATCACCATCACCACTAATACCACCACCACACAATCCCATAAATTGACAGTTTTACACAGATCCATTATTTTTACACAAAGAATATTGGATTGGCAGTAGAATCAGGAGGGTGTCAGACACCATGCTTTGCAGCATAGAGTAATGGCCCTATACGTTCTTAGTTCAAATCCCATCGAGGTTAGATTTGCCTTTCATCCTTACGGGGTCGATAAAATAAAGTACCAGTAATGCACTGGGTAATTGCTGGCCTTGTGCCAAAAGTAGAAAATTATTTTTATACCAATTCCTTTTTTTCTTCTTTTTTTTTTAAATGTAGATTAATTAGTCTAAATTTTTCAAAAATGCTGAGAGCATAATTATAATTAATAATTTAAAGATAAATTGTGGGCGGATGGTGGTGGTGGTGTGGTGGGTGGGGCATAATTTGAACGGAAACACATATATATTCAACTGTTAGATTAGAAAATATTCAGAAACACACACACACACACATAGATATATACTCACATACACACAGAAACACACACACATTTATATATATATATATATATATATATATATATATATATATATATGGATTGTAACGTCCAGTTACTGTAGGTTCTCCAGAGTGAACACTCGATGCTTAGTTTCCAGTAAGTATACTACCACCAACATCAACACCACCAACAACATCAACAAACCACCATCAACAGCATCAACAACAAATCAACACCACCACCAAAAACATCAACAACACTAAACCAACACCACCACCACAAACACAACAACAACACCTCCAACAACATCACCAACAATACCACCACCAACAACAAACCACAACCAACGCCACCACCAACAAACCCCACCATCACCACCAACAACACCACCACCACCAACAAACCCCACCATCACCACCAACATCACCAACAACACCACCACCACCAACAAACCCCACCATCACCACCACCACCACCAACAACACCACCAACAAACCCCACCACCACCAACAACAACACCACCACCACCACCAACAACAAACCCCACCATCACCACCACCACCAACAACAACAACAACAACAAATCACCAGTTGGTTTACCAATAATTGCTGCCAGCAATTTAATGACACATAAACAGAATCACACGCATACATAAATATACACATACATCACATATCTGCCCATACACACACATAAAACAAATATAAATATATACATACATATACACACAATCACATACCTCCCACACATAAACATACACACATAAATATACACATATATATACACGATATATACCCGCCCCCACACACATACACACATACCCACCCCCACACACACAGACATCTTAACATAAACACACACACATGCAGGCATAATATATAAACACACACATACATCTTCCATATATAAACACATACACAGATATCTTCATATATAAACACACGCATCTTCATATATAAACACACACAAACAGATATCTTCATATATATATATATATAAACACACACATACCTTCATATATAAACACACACTGTTGAAAACATAAACACACACTCACACATCAACAAATATACTCAGAATTAAGCAAACATCAACACACACTAACAGAAATATAATATATACACAGCAATACATAAACTAAAGACAGACATCCATGCACACAACATACACAAACACGTTTACAACAGCTAAACACACACACATATATATATATAACCAAATGAAAAAGATATATATATATATATATATATATATATATATATATATATATATATATATATAGAGAGAGAGAGAGAGAGAGAGAGAGAGAGAGAGAGAGAGAAAATCCATATATCGTATAAGAAACACAGTATATTATATATATATATATATATATATATATATCAAATACATATTCTGTAGAAGAATATGTACACGGGTGAAACAATAAGAGAAACCTTATAGCGCTATTTCATACCCGGAGAGTGTAGCTCAAAATTCTAACATATTTGATATGTTTTGATTCATTAGTTCTTGTCTGATGACCCTGTGATAAACTGGCGAAACTCCAGACTAACAAGACTCACTATTTAGCTTTAATAAAGTGAAGATTTATACTCTACTTCGGTATTGAGTTCTCTTTTTCCTTCAGCCGTCAACCTACATACGGATATATATATATATATATATATAAATATATAAATATATATATATACAATATTTAATATAGAAATGGCTTCTACAGGACTAGAACTGTTTAATTCGAAAGAAATCATCAGGAATATTGTATATACTCTACTATGTATTGAGTACCTTACTGTGGTTACTCCCGGTTGAACCCGGGATACACACACACATATATATAGTTATTTGTAAACATAACCACATTGGAAAAACACAAACACTACACATAAAACAAAATATATTTACAACACTAAAACAAACAGGAATCTTTATAAAACTGGTCTTTCAAACTTGCCTCAGTCATTTTTTTTTATTTCTAATTTTCCAAATATATTTTGCTTGAAGAATAAACAGTTTAAATTTGTTTGATTGAAAATAAAATAAATAAAATATATTAAACTAGGAACTATCCCCCATCCCCTAAAATAGATTAATTACTTAATTGACGTTTAATTTTAAAATGAGGTAAAGAAATAGAGCAAATAAATGTGTTGTAGGATTATTGAAAATATTGGTAAGTATAATTTTATTGACAGTCAATATTACTTGAGGTTATATTATTTAGATGTAGGTGTTTAGAGAGGGAAATATTTATAGATTAAACACGGGTTGTAGAGGACAAGTTGGTTTAATGGAAACGATTAATACATTTTTTAAAAAGTTCGGTCAACTTTGATGTAATAAATAATTTGGAAAGAGTCGCAAAATGGCGTGAAAAAATAGAGAGAGAGGGTGAGAGAGAAGGAGTGGCAGGGCTGGAGGGTGAAACAGAAATAGAAAGAGATAAAGGAAAGATGAGAGAGAGAGAGAATGGAGGACAGGAGGCGGGGGGGGGGGGGGGCGAGAAAGAGAGAGAGCGGAAGAGAGGGAGGGTGGAAGAGAGAGAGAGAGAGTGGGGGAGAGGGAGGGTGGAAGAGAGAGAGCGATAGTGAAGGAGCGGGAGGGAGAGAGAGAAAAAGAAAGTTCTTCCTTACCCAAGTTCAATCTCGAAACTGAATGAATATCCTTTTCCCAAGATTGGATCCAAGTACCTCCAGTATGATCACTGGATGGTAGGCTATGATCTGATGTGTTACCATCCATCTTCCATCAACTTTCTAACAGTTCCCACTGCAACAGTTGTGGCAGCAGTTGGTAGGAACGTTTAGCCATGTTGTTGGCACTAACATAACGGAACTCTGCAACTACACCTCTCTCCTCTTCTACAGCTTCCACTACTAAACAAAGCCTTCATCTCTTTAGCGCCTTCAACACAAATTCATCTCTTTTCTCCCCCACCACCACTTTATGTATACATATATATATATATATATATATATATATATATATATATATGTGTGTGTGTATATATATATTCGGTATTATGTGTATCTGTCAAAAATTAAATATATGGCGATGTATTAACATTACGTGTGTGTATATATATCTATATCTATAGATAGATATATATGTGTTTTCCTTTTTCCTTTTCCCTTTTTTTAAAAAAGTCGTCTACAATTTTAATGTCGGTTCTCTTGACGTTTGATTCCGTATAAAAACTTGTCGTCGACTTTGTAAATGGAACTTTATTTCTGTGGAGGAAAAGTTAGCAGAATGCTATAACGTCATAAATCCTAGCTCTCTCATTGGTCGATAACATTACTTGTTCAAGTTACCAGAGTTTGGGATATTTTTTTCTCTCTATCGATTAATATGTAGCTTGCTATTTATTACTAATTTTATTTCATTAGTAGATGTTATAATTATTTCTCAAATTAGCTAAAATAAATAAATAAAAATGTGCCAGCATTAAAATTTCTAGCACAGAAAAACATTTTTTTTCTTTCCTTTTTTTTTTAATACCAATTACTTGTAAAATCATTTGGAAAAAAAATGATATTCCCACCCTCATACACGCCGCTCATATATATATATATATATATATATATATATATAATTTAATATAGAAATAACTTCTACAGAACTAGAACTGTTTCATTCGAATGAAATCATCAGGGGCTTTCCTGATGATTTCATTCGATTGAAACAGTTCTAGTTCTGTAGAAGCCATTTCTATATTAAAATTTGTATATACTCTAATAATGTATTGCGTACCTTACTTACTGTGGTTACCCCCAATTGAATTTGGGACTCACACACACACACATATACATATATATACATATGTGTGTGTATATATACATATATATATGGGGAGGGTGATATGTAGACAAATTAAATTTGAAAAAAATACTTCAAGGCATCTGTATTAAAATAAAATATATTATTCTAGTAAATATGTCATGCTTTAAAAAAAAAAAAAACTGTTATTCTGCATATTATAAGGTTAGAAGGGAATAGGTGCAAATGGGGAAATTGGTTTGGGCCTAGGATTTTGAGATAGGTCTACTCATGTTAGGTTCTAGTTTTGTTATTAGGAAGTGTAGTTTAGGGCGGTGGATTGACAGTATCGTTAGAGCATCGGACACCATGCTTTGCAGCTTAGAGTTATGGCCCTCTATGTTCTGAGTTCAAATCCTGCTGAGATTTGCTTTGCCTTTCATCCTTATGGGGTCAATAATCGACTTTCCCCTTCCCTTCAAATTGCTGGCCTTGTGCCTGAAATAGAAACAGTTATTAATAAGTGTAGTGAGGAAGTGAATGGACATAACTTGCGTCTCCACTTGAATCTGGATTGAATGTCCTGCACGGATGTTCACCCATCTTATGTCCAGCCAAAAACATATAGAGAGTCTCTCACACACAATCATACCATGACCACATGGGACCACATCCTGACAAAAGAGGAAATGACAGGCCCGCGAATCCTGATGTGACGTCACTGGTCTCTTGCTTCTGGCAAAACCTCCTCCGCAGTTTCGGCACCCTAGCCCCACATTAAGCATATCGTGTGCACTATATGTACATGTATATACCCCTAATACATACATAAACCACATGTACTTAACACATTTATTCATTTATTTATTAAAATACTTAATGAGCAGTTTGAAATGGGACTTAGATTTCACATCTGACCTGGGCCTTTTATTAGCTCAAGATATGCCTGCAAATTATATTATGTCACTAAATCCTCTTTTCCCTCACTTCTAAACTATGATGGTTCTCTAAACAGTACTACTCCAGACAAAGTTTTATATTTGGTCGTCACTTCCTCATGACTAGCCCTCTCCATTCCACCAATTTTGGCACTAACCACACACACACACTCACATACACAACACACTTGTCAAAAGAGAAAGCACCTCCACTCATGGTCACTGGCCCTGACAATGTCTCTTCCGTTGATGTAAATAAATCTGCCCCAAATCTAGCCCATATCCTTACCAAACACTCCACCCCTCCATTTTGCCACTAAGCACACACACACACACATACACTTGTCAAAAGAGAAAACACTTCTGCTTCAAAACAACACTTATCACTTATGTAAAGGAATGTGCCCCAGAGCTAGCCCATATCCTTACCAAACACTTTGGTATCAAACTCTCTACGGGGATATGTCCTGATCTTTGGAAACACACTACAGTCTATTCCATTCTCAAGAATGGTAATCCCTTTGACCCTGTCAACTATCAATAGAGTCAGCTATTAACAACAACCTTCTCCAATAACTTAATTCCCTTCTTTTACCTTAACGCTTTAGCATTTAAACTGGGCATATCCAGGCAGAATTCTCTTTACCATGAAAATGCAATAGTAAATATAGAGTAATGTAAATGCTAAAGGGTTAGTGACCAACAGTACAGCTTTCACAAAGCCAGATCTACTGGAGATCAACTCTCCTATGTCACTTGCCAGTGGCATGTTGCTTTTGATAAATTTACTAGAAACAGTGTTTTGCCTTCAACATCATGGCAAAGCATTTGTACATGCCTGACACTCAAATCTCCCAACAAAGCTGTTTGTCTAATGATTCCATCTGTTTCTTGTTTCTATGCATCCACCACACACTGTAAATGTGGTTGGCATTAGGAAGGGCATCCAGCTGTAGAAACCAAGCCAGAAAAAGTCTTATACAAATAAGACACAGGCACCTGACCCAACTTACCTCAAGTGGGACGACCCATCTTACCCATGCTAGCATGGAAATTGGACATTAAACGATGATGATGATGATGATGATATATATATATATATCTATATAAACATACACACACTCACACATATACATATATAAAACTGAAAGCATTTTAATTTTTTCAGGTTTACTTTACAAAATGATTCAAGCAAAATTTATGCATTATCTAAACACCAATGAAAGACAGGATTTAGCCTAAATGTTGTTTATTTACTCCTTGATACAGATTTATATTAGTCAAAATATACTGCGATGTAGCTGTGAGCAGTGCAATACATTAGCTCTTCCTTGCTTACATCTACTTCCTGTTATATAGTTTACATAGACTGAATTTGCATGTTACAGAGAGAACAGAGTGCAACTTGGTGGTTGTAAATTGAACCTTCTACATACTTATAGATCTTATTACTGGTTGAAGACTTCATTTAGTTGATAGCCTTATGTTTCTTGCAGATAACAACTTGTGTTTTTCTTTGGGCATGTCCCAATCAAGATGAAACTGTAAACTTCCAGTTTATTTGAAAGCAGCTAAAATAAAAACATTTTCCTTTTCTGATGTGCAAATCAAATTGTAAAGTAAATTGAGTTAAGCAGAAAGGAAATATTTCATAAATAAGCAGAACATTTTTACTTCTGAGACATATTTACCAATCAGTCTATTGAGTTTTAGAAGAAAGGAAGTCACAAGATTCCACAAATCTAATAATGTACTAAAAGGAAAATGTTGAAGAGTCAAATTTCAAATTAGTTGCATATGTTAACAGTTTCTTTCTGGTCAAACTTAAACAGCCATCTTTGAACATATCATTGCATCCACATGCACGTATTTTGCACGAAATTCAGTAATATCAACATTTAAAAAAGGATTAAATTGTCAATCTTATTAATTTATTTTGTGCCAAGGGAAGTCAGGTCAGTTTCAATTAATATTTTGAAGAGTTGAAATTTCGCTTTCCATATAAATTTTACAAACTGTCTGTCAAAAATAGTTAAATAAATTCATTGGGGTTTAAACACCAGAGACAAGGAGTGGATAAACGTCTTTATTATTATGAAATTATTATTTTGTGATGCTAAAAAGACAAAAACACTAAAACAAAACAAATAATGCGTCAATTATTTATGAGGAAATATAAAAATACATATATAAAAATACATATTTAACTTTGTTCTAAAAATAATTTCAGGTTATAATCCTTGGAGATAATATGCAATTTTGTCAAATGAGAAATTACAATTTTGACTTAGCTGTGTCTATTCAGCTTTAGTGTAGTTATATTTGCATATCTTAATAATATAAATATAATATAAATGCACACACATACACACACACATGTGTGAATATAAGGAGGAAACTTTCTTTAGTCACAAATGACCATTAGTTTTACATCTAGAAAGTTACCCTCTGAGGAACAAGCCTGGGCAAGATTTTTTGTGGAAGATCAGCCATCGCCCATGCATACCAGTCTCGTATATATATCATGTTTTGTTTCTCTACAAATTTACAGACTGCACACCCACACATGAAGCCACTCTCCAAGTTTTTCTCTCAGCTTGCTTATGCTACATCATTCATGCACACTAATGTTACACATCCACCGAAGCATACGCCATTTCTTTCTAGCCTTTGCAGTTCTTCTGTAGTCAAGGCTCATGTTTCACTGCCATGTAGCATTGTAGTATACACACAAGCCTCACACAGTCTACCCTTCATTCTGAAAGAAAGAGAGACCCTTTGTTGTCAACTGAGGTACCAACTCCTTAAACTTCTTCCAGCCTGTTCTTACCCTGGCTATCACACTTTCAGAGCATCCTCTACCACTGCTGATTTGATCACTTAGGTTACCTTAGAAACCCCCTGAGCAACTTAAGGTATCTATTTCATATATGTTCTTAGTGCTTATTTCTCCTGTACATCTGCCACATAAACTACCTGTAATCCTACTACATCTCTTGTGTCCAAAGACTACTTTGTGTGCACCTTATGGAATTTCTGCCCACCTCTTTATGACATCGAACAATGCCAGTTCCCTGTTGGAATCAGCCTCCTCTCCTCTTTCCTACTTATTAATACTTCAATCTTTGCTAAGTTTACTTTAAGGCCTTTCAACTCAAAGTTCTTCTTCCATGTTTGAAATTTCATTTCTAACTTTAACATGAATTCAGCTATAAGGACTAGGTCATCAGCATACAGAAGTTCCCATGGGGTGCCAGTTTTAAACTCCTCAGTGATAGCCTGAAGGACAATAATAAACAGACGTGGACTGATGGCTGAGCCCTAATGAACCCCACCTGCACTTCTCATTCATCACTGTACTCATTACCAACTCTCTTTCTGCTGGTTGCTTCTCTAAACATGGTCTGCACAGCCCTCACAAGCCATTTGTCTACACCTACCTTCCAAAGTTCCCCCAAAATTATAGTGTATGAGACCCTATCAAAGACTTCTTTGGGTTTAGAAATGCCTGGAACAGTAGTTTACTCTTTTCTAAATAACTCTCCTGCAGTTGTCTCCCCAGAAAAGGGCATCGGTAGTACTCATACCTGGCATAAAGCCAAACTACATCTCATCCAACTTGATTCTTTTTTTAATTAGTTCTGCTTTCAGTAATTTATATGATCTAATTCATCAAGTTGATATCTCTGTAATGTGTCTCTTTGTCCTTGTCACAGTTTACAATGATACTGCTGTGCCACTCATTGGGTATGACATCATTCTGCACTACTTGATTAATTATGCATCTGACTTGCTGATATCCTACCATTCTAGATGATTTCACCATCTCAGCAACTAAACCAGATGGGCCAGCTGCTTTCCCTACCTTCATGTCTTTAATTGTTTTATCTGTCACACTGCTGTCAACTTTTATGACTGGTCCCTCAGTTGGGTCTAGGTGGGGTAGGCTCTCACTGTCCCATTTATTCTCTCCATTCAGCAGTCTCTCCTTGTAAGTCTGTCATAGTTCTTGCTTTTAGGTATCAAACAGTTGTGTTAGAGACATGACAACCTCATTGATGCTGGTGCCATGATAAAATGCACTTGATAAAATGTGAAACCATAGATAAGTGAGATGTGAATCCACAGCCTGTCAGTGGCCCTCTTCAGTACAGACTTGGTCTGTGAAGACCCATCCAACACTTGCAAGCAGGGAGGAAAGTGGACATTAAATGATGATGATGAGCCAAAATCAGTTCTGTATGAGCAAGACAAGGTCTCCCGTCCTGGCATTGCTCACAACAGGACAACTCGTTTAACCCATGTTAGAATGAAAAAAAGGACGTTAAATGGTGATGATGATAATGATATATATATGTGTGTATATATATATCATTATCATCATCATCACCATTTTTCCATGTTAACATGTGTTAAATGATATATATATATATATATATATATATATATATATGAATTAAGAGTGGCAAAACACTGTGTGGCTACTAATAAATATTGTTTAGAAAATATAAGAGAAACACAAACGTAAGGACAATTCCCACTCTTCGGCTGTCTGTTGTAGGTTGCTGATGTTTCAATGCATTAAAGACAGTACATCTCACCACAATGTGTTAATAACTACAAGATATAGTTATTAGGGAAGGAAACAACAACAACAAAAAAACAGAGAAGATAGCAAAGAGAATGACAGAAAAAGAAAATAATCAGAAGAAAAAACAGGCAGCCGAAGAGCGGGAATTGTCCTTATGTTTCTTTTACATTTTCTTAACAATATATATATATATAGGTAGTAGAGGTGTGAATGAATTGTGTTCGCAGGCGGTATTTACCATCTTCACCAACTGGTGGTAAAAAGAGGGTAAGTGGCTGTCCCATTATTTAATAATTAAAAACCTAAATAAAAACAAAATATGCAGGGAGAAAAAAAAAGGAACTCTACTAGGTTATGACTAATATCATTTTACCTTTTCTCCACAAGTACTGAAAACAACTCCTGACATGTTTCCACTTTATTGATCACCATCTTTGAAATGCAGCCTGAACATAACTTCATTGATCACCATTATTGAAATGTAACCTGAACATAACTTAGCAGAAGTGTTGGGTTTCGTAAATGATTTGCTAAATAAATACACAGAAATATATATTTGTTGGCATATAAACATAAAGTTGTTTAGAAATAAAATAATTCTCTGATACTATCCAAACTTACTATAGACAGATATAGACAGTTACACTCTACTCCAAGCCATAGCCAAGAAAAAGATAATCTAACCTTGATCTTCAGAATTTTCTGGCCTGCACTTCACACCCACTGAAACCTACTCATTGCATCCTATTCCCAGATTCTCAACTTATCCAACTCTATCTCTTATTAAACCTTTCTACTGTTCTGCTGGGAATGGTAATGTGTTGTGGGGAAAAAACCCTGAATACCCCCACGTAACTAAAAGTGGACTAAGCAAACACTCTATAAATAAAAACTGAAGTGAACTGTCATGGGAACTGTGTGTACAGAGTCTCGTTGTAGTCTCTCGTTGGTAGTTTGGAATTATGCCTGGTGAATACCTTGTATTTTGAAGAGTTATGGACTTTTACGTTCTGAGTTCAAATCCTGTCAAGGTTAACTTATCTTTTATCCTTACAGAGGTCGATAAAATAAAATACCAGTAATGCACTGTGGTTGATTTAATCGACTTTTTCACCTCCCCCAAAATTGCTGGCCTTGTTCCTATAGTTGAAATCATTATTTTAGATGTTGCCACAGCTGTCACTGCAAGCCTAACTTCAACTAAAACCACCACAAACACAATTTCTAATATCATTATCACCCCAACACCCAAACCTTCATTGAAATCATCATCATCACCACCACCACCACTACATACACTGTCACCACCACCACCACCACCACCACCACCACCAGACACTATCAAAATAACCACCACCACCACCACCTTCATCAACATGTCCACCACCCTCATCCTAACTGCTGTCTATAGTGACATGATTTACAGATATTTGCCTATATGCCCCAAATGTACATAAAGTATAGGTCAGAGTTGATTTCAAAATAATTTTGGCAGTATTTTGAACAGTGGAGCATATACAACTGAAAAAGAAGAATTTACAGCTCAGTTCTCTTCTCAGAGTTAAATCTATTTTATGAAAAATATAACATAGGAGGGTCGGCTGAAAGGTTCATAGGCTGACCAAGATACTCTCATGGAATGACCAAATGAGATTTATTTTTCAACATAGTCCCTGAAAAGAAACAATTCAGAAGAAACAATTAGTAAGAAGAGTTGAAATTAATGCCTACACGATTTCACAACCCTAGCTTCACTCCTTCATAGTCAGCCTATGAACTTTTCATATATAATATATAATATATATATATAAATCCATTAACTTAGCTCTTGCCATTTCAACAGATATTTCCAGAACTAGCTGTTGAAACAGCAAGAACTCAGCCATTGGGTCCCCAACTCTTTATAATATAGCCATACTTTATATACCAAGTATCGAGTACTCTATTGAGTAATGGTCTAACCAGTTTTAAACTGGTTCTATCCTTATATATATACATACATAAAAATTCTTTTTACAGAAATATTAAAAAAAGTAACTTTAAAAATAAAGTCTACTAAGATGAAGTGTCGTATGTCAACATCGAAATTACTTTGTTGACTAAACGAAATGTTAGAATTTGTATGCAACATCAGATTTATATTTGGGCAACTCACCCATTTCCTATCAAATTCATTTGTAACTTCATCAGACAATATATATATTACCGATGAAACATACTACTAGAAACCATTTTTCCTTTATGAAGTTTTGGGTTAGGGTTATTTATTTATATATACTAATATATATATATATAACAGATTACAAGTTTAAGCAACAAATTCTATATATACACAGTACAAGATATATGTACTGGGTATATATGTATATATGTATATATGTATATATATGTGTATATATGTATATATGTACATATATATATATGTACATATATATATATGTACATATATATATATGTACTGTGTACATATATATATGTACTGTGTATAGTTCTTTAAATATATTTTTTTCAAAGATCATTCTTCTTAAAATCCCTTGGTCAATGACCTCCACCCATCCTAATCACCACCTTCTCCTTCGAATGAAACAGTTCTAGTCCTGTATAAGCCATTTCTATATTGAATATTTATACTCTACTATGTATTGAGTACCTTACTTACTGTGGTTACCCCCGATTGAACCCAGGATATACATATATAGATATATATATCTTCATCATCATCGTTCTAACATCTGTTATACACACACACGCACACACACACACACACACACACGCACACGCACACACACACACACACACACACACACACACACATATATATGAAGGCGCATGGCTTAGTGGTTAGAGCATTGGTCTTGCAATCGAAAGGTTGTGAGTTCAATTCTCAGATCGGGTGATGTGTTGTTTCCTTGAGCAAGACACTTTATTTCACATTGCTCCAGTTTACTCAGCTGTAGAAATGAGATGATAGGGACTGGTGTCCCTATCATTCCACTGTAAAGTGGACGTGTAGGCGCCACGGCAAAAAAAGCACCCGGCACTCACTGTAAATGAGGTTGGTGTTAGGAAGGGCATCCATCTGTAGAAATCGAGCCAGAATCAGTTCCCATCCCACCCTTGCAAGCAGGGAAAAGTGGACGTAAAATGATGATGATGATGATGATTCATCATCACCATTGTGTAAAGAATCATAGTATTTGATAGAGTGAGCAGTTTGAGCAACAAGAACTGGGGGGGGGGGGGCTTTCACTTCCAAACCTGTCTTTTAATTAAGATACTCTTGTTCACCATCTCAAGTATTTCAACATCATTACACACTATTGCTTTGGTCATCCTTACTTTCAGTAGGTCTTGTTTTAATACTGGTATATTTCTAGTAGCCCTTTTCACCAAGCTGGACTTGTATGGATTTTATTTTAATCTGCCAAGGCCACTAGATATTGTTATAATGTAGAGTGAACATTATTTTATTTATTTATTTATTTGCAATGTTCATAAAACATCTTGAGACCCTCACAGACTGGTCAGCTTGATATGGTTGTTGTTGAGCATAACATTCTAGTTAAATATGAAGAGGGGAGGGTTTTCAGAGAGAAGAGGGACTGACCCCAAAATGTTTAGTTTTGGGTGCAACAGAAAGGTGTATTAAAGTCTGACTCAAGCCAGAAGGCTTGTTAGGCTGGTGCTTATCTTGGTTTTGTGGCGTGAAGCAACTGAGAGTACAAGACTCCCTCCTGGACAGGGCACCAATCCATTGCAGGGTTAAACCCCCAATTATTGTTGGTACCCATTTTAAGCTGAGAATACTGGAGCAACATGAAATGAAGTGTTTTGCTCAAGAACACAACTCACAACCCAGCCTAGGAATCAAACCCACAACAGCCTTAAATCAAATCCAACAGCCTTACCACTAGATGTATTAGACAGAAGCTAATTTGCAAATTCAAGAAAATAATGAGCTGGGGTAGAAGAAACAAAGCCAAACACACTATTAGTGGAATTGTAGTTATAACATTTTGGTAAGCAAAGATTTGCCTATGGAGCACAGATTTTGTAATAAAAGTAATTTAAGAGTATCTTTATTAAAATATATATTACATTTTAAGATTAATTTTCCATTAGATATAATTCTCCTGTGGGTAAATTCTATAAATTTAATACAATGTCAAACAATATTCATTGTGCTAAAACTGGAATTGTGAGTTGTTTCTGAGCAACTCAGTTACCACCCTACCATCAACTACTGCTATGTTTAACAGTATTGTTACCATATTTCTAATGAAATACAACACTGTCACTGGATGTCCCTGGATGTCACATGATGTCACTGGATGTCACTTGATGTCAGGTGATTTCACTGGATGTTACTGGGTGTCACTAGATGTCACTCTGGATGTCACTGGATGTCATATGATGTCTCTAGATGTTGCTTGATGTTATTGGATGTCATTGGGTTTCACTGGATGCCACATGATGTCACTGGATGTCACATGATATCACTGGGTGTCACCTGATGTCATTGGATGTCATTGGATGTCACATGATCCCACATGATGTCACTTGATGTCACTGGATGTCACGTGATGTCACTTGATGTTACTGGGTGTCACTGGGTCTCACACTATGTCACTGGATGTCACTGGATGTCACTGTATGTCACATAATGTCACTTGATGTCACCTGATGTCATGTGATGTCACTGGATGTCACATGATGTCACATAATGTCACTAGATGTTGCTGATGATGATAATGATTGTCATGATGATGATGATAATGACGATGATGATGATTGTGATGATGATGATGATGATGATGATGATGATGATGATTGTGATGATTAAGATGATGATGGTAACAAGAGTACCCTCTAAAAAAAAAAACGATACAAGAAAAGAAATATTTAATCCTACATTAAAAGGGTACATGTAAATTATAATCCTTACACAAAGTGTAGATCAGAGTTAAAGTGTGTAGCTCGGAGACTCACTGCAGGTAAAGCCACTACTTCTCAGAATAGAGAGATCACTGCTCCAATACTATGGGCTTGTGGTTAGTAGAATGTCTCAGGAAAGTATCATAGACCTCGAGCAAGATGGTTGGATAACATCCAAGAGCTTGGCTGGTCACGCTGGGGGATCCAGTTGGATCAGTTGGAAATGGTTGCTTCTGACAGAGCTGTCAGGACTCTGCCCCCACAACTCTCTCAGGAATAAGTGGGCAAAGAAGAAGAAAAAGAAGAAGAAGAGTACATATGAATTATAAACCTTACACAAAAGGGTCCACTTTTAGGTCTTTATGTCTTTATAAAGTATTTTTTTGTTGTTTATTTTGAAGATATAGGGTGGGGAGAGGGGTGGCAGAGATAAGGGGTATATACAAGAATTAATTTACTGAAAATATATTAGTATGATGCACTTCCTAGGGTGTTTGCTGTGTACTCAGTCTGAGGTCAAAGGTGCACAGTGCTAATATTGAAGTAGCATGCTGCTTTTGTGCACATTAACAGATGTTTTGTCATGCATTGCTTAATCTTAACACGCACACACACACATACATACACACATGCACACCCACATACATGCACACACAAATACACACACATACACACATATGCACACACATACACGCATACATGCACACACACATGCACATACACATGCATACACACACACATGCATACACACACACACACACACACACACACACACACACACACACACATACGTATATATATATATATATATATATATATATATATATATATATATATTATATCTGTGTAAATAGAGAGAACAGCTTTTATTTTTCAAACATTTTATATCAATGACACAACAGTGTTTGATTTTAATCTTTTAAATTAAGGATTTCCTATATTTTCTTATTGGTTCTTTAACCCTTTAGTATTTAAACTGGCCATATCTGGCCAGAATTCTTTCCCCTCTTTCTGTTTAAACTGGTCATAATTGACCCCTCATACTGACATTAAGGTATTGTTCTCAAAATAAATAAAATCAAAATCTCATAGATTTGATATTATGGGAGATAATGATGTAAAGTAAAGCCTTTACTGTGAAAATACAATAGCAAACATAGAATAATTGTTTCTCCTTTTGGCACAAGGCCAGCAATTACCCCAGTGCATTACTGGTGCTTTATTTTGTCGACCCTGTAAGGATGAAAATCAAAGTTAACCTCGGCAAGATTTGAACTCAGAACGTAAAGGTCCATAACTCTATGCTGTAAAGCATGGTGTCTGACATTCTACCGATACTGCCAATCCACCGTAAATATAGAATAATGGAAATGCTAAAGGGATAACTTACTTTGTTTACAATAACATTCTTAAATTCATTATTAGTTCATTAATGTTTCAAGATTTTCTCAGCCTCATCATATTCATCACCACCACCACCACCACCACCACCACCACCACCACCACCATCAACACCACCACCACCATCAACACTACCATCACAATCACCACCACTACCACCACTACCAACAACCAAACCACCACCGCCACCATTATGACCACCACCCCACCACCCCACCACCACCACCACCACCACCATACTGGAATGGGTTGGACAAGACATTTTGAGACAATGTTTTATAGCCAGGTGTCTTTGCTGATTCACCAACCCTTTTAGTCACTTGTTACATCATGCAGGGGTGTATCTTTTCTAAACTGGGAACACCTCCGAATAAAATAATGGTAGTAATGGCAAGTTGCTCACGAATGATCCTGGAAATACTATCATCATCATTATCATCATCATCATCATCATCATCAGATAGATAAGTGTACCACCTATCTGACTGTAGAAATTTAGACATACATATACAACCCAGCTGAAACTTATACATTGTATAAACAAAAAAAAAAAAAAATATTTTAAAATGAATTAAAAAGAATAAATTGGAAAGAAAAATGTTTCCGTAAGAAGGAAATGACTAATCTTCTTCTTCTCACACCAAGATCCTAGTCTGGTCAGATATCATATAATTTCAGAAAGCTTTAAATCTTACTAATGACGTGGAGGTGTTGGTTGGAATGTAATGTTTTATCAGAAAGCTAAATATAGATTCTTCTTCTCTTCTCCTTGCCCAGCTCCACACAGCTCCACACATCGCAAGCAAATCATGCTAACATTTCTAGGCGCTTCTATATGTACAACAAATCATTTACATATGCAGATATGTAGATATGCATAATTTAATGGAATGCATAAATGAATGCAAGCATGCATAGTAATATAATATATGCATCTTTGTGTATGCATGACTGGATTTGTGTTATCATGAGAATTATTGGTGTGTATGTTTGTGTGATTGTAGGTTTGAGGGATGGGGGTGGGGGGCTATAAAATTACTTTTGTGCATGCTTAAACAAATGCATATGATAGCTAAATATGATGCATTCACTTATGTGTAGACATATATATGTGTGCACACATACACACACATGCATATGTATGTATGTTTGTATATGTATATATTTATATATATATATATATATATACATACACATATATATATATACATAAATATATATATATATATATATATATATATATATATATATATATATATATATGTATATATATATATATGTATGTATTATATATATATATATATATGTATATATATACGTATATCCAGACCCATGCTAGCGTGGAAAATGGACGTTAAACGATGATGATGATATATACATACATATGCAACATCCATGTAGAAAGGTAGCATGACTGTTGGTCCCATTAATCTCAGAGATCCTGAAAAGGACATTACAGTTGCCCCCAATAATCACAGAGCCCCTGAAAAGAACATGGTTGTTGCTCCCAATAGTCACAGAGACCTTGAAAAGGACATGGTTGTAGCAGCCAATAGTCACAGAGACCTTAAAAAGCATATGGCTGAGACGATTTTCCTCTAACTAATCAATTAAAAAAATGAAAAAATAAGCAGAGAGAGAAAAAGAAAAATACTCCACTCATTTAACCAAATGAATGGGAACCCAAAATATGTAAGAATTTTCTCCAAGTTCAACATCGTATTTAAATATTTTATTGTACAGATTTTAACAGTAGGAACTTTGTCATCTATATCAGTTCTTATCAGAAGAAAAATTGTAAAAATAAATATTAATGGTAATATATATTCACTTGTACATACTTATAAACTAAAACATTTGTATGTATGAATTCATGTGATCATATATATATATATATATATATATATATATATATATATATATATATGGGCGCATATATAAACATTTAAAGTAGCTGTAAAATGATGTTGATTATTATTAGGATGATTTAGATATGTTATTACATGTATGTGAGTGTGTGTATATTGTATATATGTGAGAATAATCATTTATATTTGTATATATATTGGTCTATGAATGAATGTATATATACATTTCTCTATCTCCTCCTCTCTCTCTCTCTCTCTACACACACATAAATATATATATAGTTACAATTTGTTTACAAACCAAAGAATTTAAGAGTTCAAGGCATTTAATAACTGACAATTGTTTCTACCTAGGTTATACTACTTATAGCAAATCATTTTATTTAACAATTGGCGATCAATGAGTATAGACCATGGGTGTCATCAGAGTTTGATTAAAATACCAATACTAGTCACTTGGAAAAAAAAATAGAACAGATAATATATATATCACTCATCAAAGTATTATGATAAAGGATTACAGTTAAAAATTTACTCTCATTAATATTACTATTATATATATATATATATATATATATATATATATATACACACACACATGTGTGTGTGTGTGTAAACATCACATGATTAGAGATGTCTCTCTCAGCCTCTCTCTTTCTCTTTCTCTCTCTCTCTCTCTCTCTCTATATATATATATATACATACATACATACATACATACATACATACATACATACATACATACATACATATCATATATTTATATATATGTATACATACATATTCTGTAACACATTAGCTGACTCTTATCTTGTTAAACAGTATTGGAATAAATATTATTTTGGACTTATTTCAGTAAAAATATCTACTTATATATATATATTCAAGTATTTATATATCCCGTATATTCTAAATATATACACCCAGACACATGCATCATGTGTGTATAATTCATACTACTAAATCAAAAGTATGGAAAATGAATATTAAAAGATAGCCATGCTAGCGTGGAAGATGGATGTTAAACGATGATGATGATGATAATAATAATAATAATAATTGTTTCTACTTTTGGCACAAGGCCAGCAGTTACCCCAGTGCATTACTGGTGCTTTATTTTCTCGACCCCGTAAGGAAGAAAGGCAAAGTTAACATCGGTGGGATTTTAACTCAGACCGTAAAGGTTCGTTACTCTATGCTACGAAGCATGGCATCCAGCCCTCTATCAATACTGCCAATGATGATAATAGTAATAATTGTTTCTACTTTTGGCACAAGGCCAGCAATTATCCCAGTGTATTACTGGTACTTTATTTTATCGACCCCGTAAGGATGAAGACGATGAAGTAGAGTTGATATATATCATCATCATCATCATCATCATCATCATTTTACGTCCGCTTTTCCATGCTTGCAAGGGTGGGACGGGTCCTATTCAGCAAAGTATCTCTCCGCTTGTCACGGTTCTTCATTATCTCCACCGTGAGCTTCAGCGATCTGAGGTCTGCTCTCCCCACCCCTGCCCATATTTTTCGTGGTTTACCTCTACCACGTCTTCCTTCAACTGGCATTTCCTGGCACTTCTTCACCCATCGGTCATCCTTCATGCGCATCACATTTCCATACCATCGCAGTCTCCTCTCCCACACACTAAAATCTATCCCTTTTAGACACAGTTTCTCTCTCAACACATCCAGGATTGGTCGTTCACGCACATTGACATTGCACATCCAATGGAGCATGTTTGCCTCATTTCTCTCCAGTCATCGCATATCCTCTGCAGTTGCTGCCCATGTCTCACTACCATGCAGCATCGCGCTCCTCACACAGGCATCATATAACCGGGCTTTCATACACAGGGAGAAACCCTTCTTTGTCAGCAGAGGAAGCAGCTCCCTAAACTTCTTCCAACCTGTCCTTATTCTATACTCCCATGCTAATCTGATCACCTAGGTACCGGAAGCTATCAACCACTTCTATAGCACTCACCTGCATTTGAAAAATGTGTCTATCAATGCGACTTCTACTGTCAAATTTCCCTGTACATCTACTGCATACATATTTCTCCCTATCTGTTAGTTTGCCTGCTATCCCACTACATCTCTTGTGTACCCAAGATCTGCATTGCGTGAATTTTATAGAATTTATGCCAGTTCCTTTTCTGCATATCGAACATGGCCATTTCCCTGAATCAGAGTTTTGTCCTCTTTTCTACTCATCAACACTCTTGTCTTAGCTAGGTTCACTCTCAGTCCTCTTGCTTCCAACTGCTGTTTCCATAGCCAGAATTTATTCCCTAGCTCCTCTACTGAGATCATCAGCCTAGAAAAGTTCCCATGGACAGCCAGTCTTAAACTCCTATGTTATGGCTTGGAGGACTATAATGAACAAGAGCGGGCTGAGGACCGAACCCTGATGTACTCCTACTTGTATCTGGAATTCCTCATTAAACTCCATTCCTACCCTGACTTTACTGACAGCACCTCTGTACAAAGTTTGCACTGTCCTCACAAGCCATTCCTCAACAGCTAGTTTCCTTAGGGACCACCAGATGACAGATCAGGGTACCCTATCAAAGGCCTTCTCTAGGTCAACAAAAGCTAAGTATAGTGGCTTATCTTCTCTTTTCGCCATACACATCTTGAAGGGCTTTCCTAAATTTGTATTTTAGTGAAAGGTCTTTTAGCTTCCAGACCTTTCTTCTCCACACCTTCCTGTATGTCTCATTCCATCTCTTGCTTATTGAGATATCACTAACGACTAACCTGTGCTCTGGGGTACATTCTTCCCCAGGGTTTGCCTTGGTATTTGACACAATCTGGCTTATGTGCTTGCCTGATTTGTATGTTATTAGGTGGTTGGCAGGTTTCTGGAAGTTAGTGTTAGTGCACTTGCATCACAAAATTCAAGAAATCTAACTCCTTCTTCATTTCTTGAACCATAACCATGCCCAACATGTACCCCATTGTGATCATCTTGGAGCTGTCCAACACGACCATGACCATGTGTGTATATATATATATATATAAATATATATAAATATATAAATATATATAAATATATATATATAAATATATATATATATATATAAATATATATATATATATGTGTGTGTATAAGGGTGTACTAAATAAAGTGTTGTTTTTATGTGTATACACACACACACATGCACACACACGCACACACACACATATATATGTATATATATATATATACATATATATGTATACATATATTATTGTGTGTAATTATATATATACATAAATATGTACATATATATACGTATGTACACAAACATTGTCACTCAAAAATTCGTAGCTCTAACTTCTGTAATAAATATTGCCAAGAATATATTCAGACTATAACAAACTGAAACCTCAAACACACCCTACATTGTACTTTCTTCATTTTTAGAATTCTTTATCTTGATCAATTTCTGCCATTCTAGACTACATTCACAAGACAAGCCCTTATGATCAAAATGCTTTTCCCTGTCTCTGAAAGCCAGGTCATATTCTATTGTTTTAAATCAGAGGTTCTCAAAGTGGGCGTTACTACCCGCTGGAGGCCATTGAGAAGGTCGGGGGTGGTGGTGGTCTAAGGAGGTGGTAGAGATGATATAATAGTATATTAAATATTAAATGATACATATATATATATATATATATATAAATATAGTGAAATAAAAAACATATTATTTATTTATACATAATATATATTATATTATTTATTATATATAAATTAACGATTTTATTTATTATATATTATATACAATTTGCATGTAAGCAGGTATATCTAGAAACAAGGGTAGGGGCACTGATGGTATTACGTGGCCGTGAGTGGGGTGGTGGCATCAAAAGTTTGAGAACCTCTGTTTTAAATGATTCTGCCTTTTAAAAACTTCAAGTTACACTCTTATCTCAGTTGAAATCAATCTATTCTATTTATTTTACTGCTTCTTTCTACTGTACTATGTATGTTCCCCTTTAACCCTTTCATTATTGTAGTTCAAATGAAATACGCTGCTTATATGTATTTGTGAGTGAATAATAATATTATAATATAATATTATTAATATGGATTAGCAGTATCGGTAGAGGGTCAGTGCCATGCTTTGCAGCATAGAGTTACACTCCTTTATGGTTTGAGTTCAAATTCTGCCTAGGTTAACTTTGCCTTTCATCCTTATGGGGGTTGATAAAATAAAGTACCAGTAATGAACTGAGGTTGATTTAAGGCACTGGTCTTGTGTCAAAAGTAGAAACAATTATTAATATTTGGTTTGTTTACAAGCAAACAGCCTCATAAACACCATGCGTGTTTTCTAGATGAACAACTTCACCCTTTTGTTCCAGGGATAGCTGAGAGAAAACAATTGACAATTGTTTCTGAGTGTTTACTCCTTATCAAGATTGTGTATTCTTGTGTCTGCTACACAATGGAACTGCTGAGGATACATAGTATTCTCAAATGTATGCATCGACTGATTAGCCTCATTTGCATTTTACGGCCGGCTTTGCCGAAAATTAAAAAGAAAAATTTGTTTTTGTTCTTAACATGGTGGATACTGCTGGAACAAAAGGATGAAGTTGTTCATCTAGAAAACACACATGGTGTTTATGAGCTAATCTCCTATAGACAGACTAATAACTTAGTTAATCTCCTATAGACAAAATAATAACTTAGTTAATCCCCTATAGACAAAAGAATAACTTAGCTAATCTCCTATAGACAAAATAATAACATAGTTAATCTCCTATAGACAGATTTATAACTTAGTTAATCTATAGACAGACTTATAACTTAGCTAATCTATCTAGGTTTATACTTTGTAACAAATTTGTGATAGATACTTTAGAAACATTTGTTAGCGCCATCCATTAAATTTTTACTCTATAGAATGACGAAGAATGATATTTAGCTTAGACATCTTAGATTGATACTAGGAACTAAAATATTTGATGGGTGGCAGGAATTCTTTAATATAGCATTGCACACACACATATATATATATCTTCTAATTAAATCTTACATTAATTATCTTTGATAAGTTGACTTTCATTTCCTAAACTAACTGACTGTGGCTTGTTGATATTTGTTTTCTTTCTTTCTTTCTCTCTCTCCCTCTTTCTTTCTTTCGTTCTTTTCTTTCTTACTTTTTTTAGTAATAAGAGGAATTAATTAAATGTAAATGAAATTTGCTCTTCCTTTTTAAGATGTCAGGTGTTTTATCAATACTACAGCACACATTTTAAGTATCAGATGAACATATCTTTCATGTAGATAGAATCAATCTCTAAGATACATTATTTACCATTCAAATCAGATCCAACTCTCTATGATGAATGTGTCTTTATGATGTTTTCATGATGCGTTTCTACAGATAGGCCAACTAGATTATTGCTAAGGCCACAGAGTATAAAATACAGTTAGATAAGGATTCTCATTCTGATGGTTTCCCCCAATTCATTAATAACATTGCTTTCCTTTGGAATTTATTCAGTTTCTGATTTCATTCCTCTCTGTAGACTTTAACCATATCACAAGACTGCCGCTATATTCATTCTTCATCTTTCAGAATTTCACATTTTTCTGCCATTTCAAAAGCATAATCTAAGTTGAATCTTTGCAAAACACTCCTATCCACTTCTCTTAACAAAGCCCTTTGACGTTCCCTTACCATCAAAATTCCTCATATCAAATTCTCTAAGAGTATATCAATAAAGATTTCATGCTCTTAATATTACCGAAACTGCACCCAAAGTTTCATATTTTGTAAGTGATGTTGTTTATTATAATTATTAAAAAAAAAAAAATTATCAACACTAATTAAATTTTTTAATCCACCCAACAGTCTCTCCTTTACATGTACAGGAGTTACTAATTAAGATAGAATGACACAGATATATCTTTCTGTTGTTTACCACAGTACAGGAGTTACTTATTAAGCTAGAATGACACAAATACAGTAGAACCTCAGTTCACGAATGCCTCACATCATGAACAAATCAGTTCACAAACAATTTTTCCGAACATAAAGCATCTCAGTTCATGAACGCTGACTTGAGTAATGAATACACAAGATAGCAACAACAACTGGTGACAAGCTTGGAATATTGGCAGGAAAGGGTTACTTGCTGTGTAGTTAGTTATTATGGTCATATCTATGTCTCTCTCTCTCTCTCACTATATTTGTATCTCAACAGTTCTTATATGAAAAATAGTTTCGGTTTACGAACATTTCTGGTGATGTACAGCCTTCAGCAATGAATTAACCCTTTAGCATTAAACCAGCTGTATCCAGCCAGAATTCTCTCACCTCTTTCTGTCTATTCAAACTGGCCATAACTGGTAACGCGTACTGACGTTAAGTTTATGAAACTAGGTTTCACTGAATATCTTTCTGCTGTCTATCACTGTGAAAAAAGGTTTATAATTATAGTATTTAATAAACAATTTTATATTTATAGACATTTTAATGTCTGATAAGATGGTAAGAAATGTAATAACATCCAGGATGACTCTGAACACTGTATTTATTTAACTCTTTAGCATTTACATTACTCTATATATACTATTGTATTTTTGTGGTAAAGGCTTTACCTCATATAATTACTTAATATCGTATCTACAAGATATGATATTGCTGACCTTGTGTCTCGGACACCATGCTTTGCAGCACAGTTACGTCCCTTTATGGACTGAGTTCAAATCCCGCTGAGGTTAACTTTGCCTTTCATCCTTACGGGGTCGATAAAATAAAGTACCCGTAATACACTGGGATAATTGCTGGCCTTGTGCCAAAAAGTAGAAACAATTATTATTATTATTATAATTATTGTTCTTTGAGTCTCAGTCATTGTTTTTTATTTAACTGGAAAGTTTGTTGAAATGAATATCAAGCCGCTACCTGCAGCCTCAGACATCCAGGACGTATCGGAAGGTTCTTGCTGTTGCCAGCAAGCATGCCTTTTGAAGTGTTCCAAAAAGCAGGGCTGGACTAATCTTCTTTAACCATCCTTGGAAAATCTTTGAGATAGTACCTAGTGTCCCTATGACAATCGGGACGACCTTGATTTCATGGCAGTTCCAAATCCTTTTTAACTCCCACTTTAAATCCTGGTATCGGTTAATTTTCTCCCTCTCCTTTTCTTGCACTCTCGTGTAAAATGGGCAGGCTACATCTACAATCAGGCACGATCTGTTTTCCTTGTCCAAAACCATCAGGTCAGGCCTATTGTGTTCTAATTTCTTGTCTGTCTGTATCCTAAAATCCCATAGTACCTTCACCTGATCGTTTTCTATCACCGACTCTGGCTTATGCTCATACCACTTCTCAGAATATGGTAAAGATAGGTTTGGGGGAAACAGTAGAGATGCTAGAATGGAGTTGAGTAAATAAGTGTTGTATAAAAGAGGTTTGATGGAATGAAATCTCGGCCTTATATCTCATGGGCAAGGAACACAGGTAGAAATACTTTTGGGTGGATGATGGCACAATGGTGGATGGTGGGTGGTGGGTGGTGTATGTATACTGTTGACCGAGCAATGGATAGATTAATTAAGGGAGCTAGAGTATGTAGCAGATTAATTAAGCTTAGACCAATCAGGATTGATAGATGAACAAAAAGACAGTCTCTATGAGATGATCTAGTAAACGAACTTAATGATGAATAACAGTAACTTTTAACCCTTTTGATTCCAACCTCCTGGCCCCAAACCACCCCATCTAGGACAGCAGCAAATTTGAAAAAAAAAACTCCTAACATAGCAGGGACACTTTACTCATGACTGAAAACCTCACTAGTGCTAGTGGCTTGATAAACTGTACCTAGTCCATGCTTTAAAGTGTTATAGGAAAGGCATCTAGCTGTAAAAACCATAATTTATGTACAGAGCTAAAACTCTTGTTTTAAACTATTTACATTTAAATTTAAAAAATAACGTTGTGGAAGAAATATTGGGTTAAGTTATGCACTAAACACCACACCCTTGGCTCTACATATGATGATGCTTCTGGGATCACTGACCTGGGATGACAACAGTCCCATTGAGCAAGATCAAAGAAGACTTAACTCCAGCTTAATAATTGTTTTACTGATTTACTTCAAATGTGGATTATTTACAAAATTAATTGAAAAGCATAGATGATGCATTTCATTAACAATATGGTATTAAAACGGCTAATCAACATGTTGGGCATCATGGTAAGGGCTACATAGGTGTACATGGATGCTATTGATACAAGGAATGAGGAGGGATCAAGGCTCTTGAGGTTCTGTGTTATGAAAGACCTTACCAACTGCGAAAATATATTTCAGGAAATTGTCTAGCCACCTGATCACCTGCTAATTGGGTGAACATATAAGCCAGATGGACGCTAATACATTCAAGAAAATGGGATAAACAGACGGTTGTGAATAATAAGTTTTTTTTATAGGTGAAGAATGTATTATTGAACATAGCTGAGGGAGTTGTTTTACTGCTATTTCTACAATGTCAAACAACTTCCATACAGACTGCCTTTAATTAGCATCAAAGATGCATTGTTGGAAATTTGCTACCAATTCTCTTTTCATTTTCTTCTCCAAGTATTTTAGAAATTCCGTAAAATATCTGTTGACACCCAGAATTGGTAAATGGATCTCTGTAACACCCAGGTTGGAGTTATACATACATGCTAGCATGGAAAGTGGACGTTAAATGATGATGATGATATATACAAATATATATATATATATGTGTGTATGTGTGTGTGTGTATATATGTGCGTGTATACATATGTATATATATATATATATACATATGTATATATATATACATATGTATATATATATATACATATATATGTAATGTAAGTATGTGGTCATATATATATATACATATACATACATATATACATACATACACATATATGCACGCATTCACATACACACGCACACGGACACACACACATATATATATAATAACTAAATTTTTTTATGAGAAGTGCCAAGAAATCCCAGTGGATGAAAACTGCAGTAGAGGGAGACCAAGGAAAACATGAGCAGAGGTTGTGAGAGTTGATCACAAATTGCTGAAGCTAACAGATGAGATGACACGTCTCAGTTATACATTCATAGAGTTTAAATATAACCCAGAAATAGGTAAATAGTTGAGTATATGTCAGTGTGACTGAAACTAGAAACCTTGTAAAGGACAAAGAAGAAAGAGGTGAGTAATATCTGCTGTATATGCAATGGGAAGCTGAAAAAAAAAAAGACTGCATTTTTCAATCGAATTGATGAACAAATTGGATCAAGGAAACAATGTTTTGATTGGTCTTTCCAATTGTTGATACTATCTAATCAATCCAAGGAAACAATGTTTCCATTGATCTTTCCATTGCTGATACTATCTACTAGTTGCAAATCCTGGCAGAAAGAGCAATGTGAAATAAAGTGTCTTGCTCAAGGACATAATGCATTGCCCAGTCCAGGAATTGAACTTGCAGCCTTACGATTACGAATCGTAATTCTCTAACCACTAAGCCACTCGCTTTCACAAGCTTTTGACACCTAACTGCCTGAAATTGCCCTAGATTTATGATACAAAATAAAAAAAGTTTTATCCTTATATTAAATCTTTATCCTTATATTAAAACCTCCCATTACAATTTTTAGAAATTTTTGTTAGGAAATGTTCTAAATATCAACTTACTAATAAAAAACTTAATTACTTTATTAAATTCTTCCCAATTTTTAGTTATTTTCAGAATTAATTGGAACGCACACAGGCAGTGTATTTCATTAAAAATATGTTATAAAAGTGTTAAACAACTTAGATAAGTTTTAGTTGAGAATTATGTATATTTTAAGCCTGGCGGAGCCTATCTCCTCTCCAGGCCTGAATATAGCAGATTTCTTCTAGAGAAGGATAGAAAATCAGAGAGAGGAAAATGAGAAAGATATATAGACAAAGAATCGATCCCAATACTAGACTGGTACTTTATTTTATCTACCTCAGCAGAATTTGAAGTCTGAGTGCAGAGAGCCACAACAAATACTTTAAAGCATTAATTATAAATATACATTTAGCAAAATATGGTTAGAAAAATGAACTTTGGAAGTGAGGAATATAGAAAAAGCAAATTGGTTAGTTAACTGAGAAACGATAATTTTTATGGCTTTGTAGAACCTCCTGAGTTGAAGATAGTTTTCAACCCTTTTTTTTATCATATTTCTAATGAAATATATCACAGATGTGTTTCAATTAATTTTGAAAATAATCAAAAATTTAGAAGGATTTAATAAAATAACTTTTTATGACAATGTTGATATTTGGAACATAACTTAACAGAAGACTTCAAATAAATATGAACACTTTAAAATGTGGAGTTTTATATCACAGAACCTTTGGAAGCCTTGGACAAGTTGGTATCAAAAGATTTAAATAGATATCTGATTTGGGTGCTAGAAATAATGTGTGTTGGCACTCCAATTCTGATGGTGTGTGTTCCACTTGTTTAACCAATTGAACAGTCTGCTCATGAAATTAAATTATAAGTGGCCCAGCATTCTGTGGACATGTGTACTTTTAACCCTTTCATAGCCACATTTCTAATGAAATATTCTCTATTTTAATTAATTAATGGAAAATGTTTAGGCATTTTCTAAATTTATTAATTATTTCAATACTAAGATATTAAATTATGTTGGAAGATTTTAATTTAAATTGGAAACCTTTAAAATTGGGGATTTTATTTCATAGAACCAGGCCGGTTTTGACTGGGTTCGTAACTAAAGGGTTAATATAATTCCCAGGAGATTCAGCATGACACAGTATGTGACAAGGCTTTGAATTACAAGTAAAATTCATTTTTTGTCAGCTGAGAGAACTTGAGCAATGCGAAATAAAGTGTCATGCTCCAGGACACAATGTGCTACCATAAATCGAACTCAGAACCTTAGGATCATCAACTGAACACTTTAACCCTTTAGCATTTAAACTGGCTATATGCAGCCAAAGTTCCCTCACCTCTTTCTGTTCAAACCGGCCATAACCAGCCTCTCATACTTATGTTAAGGTATTGTTCTCAAAATAAATAATATCAAAATCTCATAGATTCAATATTATGTGAGATAATTATGAGATAAAGTCTTTACCACAGAAATACAATAGTAAATAAAGAGTGATATAAATGCTAAAGGGTTAACCACTAAGCCATGTATTTTCACAACTTGCAATAATATAAACAGGTTAAAGACAGCCATGGGTTTAATGGTGGTATTATGACATATTTAGTTTAAACTTACAACTGTAGGTTGCAATTAAGTCATCATCATCATCATCATCACCGTTTTACGTCCGTTCTTCCACGCTAGCATGGGTTAGACGGGTTGTCCTGTTGTGGGCAGTGTCTGGTCGGCTGAC
>OZ024753.1:5153502-5158502 GCA_964016885.1 Eledone cirrhosa | reverse complement strand
CATTTTGTATCAAGTGGAAGAATTTCACTTTATTTTTGTATTAACCCTTTCGTTACCATATTTCTAATGAAAGATACTACCTATGTCTTTAACTCTTTCATTACCATATATCTTATGAAAGACACTACCTATGTCTTTAACCCTTTCATTACCATATTTTTAATGAAAAACACTGTCTACATTTTTGTAAGTAATGAACCATTTGAAGGAATTTAGTGAAATAACCAACCATATTAATAAACTAGTGTTTTGTATATATATGTGTGTGTATATATATATACACACACATATATACAAAACTTTACAAAAATATTCTTCCATAACAATATTTTAAAACCAAAAATTTATCATCATACATGATATATATATCATCATGATCCATATTGTATTTTGTATTGTATGGTCCTGTAACTCAGGGTTTCTTAGTTATTTTATGCTTGGCAGAGCCCACCCCTCTCCAAGTTTGAACACAGCAGATTTCTTTCAGAGAAGGATAGAAAGTGAGAGAGAGGAAGTGAGAAAGAGATATAGAGGAAGAATCAACCCCAGTACTGAATTGATACTTTTTTTTAACAACCTCAAAAGGATTAAAAACACAGTTGACCTTTGAAGGATTTGAACTCAGAGAGTAGAGAGCCGGAACAAATACTGCAAAGCATTCTATCCGACATTCTAACAACTCTGCCAATTCACTGCCTTATCATCATGTAATTACACATATTGACATACACCGTTTCTTGAGCATTTTAAGCCTGGCGGAGCCCATCTTCTCTCCAGGCCTGAGTACAGCAGATTTCTTCCAGAGAAAGATTGAAAATAAGAGAGAGGAAATGAGAAAGAGATATAGAGGAAGAATCAACCCCAGACTGGTACTTTTTTATCGACCTCGAATGGATGAAAGGCAAAGATTTGAACAGAGAACAGAGAGCCGGAACAAATACTGCGAACATTCTATCTGATGTTCTAACAGCTCTGCCAATTCGCCGCCTTATCATCATCTAATTACACATATATAAAACTAAATTTATTACTGAAGTTATTGAAATTCATATAAAAGCTCATCAGACCGTAACCTATGGCTATGTTAATTTCTGTAGCTAGTGAAATTTTAAACACAACTCTAAGTTGAAGTCAACTTGGAATGCAAGAGTTCATTTAACATTTAACATATGTAATATTAGATACGACTCAATGCGAAGCCAGCCACTGATGACTTATGCAGAATTAAATTTTACCTACTAATGTTACCTACTTTGAAAAAAGCCTTTTAAACTCTTTGCTTGATTTTATAGCTAACAATATTATGTGTTTATTTGTTTTTATATTTATTTATATTATATTCACTGCCACTGCCACCACCAACCACCAACACCACCACTACTAACATTACCATTACTGCCACCATCACCACTACTAACATCACCACTGCCACCATTACCACTACTAACATTACTATAATCACCACCACTGCCACCACCACCACCACAATCACCACTACTAACATCACCACCACTGCCACCATCACCCCCCCCCCCCCCCCCCCCCACCACCACTGCCACCATCACTACCACCACTACTAACATTACCACCACTGCCACCATCACCACCACCACCACTGCCACTACAACCATCACCACCACTGCCACCACAAT
Organism: Eledone cirrhosa; assembly: GCA_964016885.1. Lineage (NCBI taxonomy): Eukaryota > Metazoa > Mollusca > Cephalopoda > Octopoda > Eledonidae > Eledone > Eledone cirrhosa. The sequence goes on along the minus strand of OZ024753.1, from coordinate 5,156,850 downwards.
CACCACCACTGCCGCCGCCACCACCACCACCACCACCAACACTGCCACCATCACCACTACCTCTGCCACCACCAACACCACCATCACCACCACCACCACCACTACCACCACCACTACCACCACTACCACCACCATCACCACCACCACCACTACCACCACCATTGCCATCACCACCACCAACACCACCATCCCCACCACCAACACCACTAACACCATCACTGCTACATTCACCACCACCAACACTATCAACAACACCACCAACACCATCAACAACAACAACACCACCACCAACAACCCCCGTTATTCCTTCTTTTAGTTGTCATACTACCTCTGACCTTGCTTCTTCTACCTGTGCCAGAATATTTGGCAACTAGGTCTGATATATTGACAGGTATAGGTTTACTGAAAATGTAATTAGCCCCCAGGAGAAAAATACACAACAACAACAATAATGATGATAATAATAAAAATGATTAAATAAAAAAAAATTTCCATAAAAAATCAAACCCCCCCCCCCCCCCACACACACACCCCCAACAAAAACAACAAGCAAAGCAAAAAGAACGAAAGACAGAAAGAAAGAAAGAAAGATTGAAAGGAGGAAAGAAGGAAAGAAAGAAAGGAGGAAAGACAGAAAAAGAAAGAGAGAAAGAAAGAAAGAAAGAAGGCCAACAAAATGAAGAACAAGAACATAAAAAATAAGATTAAGTGCCAAACTTTAGAATTTGATATGAGTTATAAAGTAAGTGACATGCTGTAGGTCATAAAATACTTTTATACTTTGGTAAAGTTAAAAATCTGTTTCTGCCGAGAGAGAAAGAACTAAAAGCTTCAGCTATACATATATAACACTAAATATTTTGTCTACAAAATTTGTTTGACTCAATCAATTAAATTAATTAAATTAATTTATTACCATGTTGATTTTTTTTTTTTTTTGTGGGGTAAAAAAATTCAATTTTTTTATTTTTTTATTTTTTTTATTTGCTTCATTATGGCTGAAGGAAGAAACATAGATGGAATAATTGGAAGTAAGAATAACAATGAAAGGTTTCTGTAAAATAAATATAATGGGATAAATAAATAAATAATTAAAATTTACTGGAGTAGTTGCAGCATGGCCAAAACCCACTTGTGTAACCCAGCCCAGCCCAGCCAAGCCAAAACTAGCTTTTGTTCTATGAAACAAAATCAATAATTTTAAAGGGTTTCTATTTAAATTAAAATATTCCAGCATAATTTTAAAGTAATGAAATAATTAAACTCAGGATTGGCCTGATGTTATGGTAAAAGCAATGACAGTTACTGGTGCTTAAGCTAGTACATTCGATTTTAAAGATTATATAACTGAAGTAGAGTACAAATAACATGTGTGTTTCTTCTTTCCAGATGTCTCACTTAAAAACTAAAGATTTATATTAAAATTAGATTTGTTGTTATTTACATTCATTTATATAACTTAGGGTATCCAGCCATAGAAAACAAAGGGTTGGGAAGACTCTTCAGCTATGCCAAAAACATGACAACTTTCCTATGGTTGGTCCCATGATAAAATGTATTTTTAAAGTCTTATTCAGAGGAGAAGACGCAGTGCATATGATCTTTCTGCAGAGATACCAGCATTGATGGCAGGAATGGAATGGAATGAACATCAGTGCATCTAATACAATCATACAAATCACTGCTGATATATATGTATATATATATATTCATTTTCATTTCATTTCATTTTACGTCCGCTTTTTCCCTGCTTGCAAGAGTGGGACGGGAACTGATTCTGGCTTGATTTCTACAGCTGGATGCCCTTCCTAACACCAACCTCATTTACAGTGAGTGGTGGGTGCTTTTTTGCCGTGGCACTTTGCAGTCCCTATCATCTCATTTCTACAGCTGAGTAAACTGGAGCAATGTGAAATAAAGTGTCTTGTTCAAGGAAACAACGCATCACCCAGTTTGAGAATTGAACTCACAACCTTTCGATTTCAAGGCCAATGCTCTAACCACTAAGCCATATATATATATATATATAAGAACAAAGTGGAGGTGTTATATATATACATATGTTTATATACACACACACACCACACACACACACACATATATAAAGATTAAAGATTAATGTTAATGTCCTCTAAAGCTTTTTTAAAGTCCTCTCAAATTTTCCACAAATTTCCAGAATTTATTAAATATTTTCTTTGATTAATCAAGATATTAGCTGGAAGTTAGCAGTTACCTCATTTGTTAGAAGAAATCTGTTTCTCACATTAGCAATCCAATACAATAACAACAACAACAAATGGCATTGGTATCGATGATGTTTATGATAATGATGATGATGATGATGATGATGATAATGAGAAGGAGGAGGAAGAGGAGGATGGTGATGACAACAACAACTACATAAACATTTTATTTTTCTTGTTTAGTTTAATTGGTGTTGGTTGTATTTTAATTTCCACTAAATTTATTTACAGAAAATTTGATTTGATTACTCTATCCTTTAATGAGAGGAATGTTGCCACAGGATGATGGCAATTTTGTTGTTCTTGTTGTTTTAAAATAAATTTTTAAAAAAAGAAAGATTGCTAAAACTGAAATTAAGTAAGTTATAAGTGAGTTTAACATCTTTTGAGAAATTATTTTAAAATGTTATTGGAGAGAAGCCATTTTCATATGTTACTGCGAAATCCTGCGAAATTAGAAGCAATATTTGAAAAACTCCAGAAGGATTCTGTTTTTTAATTTTGCCACGAAACATCTGGTTTATGTAATAAGATCCAATAGCAACATTAAGATCTGCTGGCACCATTCCAACCAGCCAACCAATTTTTCCTTTTCCTAATCTAAATAAATTTCAGCATCAAAAATTTCATGTCATGTTACTAGTGTGAGAAATGACATTGTATCTTCAAATTCACTTACGTCTTGAGAAAATTTCAAACTCTTGTATGATTCGTTGACAAAAATTCACTAATAGTTCTACAGTTTGATTTTTGGTAAAGAAAAACTTCAGAATGTCTGAAGAATATTTTTTAAAACATTTTTTCTATATTTTTGGCGGAAATAAATAAAATTAAGGTAAAAATGTCTAAACTATCTTTAATATTAAATGGCTACATAAGAGGTTATAAATTGCTGGCGTTGTACCTATATCTGATTATAAATTGCTGGCTTTGTGCCTATATCTGATTATAAATTGCTGACCTTGTGCTGATATCTGATTATAAATTGCTGGCCTTGTGCCTATATCTGAAACCATTAATGTACCATATACCTCACCTTCATACACACAATTACAAACATATTAAAGTACCAACATACTAAACATTAATGTACTAATACTGTACA
>OZ024753.1:5116002-5151002 GCA_964016885.1 Eledone cirrhosa | reverse complement strand
AAATGAGGTTGGTGTTAGGAAGGGCATCCAGCTGTAGAAATCAAGCCAGCATCAGTTCCCGTCCCACCCTTGCAAGCAGGGAAAAAGCGAACGTAAAATGAAATGATGATGAAATGATGATATATATATATATATATATATATATATATATATATATATATATATATATATATATATATATATATATATATATATATATATAATTATCATAAACATCACCGTTTAACGTCTATTTTCCATGCTTGCTTGGGTTAGATGGGTTGCCCACATCATGAGACAAGTCTGGCCAGCCAGCCATGCTGTACTTTGCTCAAATGGGAATGAATTTTGGCTGGGATTTTTAATATATGTGTGTGTCCTTGTGACAGATGACAATATTACTGATGTCTGTGTGTGTGTGTGTGTGTTTATGTATGAATAGGAGTCCTTGCCTATGTAAATGGTATATGTGTATTTTTAAGTGCAACCATATGTATACTTAAGTGGATGAGTGCATGTATGTGTTATGAGTAACCATGTGTTTGTGTGTACATGCCAGTGTATGTATGTGTGTGTGTAAATTCCAGTAACAATTCAAGCAAGACTTCCAAACCTACATTAACTCTATCTGTTTATATTTCTATTAAAAACTTCATTGGTTGTTATAACAATTTATGTTGCATCCCCTTATTCTAGAGGCAAATAAGGGACCCCACATCATAGCTAGATGACTGATCTACTAAAAAACTAAGTTTCTGTGTAATGAAGTCTGTTTATCCTCCAGGGACTAGATTAGTTGTACAAGACTTGCACTGTTTACTCTCCAGGGACCAGGTTAAGTTGTACATAACTTGCATTGTTTATCCTCCTGAGATCAAGCTGCATGTTTCATGACTTGCACTACTTACCCGTCTGGGATCAGGCTAGTCAATTTGATGGGGAAGTGAGATGGATGAGAAACATTTACAGAAACTTGATAAGCAGTGTGCAGTTGAATAAATAGAAGACAACAGTTAAGATGACATCAGGGGTGAGTCGTTAGTAGAGTAAGGTACCACTCTCATGCTACCATATTTTATTACAGATATTAGATGTCACAGGTGCAGGTGAGAGATAGTTCACAGGTGAGATGTTAGGAGAGTATGGTACCTTGCAGGTGTTAGTTATCATAGGTCCAGGTGAGAGATAGTTTACAGGTGAGGTGTTAGGGGAGTAAGGTACTTTTTAGAGTGTGGCTTGGTAAAGGTAAAGGTGGAGATAATTCACAGGTGAGATAAGTACCTCATTTAATATGTGTGTGCATATGTGTATGTATGTGTGTATTGTGTGCAGATATGTATGTATGCATTGTGCAGATATGTATGTGTGTATTGTGCAGATATGTATGTATGTGTCTCTGTGTGTATGTATGTGTGCAGATATGTATGTATATGTGTGTATGAATAACTTATAAAATATTTAGCAATATTGACAGTTATGTTGCAGGTTTTATAAATTAAAGATATATTTCTTTATTTTCTTTCTTTAGGCAGAAAAAGAAGAGGGTGGGGGGGATAATCCCCAGAAGAAGAAGTGGGGATAATCCTCATAGCTTTTTAAAGTTTCTTGCTTGAGAATTAAGGATAACTGAGTAAATTTAATATGGTTTATATTTCCTCTGAATCTTTACAAACTGGTGGCTGATGGGAAAACATGGGAGGTAAGTGAAATATGTTTAGTACAGAATCTGGGAGGTGAAAACCCAGTAGGGGATTATAAGAGGGGGAAAGTAGATATATAAAGAGGTTAAGTGACGGCAGTGTGAATGTTAAAGTGTGAGAAAATCGAGGATACTGTAGTAACTGTAAAAGATATAGAGAAATGACATAGTTTCACAGTAAATCAATGGTTAGAGTGTTGGGAATGGACACTTCTTTAACCTCTTCAGTGCCGTAGACGAAATAACTCGTCCTAACATATATCCATTCCAAAGCCACGGACGAGATAACTTATCCTAACATGTTTGAACATCTTTCCAACATTTCATAACTTCAAAGTTATGAACTTGTTTCCATATTGGCATACAGCGTTTCTTGTGCATTTGAAGCCTGGCAGAGCCCATCCCTCTCCAGGCCCCAGTACAGCAGATTTCTTCTAGAAAGAGGAAGAATTGACCCCAGCAGACTAGTACTTTTTGATCGACCTCGAAAGGATGAAAGGCAAAGTTGACCTCGGCAGGATTTGACCTCAAAGAGCAGCGAGCTGGAACAAATACCGCAAAGCATTCTATCCAGCATTATATATATGTATATATATATATGGAAAGAAAGCTGAACACTATTAGCAATTGGGGAGTGACCATACTAGATTTAAAAAAAAGAGGAGTAGCAGGTAGGAAATTTACACTATTTACTGAATATAAAAAAAATTGAGTGCGCAAAAGGTGCAGTGGGTTCACAGAAAATCTGGTAGAGAAGGATTTCATGTGTAATAGATACAGAAGAATAGTTAGTAGTTAGATAAACCTAGGAATGGTGTCTCTCAATTACACAGAAGGCCTGTCAGAAGTAATTGATAGCTTCTGTTACCTAAGTCATCTAATTGGTAGTGGAGGCCTATGTTGCAAAAGTTTAGTAGCCAGGGTAGAAAAAGTTCAAAGAGTTATTACCTCTCTTGGGAGCTTCTATATGGTTTGTTGAACTGATAGAAACAGTAGTTAAGTTCCTTTAAATCACACTCTACCATTTTCAAAAAAAGGAAAATTACATTGGAACATTGGAGAATACAATTTATTTCTGGTCACAACTGGAATCATTCAGGGAAAACCTAGGGCTTAAACAATGACACCAACAACAAGAGCTTCCCTATCTCCCTCTCTCTCTCTCTCTATCTCTCTCTCTCTCTTTCTCTCTCTCACTCATACACACAGACATATTTATGCATACACACTAGCATGGAAAAATAGGCATTAAATGGTAAGGATGATGATGACCACATACACACACACATATGTGTGTGTGCATGTATATATATTTATGTAAAAGGTAAACAGAAATAACAACACAAACGGTACAGTATATGGAAGAAATATATTAGTTTAACGCTTGAAATAGCAGGAAGAGAGTCTTAACGTTTTGGGCGCTATCCTTCATCAGAAGAAAGAATGAGAACTTAAAAACGATTGAAGGGACAGGCAGAGCGGAATCGGAAAAAAGTTTTTTTAGAGACAAATAACAAGTTCATTGATGTTGCCATCTCTTGAAAAACTGTTGATGCTAGCATTTTGTGTATAATATACTTTTTTAGAAAAGTGGATGATGGAGCACGTCTATCGTGTGTGTTTGTGTACTTACATACATTCTTTCACGTATAAATTTACACACATATATACACATATACATACATATGTATATACACATATACATGCGAATGTAAAAATGTTATAGATCTACCAATTTGTAGTTTACCAAAAACAGGAATTATTTATTTAGAACAGAAATTACCCAAATTCTTCTTTCTTCTCAATTTCATGAGTATATCCAGTGCAACACTTATGTACACATAAACATTTCTACATATATGTAAATGTATGTGTGTTTGTGTATATATAATATCAATAATATTAATAAATGGAAAATATCTTTATAAAACCGTATTTATTTTATTATACATATTTCAAGGGTACCAATATTCTAGTAGACTGTCGTCAGATAAAATACAATATTTAGTTTAAAGATAGTGACATATCCTCATATGAACGTTATGTTATAAGTTCATTGAAGATAGTGAATAAATTTCCAAAGCTGAGGATAAATATGCTAATGAGGATAACGTTAAAACTGAAAAGGATCATTAAGTTTAGACACTAGATAGATTTTAAATAATGATCTCAATTATTTTTTAACTTTTTAACTTTGTTGAATAATCAACAAAACAAATAACTCATTGTTTATATATCTGTATATGTGTATATATATATATATATATATATATATATATATATATATATAATATAAGATCAAAAGATGGTTAAAGGAGTTCCATGTATTTTATTATGCGCATTTCAAAAACAAACATCATCATGCAATAATATTTGTGTTTTCATCAGATAAAACAGGAGAACATGATATGAAGGCTAAAAAACACTTGTGGATAGTGCAGTTTTAAATCAACAGTTTTAAATCAACGATATGTTGATTTAAAACTGCACTATCCACAAGTGTTTTTTAGCCTTCATATCATGTTCTCCTGTTTTATCTGATGAAAACACAAATATTATTGCATGATGATGTTTGTTTTTGAAATGCGCATAATAAAATACATGGAACTCCTTTAACCATCTTTTGATCTTATATTATGTATACTCCAGTCCTACAAACTGTAGAGTGCTTCTTATCCGATATCTGCATTGCTTTATTGTACTACAATAAAACTCACCTCCTATATATATATATATATATATATATATATATATATATATCTATGAATGTATATATAGTGTATTTTGCAATACACTGTATGCTTAATTAAAAGCATTTTGAAGACCTTACTCTATTGTTTTAAAGTAGTGACTATGTCACTTACTTCTATTTTCAGCAAACAAGGGAAGTGCTAGGCTTTGATAAGTACCAACAGTACGAAACAGAGCTCTGTCAGCTTATCTCCCCTTGTTTGCTGAAAATAGAAGTAAGTGACATAGTCACTACTTTAAAACAATAGTGTAAGGTCTTCAAAATGCTTTTAATTAAGCATACAGTGCATTCTAAAATACACTATATATACATTCATATATATATCGCTATTTCAGAGCACCAATTCTAATATATATAGAGAGAGACAGAGACGGCTTCTACAGGATGAGAACTGTTTCATTCGAAAGACATCATCAGGAAAGCCCTGATGATTTCTTTTGAATGTATGTATATATATATATGTTTAGATATACATATATACATACATATGTTTATATATATATATATATATATAATGTATGATCACTGGGTGAAGAAATGCCAGGAAATCCCAGTGGAAGGAAGCTGCAGTAGAGGCAGACTAAGAAAGACCTGGACAGAGGTTGTGAGAGCTGACCTGAAATTGCTGAGACTCACAGAGGAGATGATGACGGAATGCAACAAGTGGAGAAATGCCCTGCTGAGAAGGACCCATCCAATCCATGCAAGCATGGAAAAACTGACATAAAAATGATGATGATGATGACGTACATATGCACACACATTCGCATATGATATGCATGCATATAATTAGTTCTAGACATAGAAGCTGAATTTGTAGATTCAACTAAACACCATTCAGTAAACCAATCAGCTAATATACAATGATAGTGTGACAGCTAGGTGAAGTGAGTTCAAATAAACTCTTCCATCATTTAGACAGCTTGTAAAAGTTAAACATATATAACATCAACATTATTACTAAATATATCTTCTTGTTTGGAGTTTAAATTTAGAAAAAACACCTGAAAATATTAGAGGATTAGAGGAAGTTATAAAGAACATCAAATTCATCATCATCATCATCATTATGATGATCATTATCATCTCCAACATCATCATCCTCATCATCATCATCATCATCACCATCTCCATCATCATCATAATCATCTCTAACACTTTCATCATAATCACTATGATCATCATCGTCATCTCCACTATCATCATCATCATCATCATCTCCAACATCGACATCATCTCCATCATCATCATCATCATAATAATCATAATAATCATCTCTATCACTTTCATCATTATCATCACCATGATCATCAAATCCATCTTCATTTTCAATCATCATCATCATCATCATGAGGATGATCATCACCATAATCATCAACACCATGATCATGATAATCATCAACATCATCATCAACATAATCATCATCATCATCATCATCATTATCATCATCAACTTCCCAAGATGTCGATGAACTGTCTTCAAAATCATCTCAACTCAGCTAGAATTGGTTGATGGTGTAGAGTTTTAACAACTTTAATATAATACATCTGTTTAATCATAGATGTTCACATAGAAAATGGTTGTCCACCATACCACTAGCTCACCATTGGTTTAAATGGTTGTACACTATAACTCTGGCTAACCATTAGTTTAAATGGTTGTCCACCATACCTCTGGCTAGCCATTGGTTTAAATGGTTGTCCACCATAACTCTGGCTAACCATTGGTTTAAATGATTGTCCACCATACTACTAGCTCACCATTGTTTTAAATGGTTGTCCACCATACCTCTGGCTAACCATTGCTTTAAATGGTCATCCACCATACCAATGGTTTACCATTTATCTCCCATACCATTGCATGTTGTAAGAACTGAGTAAAAGGATTGGTGTCCAGAAGAACATGTGACTGTAAAACACTGTCTCAAAATGTCCTGTCCAACCCATGCTAGTATAGAAAAGTCGACATAAAAATGACAACAATGATGATGATCATCATCATCATTTTCATGAATAAAAGACAAAGTTGCCCTTGACAGGATTTAAACTGAGAATGTAAAGAGCCAGGACAAATATTGTTAATCATTTGTCCAACACCTCAATGACTCTGTCGCTCCCCTGCCCTTTATCAGAGGGAATAATGAAAGATAATGAGTTGGGGTAAAAACAAAGAAAATAACTAAAGCAGGACAAAATTAAACACAAGAAAATGAAATAAGGTTTGAAGCCTATACATTAAGAATTATTGAAAGGAGACAGAAATAAACCCCATTATTTTTTATGGGTACTATGGTAGTTTGAAAATAAAAGCTTACATCATAATTTTATATAATAACCTTCTAAGTTATGTTTAAAACTCCAGCTTAATAACGGAAAAATTAATTACTTCACTAAATCTCACCAAATTCTTTATTTTCAATTAAAAATTAAATTTCATTTAAAACATGTGTGTGAGTTTGTATGTGTTTCTATGTATGTCTGTGTGTTTGTGTTTATCCTTGTATATTTATGCACACATATGCACTTACACCTCACACACACACAAATATATATATATACGTTATAGATATATATATGCATACATACATAAATAAAAGTATGTCTCTCTCTATATATATATATGCATACATACATAAATAAAAGTATGTCTCTCTCTCTATATATATATGCATACATACATAAATGAAAATATGTATATATATATATATACAAGTGTGTTAGAGAGAAGTATTAATACTTCTATTCGAAGAGAGTGAAATGTAGCAAAAGTTGTTGATTTATTAGCTAAGGAATGAGAGCTGAAAAGAGAGGAATGAGAGGAAAGAGCGAGGAATGAGAAGAAAGAGAGAGGAATAAGAGGAAAGAGAGAGAAAAGAGAGAGAAAAGAGAGAGATATAAGAAGTAAGAGTTTAGATTGATTACCAAAATGTTGTCAGAGCCAATTGGTCTAAAACTAAGACAACTTGTGTATGTAGAAGTAAACCAAAATACTTTGCTTTCCCAAATGGGAATTGTTGATATATTGCTGTTACTGTTACTGCTGTTGTTGTTGCTGTTGCTACTGCTACTACTACTGCTACTACTACTACTACTACTACTACTACTACTGCTATTAATAATAATATTAATAATAATAATAATAATAATAAAAATGTTTTTATTAACCACAAGGGTTGACATAAAGTATAACATTAAGGATGGTACAGGACGGTACAAATGGGCATTTCTGCATGTAATATATATAAAAAAACAAAATAATATATATAAAAAACAAAAACAAAGGATGTAACAAAGAAAAAAAAATGAAACAAGGAAAGACCCCCAAAGGGGTTGAGAAGACTTTCAAGGGTCACTCATGGAGAAAGTCCACGAAAAAGCCGTGACTGCTAGGTCAAGTGCCCTCTTCCAGTTTTCTTCCTACAATACTACAGGGCAGGCTCATTCACACGGGCTATTCTTGCCTCTCTCTACCAGGGAGCATTGCCAGTTTGAGATAAACACTACAAGCATAGAAGTATCATCAGCTGGGCATATCCTAGATATACGCTAGGCAATGAAACCATCCTGAATACACTCATTGAGTGTTCAAGTATTGCTGACTTCTGGGTTTATGTCAAACACCTCTTGCTATGTGTTAAATGGATTCAGATATCAGCTGAATCTATCGTGAAGATCACCCCAATGTCTTCCATTAGCTTCTTCTTCTTGTCATGTTCACAAGAGTGTCAGCTACAAAGTTTGGCTAGATGTGGTTCCACCACAGTTGAACACATTGCTGTCTTTCGTCATTAAACTCTGCCAAGTCCAATGCTGTGCATGGGTGTTCCAGCAGGGGGCATATCAGGAGGTGCTGCGTAGTCTGTGGTTCGATGCCGCAGTCACACACAATGTTCCCATCTTTTAAATATCCCCATTTTGCAAGAGTGATTTTTGCACATCCAACCCCAGATCTTAGTCTGTTTAAGCATTTCCTTTAGCTGGGAAGGACAGGTAATTTTTTTCATCTACTGGTCAATGCAGGGTTTGCCACAATCAGCAAAATAAATGGAAAATGTGAAGATAAATCAGCCCTAGTCTTTTATGTTTCTGAGTTAAGCATTTCCCCACAGTTCATCTGTTGTTAGAAATATGTACCACATCTGGGTGCCAGAAATATGTTCCACATCTGGTTGTCAGAAATATGCACCACATCTGGTTGACAGAAATATGTACCTCAGTTCATCTGTTGTCAGAAATATGTCCCACATCTGGTTGACAGAAATATGCTCCACATCTGGTTGACAGAAATATGTAGCACATCTGGTTGTCAGAGTTCAACTGTTGTCAGAAATATGTACCATAGTTTATCTATGGTCAGAAATATGTACCACAGTTTATCTATTGTCAGAAATATGTACCACAGTTGATCTGGTTGCCAGAAATATGTACTACAATTTATCTGTTGTCAGAAACATGTACCACAGTTCATCTGTTGTCAGAAATATGTGCCACAGTTAGACTGGTTGTCAGAAATATGTAGTGGAAGTCTCTAATGTATTTGTGATTGACAAGTTTTTAATCCTGTGGATATTAACCTCTCATTTACTACATACTGTGAGACTGGTGCTAAGCATTAGTTCTCAAGGATTAGGATTTAAACATATATAGAGCTATATATAACATGTATATTAATCAGCACAAACACACATATATCATGTTCATCACCATGTTTTTCCTTACTGGAATGAGATGGATGAGTTACAGTCTAAGACTAGATTGGACAGCAAGACCTCATCTCAACTATATACTCCATATTCTGGTATGTTTTCTTTGACTGGATGCCATTCCTAATGTCAACCATTTTACAGAGTGTACTGGGTACATTTTATCATGGTACCAGCACTATCATTTTACAGAGTGCACAGGGTGCATTTCATCATGTTACCAGCACTATCATTTTACAGTATGTACTGGGTGCATTTTATTGTTGCACCAGCACTAGAAAGGTTGCCATATGCTTAGTCAGACTGGTGAGTCTTCTCTACCCTATTACTTCTGATTAATCACCAAGTACTTTACAGAGTGTACTGGGTGCATTTTAGGTGTGTGTGTGTTTGGCTTAGTGTTTAGAGTACTGGGATCATGAGTTGAATTCAAAACATTGTCTCCTTGGGCAAGACTCTTCATTTCATGTATCACCAGCCTACTCAGATTGGAAATCATGGGTCTATAACCCATGATCAGTCTATCTTAGGTATATAACCCATGGTCAGTCTATCAGAAGTATATAACCCATGATCAGTCTATCTTAGGTGTATAGCCCATGGTCAGTCTATCAGAGGTATATATATACCCATGATCAGTCTATCTTAGGTGTATAGCTCATGGTCAGTCTATCAGATGTATATAACCCATGGTCAGTCTATCAGAGGTAACCCTTGGTCAACCATTAATGAAGGGGACACACACATTCCTTCCTTATATTTACATCATCATCATCATCTTCACTTTGCCATGTTGGCATGGGCTGGACAAGATATTTTTGAGGCAGTTTTTCTAGTTAAATGTCCTTCTTTACACCAAACCATACACTAAATATATATACCTCTCACCTTTGAGTATATATATATAACAGCATCATTGTTTAATGTCCATCATCCACTCTAACATGGCTAGGACAGGCTGTCCTTTGTGAGGGATCAGGTCAGGAGGCCATGACTCGTTCACACAAAACTGATTTGGCTTGGTTTCTACGGCTGGCTGTCCTTCCTAACACCAACCACATTTACAGTGTGTGCTGGGTCTGTATATATATATATATATATATATATATACATACATACATACACGTGTGTGTGTGAATGTGTTTATATGCAGCAATGTCAGACTGGCACCATGCCAAGGAAAACGTATGCATACATAATTGCATATATACATACACACACAGACATATATGCACACTCACATATATATATATATATATACATACATACATACATATATTTAATCTAAGAAGCCTGGAACCTTTCCACCAGTATTACATGACCAAAATAATATTAAATGTTGGAACCCTATCTTCTATTTGAAACAATAGGTCTACGAAAGCATTGAATTACTGGTGCTGAAGATTCATTTCATGGTTGAATGGTCAGAGAATCAAAACGAATGACAGCAACATTACTTAAGAATTGTACTGTAGGAAAATTCTAGATGGAAGAATGCCAAGACACAGAGTTTAAAAATATGATTGGAGAACCGTTTGAAGAAATCTTTGCCGAGATTCAAGGACAGGCAATAATCCAAAGGTTGCTGCTGAATCATGTTAGGAAAGACGTTTTAATTTTAATTTCAACATGAGGACTTTTTTTTAACCCTTTAGTATTTACATTACTCTATATATCATCATTTAACATCCGCTTTTCCCTGCTTGCAAGGGTGGGACGGGTCCTGTTCAGCACAGAATCTCTCCACTTGTCACGGTCCTTCGTCATCTCCACTGTGAGCTTCAGGGATCTGAGGTCTGCTCTCACCACCTCCGCCCATGTTTTTTGTGGTCTTCCTTCAACTGGCATTTTTTGGCACTTCTTTACCCAACGGTCATCCTCCATGCGCATCACATGGCCATACCATTGCAGTCTTCTCTCCCGCACACTACAACTTATCCCTCTTAAACACATCCATGCTTGGTCGTTCACACATTGACATTGCACATGCAACGGAGCATGCTTGCCTCATTTCTCTCCAGCTGTCGCATATCCTCTGCAGTTGCTGCCCATGTCTCACTACCATGCAGCATTGCGCACCTCACACAGGCATCATATAACCGGCCTTCCGTACGCAGGGAAAAACCCTTCTTCGTCAGCAGAGGAAGCAGCTCCCTACACTTCTTCCAACCCGTCCGTATTCTAGATACTATGGCCTCGGAACACCCCCCTCCCATGCTAATCTGATCACCTAGGTACCGGAAGCTATCAACCACTTCTATAGAACCCACCTGCATTTGAAAAATGTGTCTATCAATGCAACTTCTACTGTATTTTCATGGTAAATGTTATAACTCACATAATATTGAATCTATGAGATTTTGATATTATTTAATTTGAGAAAAATACCTCAATATCAGTATGAGTGGCCAGTTACAGCCAGTTTGAACAGAAAGAGGTGAGAGAATTTTGGCTGGATATGACTGGTTTAAATGCTAAAGGTTAAATATTCTTTTATTCATTTCAGTCATCAGATTGCAGCCAAGCTGTAGTACTGCCTTGATTTAGTCAACCATATCGACTACAATACATTTTTATTAGCCTTTTTCTTTTTTGTCAGATCGTTAAGTTACATCATGTTACAAGTAGTGCTTGAGAGCAAGATGTGATCATTTGAAGAATGGAAGTAAAATGATGTTATACATCTATCATAATATTGTCATCTCCCTAGTGAAGTTCATAGATTTATAATTAATTCTAATTCATTACAGTATTATAATTCCTAATTTAGTATAGTATTATATATTATTATATTATAATTTCTAATTTATTATAATATAATTTCTAATTTATTATTGTAATATAAATTCTAATTTACTATAAATACAAAGTATATAAAAAAAAAACACAAAAAATATCAAGGTAGTTTTACTTTTATTGTTTAATAAAACATTTTTAGAGGTTTACGGACAAATCCATATATGTACAGTAATAAACGATGAAAATAGACAGGTTGTTTCCTTTCAGTGGAGTTGGCAGTGAGCATTACACACAAGCAAGCAATGGAGTTTTAATTAAGTAATAAAGTAACAAGCAAACTAAAATAAATGTAATTATATAGCTGTGTCTTGTTACTGTCAACCTTCAACTTCTTAGTTGCGTGTTGTGTATCAATGCTCAATCTTATAAAACTGAGCAGATAAACATCATGGATGTTTTCATTGCCAACGTAAGTCAATCTAGAACAACGTATGGCCAGATGACTGCCTGAAATGAGATGAAAAATACATTACAAATTAGAATACAATATCTGTCAATAAATTAGAATTAAAACTACAGTGGGACCTCAGTTCATGAATGCCTCTCATCACAAACAAATCAGTTCTCGAACAAAAACATCTCAGGTAATCAACAACTTAAATGTGATTAAAACATAAAAATGATGTATGGGTGACATCATCATCATTACCATTTTTCCATGCTAGCATGGGTTAGATGAGTTGTCCTGTTGTGAGAAAAGTCAGATCAGATGACTGTCTTGCTCACACAGAACCGTTTTAACAGATGGTTGCCCTTTCTAACGCCAGGGTGGACTGGATGTTTTATATTGTGACACCAAAATGAACACTTTACAGGGTAGACTGGGTGTTTTACATTGTGACACTAAAATGACCACTCTACAAAGTGGACTGGGTGTCTTATCTGTGATAAATGATAAACCACTATATACCATCAGTTTTAACATCTACTTTTCTATGTTGACATGGGGTGAAAAATACATAAATACTTAAAAGTTGTAGTTCATCTGTTATTGATGACAAAGATTTGGGTAGAAAATCAACTGGAACATGTAATAAATAATATTAATTTTGTTAATTCAAAATTTAGTGAATGAAAAATTATTAAACTTAAAATTTGCCGCATTAGAATTAAATTTTAAAAAAGGAGCACCAGCAAACCCACTAGTACACTCTGCAGAGTGACAGCAACTAAATTAAGACCATGTAGTGTTTGTTGAGATAAAATGATAAAATGCACCCAATACACTCTGTAAAGTTGTAGTATAGGAACCACAATAAAATTTGCACAGTACATTCTGTAAAGTGGCAGTGTAGGTGCCAGAATAAAATGCACAAAGTATACTCTGTAAAGTGGTATGGCTGGTGCCATGATAAAATGACCCAGCACACTCTGTAAAGTGGTAGTGTAGGAGCCAGAATAAAATGCACCCAGTACACTCTGGTAAGTGACAGTGTAGGAACCAGAAAATACACCCAGTACACTCTGTAAAGTGGTTGACATTAGGAAGGGCATCCGGCTATAGTAGCCATGTCAAGAAAGGAATGTACAAAAACAAGATGAAGTTCTGTAACCTGTCCAGTGTCAGACCATCCAACGTATGCCAACATGGAAGGTGGATGAGGACAATAATGACAATAGTATGAAGAAATGAATAAAAAGTAAAATATTTCTAATTAGTTACCTTCAGCTAGTTAAAGATGCCATGATGGTCAGTTCTCTAAATATGAGACATAGTCAGTCAAGATAGAGAGATGTTCTTCATTAGGAAGACAGGGCTCAGGAGGAAGGTCTGCAAAGAAAACAGAAACTTTCATATAGAGAAAATATAATTAAACGGGGTATTCAGTTGAGAATAAGTATATTATACCCCTATCTGTTGGAAGAGGTTATTAAAAGAGGGTAACCAGTTTAAAAATATATTGTACCCTTGTCTGTTTGCTCCAACCCTTTTAGACATCCCTTACAACAAATAGGAGTACAATATACTTATTCTAAATGTAAGGAGTGACTAAAAAGGGGGTATTCAGTTTAAAATAAGTATATTGTATCCATGTTATTGTAGGGGTTACTAAAAGGGGGTAACCAGTTTAGAAGAAGTATGTTGTACTGCTGCTTGTTTTAAGAGATTATTAAAGCGGGGGTATTCAGTTTAGATTACGTATATTGCACCCCTGTTTATTGTAAGAGATGACAAAAAGGGGGTATTCAGTTTATAATAAATATATTGTATCCCTATCTGTTGTAATAGGTGATTAAAAGGTTTGGAGTAAAGAAGGGCATCTGGTTGGAAAACATTACTTCAAAAAAGACCCCATGAAGTAATGTTTTACAGCCGGAAGTTTGCTGTGAGGACCCAGTGGCAGCAGCATGGCCAAATGGTTAGGAAGTTCACTTTACAATCCTGGGTTTGATCCCACCATGTAAGATCTTAGGGCAAATGTCATTTACCATAGCCTCAAGTAGACCCAAGCCTTGTGAGTGAAATTAAGAGTGAACTGTTTGGAAGCTCATTGGATGGAATGAATCTGTAATTCAAAGGGCAATTCCTGTCACAGTGTTACGCTGAATCTCTCAGGGAATTGCATGAAGGGTACATATGTCTGTGGGATACTTGGTCACTTAAAGATAACTTCACGAGTAGGCTGTACCATTGACCAAACAACTGGAACACTCATCAGTGAAACCAATGAGAGGGAGGACAATGAGGGGTCCACAAAACTAAACTCTGCTTCTGCCCTTAAAACACTAATTACTAGGTCAGAGAAAAGAAAAGTAAGATAATATTTATACAAAAGTTAGAAATCAGAACTAAATGAAACATATCTGTGATGCTATTAAGTTAGACATGGCCAGGGCCAATACTGGCTGAAACCTATCAAAGTTATCAGAACAACAGAAATTACAAAATAGAGAGGTAAGTTGAGTAAAATAAAAACTATTCAATTAAATATTTCATAGAAAATATAAAGATATTATTCGGAAATAACTTATTTTGCACTAAATCTATATAGTTCCTAACAATAAAAGCCTGCAGAATTAATAGTTTAAACCAACCACCGGACTGCGGACCAGTTCTGGTCCGTGGATCATTTGCTACCGGGCCACAAAGAAATAATTAACTTGTTTAAAATTATATAATAGATAAATTGAATATTGGACTTTAATTTAAAAAGATTTACATGAGAGTCAAAAGATTATACGTCTTCCCATTAATAAATTGCGCTTTTTATTATTACAGTTTATCTTTTTACCTGGTTTTTTTGGCAACACCATCTTGCTTTTTACATCAGTTTCCCAACCTTCTTTTTTTGTCACTGAAAATTTTAAAAAAGGAGACATTGTTCACTCTAAAGAAATGAATATAACTCATCATCAAATATACATTTTCTTTGCTAGCATGGGTTGGACATGTCTTTACTGACTGAGTCAGTGCTCAAGTGGGGCTACTGACCTCATAGATGGGGAGGGAGCCTGCATCTCACACTCCATCTTTTCAAATACATTATATCTACATATATTAACCCTTTAGCATTTACATTACTCTATATTTACTATTATATTTTCATGATAAAGGCTTTACCTCACATAATATCGAATCTGAGATTTTGATATTTATTTTGAGAACAATACCTTAACATCAGTATAAGGGGCCAGTTACAGCTGGTTTGAACAGAAAGAAGTGAGAGAATTGTGGCTGGATACGGTCAGTTTAAATGCTAAAGGGTTAAGCTAACCTCACAAATGGGGAGGGAGCCTGCATCTCGCACTCCATCTTTTCAAATACATTATATCTACATATATTAAGCTAATCCTTTCATCCTGTGTGATACATAATTGATCTCAAACATTTGAAAGTAGTTATGGTAGATACCAAAGTTGTTTCCTCAGCCATAAGAAGCTGTTGACTCCTGACCAACCTAAACTATCTTTTGTATAATTATTGTCATGTTAATAAATTAATTATCCACTCAGAGAAGTATTAAAATATATTAAGCTTAAGCGAAATGGTATTTCTGCCTCCAGTGCTGACATGTCAAAAGGGCATGAAATACTACTGAGCAACGGAGAGGAGGTAACTGTGTCAGAATACGTTTCTGTAATGTTGCAAAACCTAGAATGTTAAGAATTGAGAATGCCTACAAAATAATTTTTAAACCAACATGTGATAGAACATTTAGAGAAATGAATTATTTTATAGCACAACACACACGCACAAATATATAAATATATATAGAGAGGGATATCTTAATTGTCTCTAATACGTAAGCATCTAAATGAAAGGACAAGATATATTAATGAATTAATTATCCACTCAGAGAAATATTAAAATATATTAAGCTCAAGCCAAAATCTCATTTTGTGGGTGGATATAAGTCAGTTTTAACTTATATAATACCCTGACCATATATATATAAACGAAAATATTCACAAACACAACCATATAACACAAAAAAGAGCCCACAACCATCTCTCAACATATTAACTTCTCTACAAGTCTCGTAAATATTGCTTTTGTAATAGAAGCAAATATTAGGCTTGGGTCTTTTTGTGGGAGGTTTCATAAATATTGCTCTTGTAATAGAATCAAACACATTGGAAAGTTTGGCTTTCAATTGACAGTCATCTTTCCAAGTGGTAACCTACAAAATTAAACCCAACATATACAGAAACTGGTTTATCCTGTTATCAGCTTTACCTTTCATCCTTCTGGGGGTGTCAATAAAATAGTACCAGTAACACACTGAGGTTGAGTTAATTGACTTTCCCCACCCCTCCCCTAAATTGTTGGACTTGGGCTTAAATCAGAAATATATAACTTACCTTCTGGTACTTCTGAAACAGTAACATTAGCAAGACCTGCAAAGGTGTCGATGTTGATTGAAGAATATGCCTTGGACACTAACTTAATTGCTCTATTACGTGTAATTTCTGTGAAAAGTTCAATATATTTAGCATAAATCAGCAAGAAAAGTTTAAAGAAAACCAAAAAAAAAAATACAACATGATACAATACAAATATTTATTTAACATTTCTAGTTTGGTTTTGGTTTTTACCTGACCAGTGTGGATGGTCATTTGTCAGTTCTGGTAATATTGGCTGGCACCAGAACTGTCTTTTAACAACAGATGGTATTGAAGAGAGAGTTAGGGATAGCAGAGAGATTGTTTCGTCCACTGCAAACTAAAATGGACCTCTCCATTCCATTGTATCACCAATACCAGAGAGATTGTTTTGGCCACTGCAAACTAAAATGGACCTCTCCGTTCGATATAGTCTCAAACCATTCACAACATTTACTGAAATTTGGAAGTTTCAAATTAGGAAAAGTCCAATACTTGGCTCATGAGAATTAAAATTTATTAGTAATTGAAGTGAAATATTTATAAAATTCCTTTACCTTCACTTGATGCTAAAACAAGGAAGTACAGAGAAAATAGTGAAATTTAGTGTTTACCATAAATAGCGTCCATAACGGCTTTCAAGTGTTCAGGCCATTCTCTTTTTAAAACTTCGTAGATGCCAGGGAAATCTCGCTGCCACATTTTCTGCCCTACTACCCACATATGGCCAAGCTCTGGATGACTCTTCAAGGAAAAATAATAATAAAAATTCCATCATTATTTAGAAGTAATTTTGAACAATATAGTTACGAGGAAAGGACATGAGCATCTACTAATATAATAGCCTTGTGTATTTGTCCATCACCCACTAGAGATGACTGAGGAAGGAAGGGGTAATTACATCGACTAAGGAAAGAAGGGGTGTCTAATACACACACACACATCTATACGATGACTGAGGAAGGGGAGGTGAGAAACTATAGAAGTCCAGCGTTCTAAGATTCATCACAGCTGTGTGTTTGTATGTTTGTATCACTTGTGTGAGTGCAAAGGAACCAACCGACATCTCTTTTTTATATTATGTATAGGTATTACAATTAGCTGCAATCTTTGACAGCACGGGACCAGCTAGCCTACATATAGCGTTATAATCTTATAGCTCAAGAAAAAAAGGTGGAATTGAACTCACAATCTCATGATTATGAGGTCAATGCCCTAGCCACTAGTTCCTTGGCTTTTATTAATGTCATATACTAGGATTTTTTTCAAAAAGTCCCGCCAAACCCATACCAGCCTGGAGAGGTTCACATAAAAGAGATAATGATGATGATATATTTATGTATATATATCATCATCACCGTTTAATGTACATTTTTCCATGCTTGCATGAATTAGATGAGCTGTCCAGTTGTAGGCAATGCCAAGTCAGGTGACTCATATAGTACTGATTTTGGCTTGATTTCTAGTTGGATGCCCTTCCTAACGCCAACCTCATTTACAGTGAGTACTGGGTGCTTTTTGTTGTGACGCCTACACAACCACATTTAGTGTGGACTGGGTGCTTTTTGCCGTGTCACCAACATGACCACTTTATAGTGTGGAGTGGGTGCTTTTTGCCATGACACCTACACAACCATTTTACAGTGGAAGCTGGGCACTTTTTATTGTTGCAATAAAGGGAGATGTATGGGGGTGTGCATACAAAATATATGCTTCAGCTTCAGCCTGTGCCCGATAAACTTCCAATACAAAAATGAAAAGAAATGTCTACATTTGACATCTACTTACAGATTTAATTGATGGAGGGATTCTTTTCCATAAAAACTTTGCATTACACCTGAAATAAAATAATATACATATATAATTCATTTGAAACAAAGTACTAAATAATTGTTTCTACTTTTGGCACAAGGCCAGCAATTACAACCAGTACATTAGTGGTGCTTTATTTTATAGACCCGTAACGATGAAAGGCAAAGTTAACCTCAGCCTTTCAACCTTATGGGGTCAATAAAATAAAGCACCAGTAATGCACTGCGGTCATTACTAAATAATGCATGAATTTATCTACTATAAAATAAGACAAACTTACAGATCATTCCTAAGAAGATAGACTCCTAATAATTGAGTATAGAGTTGAGGAGTAGCAATTCCACACGGTGACTGCAACAGAGAACAAATAAAATATTTTAATTATGACAAGAGTAGACAGATATTGCCAATTGATAAATTTACAACAGTAGACAGGTATTGCTAACTGACAAAATTGGCTGAAGAAATCTTTTATATATATATATACACACTAATATAATAGCCTTGTGCATTTGTTCGTCACACACTAGAGATGACTGAAGAAGGAAGAGATGTCTAATACACACATTTCTATGTGATTGCTGAGGGAAGAGTTGGAGATGAGAAACTATAGAAGTTCAGCATTCTAAGATTCGTCACAGCGGTGTGTTTGTATATTTGTATCACTTGTGTGAGTGAGCGGGAAGGAACCATTTTTGACGGTTCGGGGCCAGCTAGTATATATATATAATCTTAAAGAATGAAAACATTTATAGTTAAAAATATATATATTCCATCAGTTTAAAATAGAGAACCACAACGTAAAGCAAAGTATTCGGCAGAGAAAGCAACATACCTAGTCCTGTACGAGTCATTAATTTAAGGGGGGAGGGGGCTACAGGTGTGAATAATTAATCCAACACAAATTTCCATTTTGGTAACATACACTGAATATATATATATATCAATATATAAAATGTATAATAATCTTATACACCGGTTTTGTAATGTCGAACGAAGCCAATGGAGCAATATATATATATATATATAAATATGAGAATTTCACCAGTTTTAAACTAGTAAGACCATTACTAGTAGAGTGTTAATACATTAAAGTCAGAGCCCGACGGCTGAGCTCTTGCCGCTTTGACAGCGGCTCAGCCGTGAGGCCCCCAACTCTCTAATTATATATATATAATTGTTTCTACTTCAGGCACAAGGCCAGCAATTACCCAGTACATTACTGGTACTTTATTTAATCGACCCTGTAAGGATGAAAGGTAAAGTTAACCTCGGCGGGATATATATATATAATTAATAAATATCAGACAGTTA
Organism: Eledone cirrhosa; assembly: GCA_964016885.1. Lineage (NCBI taxonomy): Eukaryota > Metazoa > Mollusca > Cephalopoda > Octopoda > Eledonidae > Eledone > Eledone cirrhosa. Next base: position 5,131,120 of record OZ024753.1, on the reverse strand, counting down.
AAATATATAATTATCAACTAAAATTGGTAATATTAGCAACTTTTTTGTTGCCTATTTTTTAATATCTACAATAAATGTTGGCGGATGTTAAAACACTACATAATACCAGTATTACACTGTTGTTAAATGATCTGAAAAACACTGAATGATATGAAATGTGGGAGATAATATACAAAACATAATTTTCACGTTCTTTTTTTTTTCATTTAAAGAACATCAACAATGACTTGTTTTATGACAACTACTCACAAAGACGAAGTGATTGCAAACCTTTTTGACTCCATTATTAGTAAAAACAAGTCTCACAGGAAATAATTTAATTAGATTTCATAGCAAATATATAATCTGTAAAAGATATGACACTTACTTCCAGCTCTTGGAGTTCTAAATTCTCCACGGTTTTCGTGTCGTATTCGACAGAAGCCATGTTGTATTTATTGCTGATACTAAACAACAGTCTATGGTTACCAGTATTGCACAAAGAACATCATTCGGATTTTCACTTGAACAATTTCGTCATTACGTTACGAATTGTATTATTCTTATATTTATAATTTATTAAAATAATCAACAGCATCGTTCGATTATTAAAATAATAGCTACACAAATAAGATAATAACTACATTACTCAGTTAAAAAGCAAAAAGCCATCAATTATTTTCCCCCACAGTTAATGTCAATGTAAAATAATTTTCTACTTTTGGCACAAGGCCAGCAATTACTCCAGTGCATTACTGGTGCTTTTATTTTTATCGACCCCGTAAGAATGAAAGGCAAAGCTAATCTTGGTGAGGTTTGAACTTAGAACGTAAAGAGCCATAACTCTATGCTGCAAAGCATAGTTTCTGACGCTCTATCGATACTGCCAATCTACCGCTCCATGTCAATGTAAAATAATGGTCTGTTTAAAGCCGCATGTTGTAATAGAAAATGGCCGATAAATGACAGTTCATGAACAAACGGAAGATTAAATTTATTTCTAGATTCTGTGAAGAACTGGTAGGTTAGTTTATCTAGATGAGAATATATTTCAATGAAGTGGCAAAAAGTAAAAATCTATTTAAAATTGTGTTTCCATGTTCTAATTCAACTAAAGATTACATGAGATACGCTAAGCATGCCTCATGCGCATGTAAAGAATTAATATACAATATATTTTTAACGGCATTTATTTACCAGGATAATTAATTAATTTTTTTTAAATTGTCGTAGAAAAATGTTAATTCCATACATACACTAATATTAAATCTTAAATATACTAAATAATGTACATCTTTTCCGAATTTTTCTTTATTATTTATTTTTTGTTTTGTGTCCTTGTGAAAAGTTAAGTGCGATTGATAACATTTTATGTAGTAAACTTGATAGGTTCTATTTATGAGAAAATAGTAGGAAATTTCATAACAGGTTAATACAATGGTTTTAGTATTAATCAATTATAATTTTCTCATTTATTTCCACAAGTGTACTTATTTTCTCATAAAAATCATGATAAACTGATTCAAACAAAAGAATAATTATTATATTAGTGTACTGTAAAGAGAGGAAATATTGGGTTATCACACTATATATTATATTATATTAATTATATTATGCACTTTTTTTTAAATATAAAGTGCTCTGATATACAATGCTCTAAATAATTTTTCGAGAATAACAAAGCAAATTTTAGGTCGCTAAAAATTATCCCTTAAAATGGATTACCTCCCTTGCTTTTTTTTGTTTTCGTCTTTTTTAATGTTAATAAAATTATTTTTTTCTTTAGTTATTGCTCTCCTCTCCTCTTTTTTTTATAGTTCTTAGTTTGTAAACAATAATACTGACATTATCTTTATTAATTTTCAGATCAGTTTCATTTCAACATATAAGAAATGGCTGACGTAAACAGCACATTGCTGGTGAGGCATTTACCATCCCAGCTCACCAATGAAGAGAAAGAAGACTTGCTCTTTCATTTTGGAGCCATCAGAGTTAAAGTATTAGGTAATTCAATGGTGTGTGTTTCAACTATTTCTATATCACTTTACCAGGTAGTCAGCTTCATATAAAAATCACTGAAGTCCACACTGTGATGTGGTTGGTTTTAGGAAGGACATCCAGCCATAAAAACCAAGCACCCAGTACACACTGTAACATGGTTGGTTTTAGGAAGGACATCCAGCCATAAAAACCAAGCACCCAATCCACACCGCAAAGTGGTTGGTGTTAGAAAGGGCATCCAGCCACAGACACCAAGCACCCACTACACACTGTAACATGCTTTTAGGTAGGGCATCCAGCCATAGAAACCAAGCTAAAATATAGATCTGTCTGAGCGCAGCTTCCAGACCTGACTTGTCTCATAATGTGACAATCCATCTAATTTATACAAACGTGGAAAATAGACGTTAAATGATGATGATGATGTGTGATTATAACTAAGCAAAGGAGACCCTGAACCAGTTAGGGGCATCGCCTTTTTCCTGCTGACCAAGCTATAAAAAAATTCTTCATTTTAATTGCAAAATTCTCACTGTATATCATTAAAAGATTATTTTGTAATCTAGCTTTACACTTTCCTTTTAGATTCAAAAATATTTACACTTTTCTTGTTTTTTACAGAAACATTCTGCCTTTGCAACATTTCATGATGAAAAAGCTGCCCAAAATGTAAGTTTACAGTATCAAATTATATATTTTTCTGTTTAAGGTTTTGTTATTTTACTCTATATGTTATGTAGTCTTGGGCTGCAACAACCTGTCAAACCCATGCCATTATGTTACTTTATATGTCATTGGGTCTTGGGCCGTGACAACCTGTCAAACCCATGCCATTATGTTACTTTATATGTCATTGGGTCTTGGGCCGTGACAACCTGTCAAACCCATGCCATTATGTTACTTTATATGTCATTGGGTCTTGGGCCGTGACAACCTGTCAAACCCATGCCAGCATAAAAAATGTACAGCTAATGATGATGAGGATGATGTGTCAAAACTGTTCTACTCTATTTTGCAGGCATTAGGAAGACTTCACCAATTGGAGGTATTTGATAAGAAACTTGTTGTGGAATTTTCTCGAAAATCTCAACAGGAACACTTTCCAAAATTTATTGATAATGAAAGGTAGGTAACACTCTTGTACCCTCTTGTAGTTTTATTATTTTATATACCTTCTATCTCATAGTTTTATTATATCTGTATACTTATGTGACCAAAAGATTGAAGGACGGGTGAAGGGGTCGGCTTATATTTAAGTTTATATGATATTTGTCAGTAATTTATTTTAATGACAATTTATTTATTGTTGTTTGATAGAAAACCTCAGAAGGATGACAAAAGAAATTCTAAACAAGAAGCAAAGCAGAAAACCTTTGAACCGAAGCCTCATATTGATGAGGCCTATTTGAAATGGGGGTAAGTTGTGTTATTGGGAGGATTTCAACCATATTTTACTTGCCGCCATGTTTTAGCTGTTGAAAACATTTCACATGTAATCTACTTTCTTTGAATTTACTTCTCCCTCCACAACCCCTTCTGAGCTGCTAGCCATCACTCCTTCCCCTCTGCCTACACATGTTGGCTAAATAATATATATATATATATATATAAATATATATATATATATATATATATGTATATATATATGTATATATATATATATATATGTGAAGGCATGAATAATGCACCCAATCCACACTGTAAGGTGGTTGGTGATAGGAAGGGCATCTAGCCAGAAAAATCCTGCCAAAACATGAACAGTATGGTCCAACCCATGCAAGGGTGGAAAAATGGACATTAAAATGATGATGATATATATGTTTAAAATGATGATGATGATATATATGTTTCATTCAAGAAAATCTTGAATGAAAGAAATGGCTATGAACACAGCTTAGAAAAGTAGGTAAAAATACTCCTGTAGATGGAAAATGTAGCCAGCAGCTGCCACAGAGAATCGAACCCTGTACCTCCCATTTACAATATATATGCATGTATGTGTGTGTATATATATATATATTTACCGGGCACACAAGAAGGACATGATTTTTTTGCCTGCGGCATATCACATAATCAGATTTTCATCTGAAGATACCATTCCCATACCAAAAACAAATGCATGCATTACATCGTGGATTGCATAAGGGAACCATTGAAATAATTATAATGAATAAACGATTTATGTAATATCAGCATCTTTTTTAATGATAATCTTATATATATATTGTATATGCTGTATATATTGAAGGCTATATATACCACATATGCTGTACCTGTTTGAATTGTTAAGTGTATAAATAACAGTTTATATACCAGATCCATTCTCAATAACAGCTAGTTATATTATATTATTTTCCAGTATCCAGTATTGTGCTAACCCTCGTCTCAGTTACATATACCCACCACCAACTGTATCAATTCTTACCAATATTGCTAATGCTTTAGCAGCATGTCCAAAGTTCTATGTACAGGTATGAAAACAGCCTCAGAAATCTTTTCTCTTTGTTGACTGTGAATATTTAGAATTAGTTTACTGAGAATTGTTTTTATTAATCAAGTTTGATTTGGGACAAAACAACAACAACAACAACCAAAATATGTCCAGCCACTTCCTCTTCACACCGGTTGACGTTGAGACCTCAGGTGTACTTGGACCCTGTACAGTCAAGCTCCTCTGCAAGATCGGAATGTCAGTGGCCTGTCTGAGAAAGGAGCCCTGCGAGGTGGGATGGCTGTTGTAGTAGGTGTTGCTGGCCATTGTCCATGGGAATGCTTTTGTAGTCATGTTTGTGGGGCACAGCCACTTTATTGCCGTGCCTTAGGCCCAGAGTCCAATCATCACCCTCTCTCCATTCTTCTATGACACTAGAGTCCTTACCATTCCCTCCATTTTCTGTTTTTTTTTCTTTATATTTTCCTATTCTACATTCCATTCTTCTCAATCTAAATTTTCTTTTTTTCTTTTTCTATTAAACTGTATTTACAGGATATATTCCACAAATAAAATTTATTGTATTTTGTAGCTGATCTCAAATTTTTCTTGATATTTTCTGAAAGCTAAACATTTATTTACCAGGTTCTTCATTTAATGAACAAAATGAATATTCCTGCACCATTTGGAAGTGTTAATCAAACTCCACCAATTGTAAGTAAACTTATTTTGTAGTCATCTTACACATTGTCTGAATAAAGAACTCAATACATCTGTAGAGTCTAACTTTTATTATAATTCTATTAGAAATAACTTTGATATTTCAGCAAACTATTGTTTATTCAAACCAGAGGTCCTCAAACTTCTTGGGCCACCGCCCACCTCATAGTCATGTAATACCCTCAGCACCCCAACCCTATTTCCAGAGAGATCTGCCTACACGCAAATTGTAAATAATATATAATAAATAATATAATATAAATAAATATTATATATTTTTTATTTTACTATATTTGTATATAGTATGTATTATTTAATATCTAATATACTATTATATCATCTCTACTGCCCCTCCACTGCCACCTTAGGCCCTAGCGGTGCCCCCCTGGACCTTCTCAATGCCCCCTCCTCCAGGGGGCACCGCCCACTTTGAGAACCTCTGATTTAAACTGTGAAATGGGAAGGCTAGCCTAAGTATCTAATAATTCTATAGAAAGGAGTAAGAATTTGGTTAAAATGCTTACTTGCAACTCCAGTCTTTGAATCTCCATATATTAGTTAAGGATGCATCTTGGCAGTAACCAAGTAACTTTGGCATACACATTGTTCACCAAACCACAGTGTTCTTGCAGACTCAGACAAAATAGATCTCAGGTTATTCTTTGACTCAGAAGCTAACCATTTATTTACCAAGTTCTTCATTTAATATAGTATCATATCTACATTAAATTGTTATATCTATAATAAACTGTTATTCTGTAATAAACTGTTATATATGTGATGCAGTGTCATATCTGTAATAAACTGTTATATCCACGATAAACTGTTATGTATATATATATATATATATATATATATCTGTGATAAAGTTATATCTGTGGTAAACTGTTATATATATATATATATATATATAATATATAAGATCAAAAGATGGTTAAAGGATCTTATATATTATGTATACTCCAGTCCTACAAACTGTAGAGTGCTTCTTATCCGATATCTGCATTGCTTTATTGTACTACAATAAAACTCACCTCCTACATTATATATATATATATATATATATATTTATATCTGTGATAAAAAGTTATATCTGTGATAAACTGTTATATATATATATATCTGTGATAAAGTTATATCTGTGGTAAACTGTTATATATATATATATATCTGTGATAAAAAGTTATATCTGTGATTAACTGTTATATATATCTGTGATAAACAGTTATGTATATCTGTGATAAACTGTTATATCTGTGATAAACTATTATATCTGTAATAAACTATTATATATATATATCTGTGATAAACAGTTATATATATCTGTGATAAACAGTTATATATATCTGTGATAAAGTTATATCTGTGGTAAACTGTTATATATATATATATATCTGTGATAAAAAGTTATATCTGTGATTAACTGTTATATATATCTGTGATAAACAGTTATATATATCTGTGATAAACAGTTATATATATCTGTGATAAAGTGTTATATATATCTGTGATAAAGTGTTATATATATCTGTGATAAAGTGTTATATATATATGACATCTGTGTATTATCTGATTATTCCAGCCAAATGACAGTGGACCGCAAGAAAAAGATAATTTAAGTATGGAAGAAATGGATGTATCGACAACTGAAGAATCTGAGTTAGAATCAGATTCTGATGGTCACAGGTATGATCATTGTTTTTACTGTTATTGTCTCCTCCTCCTATCCCTCATCCTCATTTACAGTGAGTACTGGGTGCTTTTTTTGTGACACCTAAACGACCGTTTTACAGTGTGGGCTGGGTAGTTTTTGATGCGACACCTACACGACCACTTTACAGTGTGGGCTGGGTACTTTTTGATGTGACACCTACACGACCACTGTACAGAGTGGGCTGGGTGCTTTTCATCATCATACTTACACGACCCCTATACAGTGGCTGGGTGGGGTGATGTGGGCAGGGCATACTGTATATATGCTTCAGCTTCGGCGTAAATGCTAAGAGGTTATATAGCTGGCTATAATAATGGGGGTGATAGCAATTTTTTATTAACCTTTCCATTTGTTTCTTAACAGACCGACTCACATGGTGGAACCCTCAAGAAAGCAGGTTCTAAAGAAGAAAAAGAAGAAAAAACTGAACCGAGACTGGAACACCTTAAAGCAGAGTATGGAAGAATGTATTAAACTACCATCAACATTACCAGCATATTCAGCTCGTGATGTCTTTGATCAAGCAGCACATCTACAGCCAAAGAAAATCTCCATCAAGTTACCTGATACAGTTGCTGTTGAAGATACTACTGGAGATTTAACAACAGATATGGACACAGGTACACATTAATTAATCCTTTTATGGTATCAAGCCATACTTAGAATGTAGCCTTGTGTTTAGGGTGTTGTTTTCACAATTGTAAAGTTGTGGGTTCAATTTTGGGACTAGCTGATGCATTGTAATTTTGAGCAAGGCACTTCATTTCGTTTTGCACAGGTACACATTATCCTTCTGGACCTTTTAAGACCTTTCAAGATATCAAGCCATACTTAGGGTGTTGTTACATGGCCTAGTGTTTAGGGTGTTGGTCTCAGAATTGTAAAGTTGTGAGTTCAATTCCAAGACTAGCTCTTGAGCAAGGCACTTCATTACACTTTGTTCCTGTCAACACTGGTGACAAAATTTATATGACAGTCAAAACCACTTTGTGTGATATGATATTCTTCCAGTGTGATATTCCCATATTTCTACTTTCTACTTTTTATTCCATCTTTAAGGGTCTTCACTCTAATTTATAGTATCTTCACATATGAGTACACCATTCTTTATACTCAATTTTCTATTTTTATATTTTTTCAAGATTTTCAATCTTTCTGATATTTTGGTTCTTGTTAGCTCCATTATTTAAAAGGGTGATGGATTAGCAGTATCGTCAGACACCTTGCTTTGCAGCATAGAGTAACGAACCTTTACGGTCTGAGTTCAAATCCCATCGAGGTTAGCTTTGCCTTTCATCCTTACGGGGTCAATAAAATAAAGCACCAGTAATGCACTGGGGTAATTGCTGGCCTTGTGCCAAAAGTAGAAACAATTATTTAAAACTTCTTCTTTTTTCACTAGACATACCTAAAAGAAATGAAGCCACAGACATGGAACAGAATTCTTCAGGTTTTGGTAAGATTGCACCTTTAGAAAAGGTAAATATTTTTCTTAACATTTTGTTTTCTACTCCTGTTTTTATTACTACATATTGAGCAAGGCCACATCCCTGATGGGATCAGGGTCTTGTCTTCCTTCCTAATTACCAAACTTTCATTTAATTTCTCCACATTTTATCTGTATTTAAATTGCTATAAAATGTTAATTTATCTCCTGAAGATTCTGGAATTTTTAACCATTTTGTTTTTATGTATAGATATATATGTATATATCTATATCTATATATATATATATATATATATATATATATATATATATATATATATATATATATTCTTTATCTTCAGCCCAATTTACCTGCTGAAGAGATAGAAGATGATAAATTCAAGAATACTCAGTTTGTATCAACTGAGAAACTCCGACAAGGAAGGATATCTTCAAAAGGTTAGAGATTTTGCTATGGCTAGATTAACCGTTAAGTCAAATAAACGTGTTTAGGACATCAAGGAAAGAGAGGCACCATTTTATTCAAATTAACCCTTTAGCATTTATATTACTCTATATTTACTATAGAATTTTTGCAGTAAAGCTTTACCTCACATAATTATCTCACATAATATCGAATCAGTATGAGTAGCCCGTTACAGCTGGTTTGAAAAGAAAGACGTGAGAGAATTCTGGCTGGATATGGCCAGTTTAAATGCTAAAGGGTGAAATGTATTTTTTTCTTTTCCACCAACATTTCACGTTTGAATAAATAAACTTGCTTGAAATATTATTTTTATCCTGATCATCACTTATATTAGGGTTTTATTGTTTAAACCCTCATGAGACTTTGCTATTAAATATTTCTATACCAACCTAAACAAAATTGCCCAGTACTAGACTGGTACTTTTTTTATCAACCCTGAATGGATGAAAGACAAAGTTGACATTGGCAGGATTTGAACTGAGAGAGCAAAGCATTCTATCCGATATTCTAATGACTTTACCAATTCACTGTCTTTGCACACACTCACATACACACACGCAACTACACACAAACAACCACACACACACTCACACATCAAATTGATTAATTAAATAAACATATTTCATCCTTTTAATTATAGAAATGAAGGAACTGTCAGTTTTCAAAAACTATCAGCCTGGGGAACCATCAAGTCGACTTTATATCAAAAATCTATCTCGACATGTCACTGAAGATGTAAGTTGAGGAATTCTATATTTTCTTGATTTTGTTTATCCCTCATAGCTGCTAACAACACAACTAAACCTTTGTATACTACTGAATATATGATATATATATATGTATATATAAGATTCAATATAGAAATGGCTTCTACAGGAAAGCCTTTCCTGATGATTTCCTTCGAATGAAATAGTTCTAATCCTGTAGAAGTCATTTCTATATTAAATCTTATATATACTCTACTATGTATTGAGTACCTTACTTACTGTGGTTACCCCTGATTGAACTGGGGATTCACATGCACATCATCATCATCATCACTGTTTAACGTCCATTTTTCCATACTAGTATGGGTTAGACAAGTTGTCTTGTTGTGAGAAATGCCAGGTCAGGTGACTATGTCTTGCTCATACAGAACTATATATATATATATATCATCATCATCATCTTCGTTTAACGTCCGTTTTCCAGGCTAGCATGGGTTAGACGGGAGTTGTCCCACTTGAGGCAAGGCTGGTCGGGTGACTGTGTCTCGCTCATATAGGACTATCTGGCAGGTTTTCTACGGCTGGATGCCCTTCCTAACACCAACCACATTTACAGTGTGGGACTGGGAACTTTTTACCGTGTTACCTACACGACCACATTACAGCGTGGACTGTGTGTTTTTTGTCATGACACCTATACGAACTCGATCTCATTTTCTCGTGCTGTTGGTGGGAGTGGGAGGATAGGGTAGGGGTAGTAGATTGGGGTGTATATTTGGTTAAGAGGTGCCTACTGACTGTAGGTTTCGCTTTGTACATAGGCAAGGCAGGTCTTCTGTATTACTGCGTAGCGCCAAAGGTCTCAGTCCAGAGACATTGTCTTAGAGAGATATAAGTGTGTGAGGTCGGAATTTATCAGATCATCCCAGGTTTTTCTGGGTCTACCTACTCCGTAACTACCATCACTTTTGATCGCCCTGCACTTTTTTATGCAGCTGTCGTCTTTCATGCGCATCACGTGATCATACCAACATAGTCTTCTCTCAAGTAAAAAGCATCTGATCCCTCTTATTCCTAATTTCTCACTTAGTTCATTTATGCTTTGCCGTTCACATATATTACTATTACACATCCAACGGAGCATGCATGCTTCGTTCCTTTCCAGTCTACGCAGGTCCTCTGCACGTAATGCCCATGTCTCACTGCCATGTAGCATTGCTGTTCGTATACAGGCATCATACAATCTGCCTTTCAATTTTAGAGAGAAACCTTTTGTGGCCAACAGCGGTATAAGCTCTCTGAACTTTTTCCATCCCGTTCTGACTCTAGCTACTGTACTATATATATATATATATGGAGGCACATGGCTTAGTGGTTAGAGCATTGGCCTTGCAATTGAAAGGTTGTGAGTTCAATTCTCAGACCGGGTGATGTGTTGTTTCCTTGAGCAAGACACTTTACTTCACATTGCTCCAGTTTATTCAGCTGTAGAAATGAGATGTTAGGGACTGGGGTCCCTATCATTCCACTGCAAAGTGGTAGTGGAGGCGCCACGGCAAAAAAGCACCCAGCACTCACTGTAAATAAGGTTGGTGTTAGGAAGGGCATCCAGCTGTAGAAATCAAGCCAGAATCAGTTCCCGTCCCACCCTTGCAAGCAGGGAAAAAGCGGACGTAAAATGAAATGAAATGAATGAATGAAATATATATATATATATATATATATATATATATATATAATCATCACTGTTTAATGTCTCTTTTCCATACTCACATGGTTTATATAATCTATTGTATAGAGGAGGGATATGATTAAAAGAGTTCCAACCATGGCTCTCCTGTCTTCTTCTATATTTACGACATTGTCCAATGCATCCTTTCTCTGTTTAAGATGTGGGGTGTAGTTTTGAAAGAAATTTAGATTCCAGTGGGTCAAAGGATCAAATAGAGAGCAATAGAAAATCCTTCATGGGTTCATCATTTTTTAGGTGTGGGTGGATGGTTGAATGATTGGTGTGGGGGGTATTTTATTATATGGGTTAAAAGAGAATTTCAGTGTATGAAATAAAAAAATAAAACTGACTAAAATAACAAATATTTAAAATATTTCTTTTCTGTTCAGGATTTATGGAAGATATTTGGTTATTACATCAATTCCAAAAACGAAGATGAAAGAAACATGTAAGTATTATTTGAAATATGTAACTCAAACTAAACAATGGATGCTTAACATACGATTATAATGTTGTTGGTTCAATTCCTGTGTTGTATTCTGGAGCAAAACACTTTATTTCACGTTGCTCCATTACACCCAGCTGTGATGACTGGCGACCTGTCCAGGGAGAGTTGTGTAATCTCAGTCACTTAACACCAAGGAAACTGGGGATAAGCACTGGCCTGATGACCCTACAGCTCAAAACAGACTTTAACTTAACTAACTAATGCTTAATACTTAGCCAATTGTCACCATACAAAGATATATGTATATATATACACACATACATATATATACACACACACACACACACACATATATATATATACATACATTCACACATATTTATATGTATATAATTCACTCAAGTTCAATAAATGATAGAAAGAGATCAAATGATTTAGACAAAATCAATCATTATATGTCCCTGGTATGTACACAACTATTAAATATTTCTCTTTGTTCCCATTTGATTGCAGGTTTTACATCAGACTCATGCAAGAAGGACGAATTCGGGGCCAAGCTTTTATAACTCTCCCAAATGAAGAAATGGCAAAATCAGCTTTGGAAGACACAAATGGTTTTGTTCTCTACAACAGACCTATGGTGGTGGTATCCTTATAATGATGAGAATAATAATAATGGTTTCTTTTATAGGCACAAGGCCAATAATTTGAGGGGAGGGGAAAGTCAATTAAATTGACCCCAGTGCATGACAGGTTCTATATTTTATCGACCCTGTAAGGATGAAAGGCAAAGTTATCTTCGGTGGGATTTGAACTCAGACCGTAAAGGGTTGTAACTATATGCTGCAAAGCATGGTGTCTGACGCTCTACCGATACTATCAATCCACTGCCCTTAATAATTGTTTCTACTTTTGGCACAAGGCCAGTACATTACTGGTACTTTATTTTATCGACCCCGTAAGGATGAAAGGCAAAGTTAACAATAATAATAATGATAATGATTTAAGTGAAATAAATTATGAGAATTATCGATTTTCAACCAGTGTATGTGTGTGGTGCTGGAAGCAGAGCGGACAAGTATTTCTTCTCTTCTTTCATTTAATGTCCGTTTCCCTGGCTAGCAGATCTGAAATGGGTCTACTGACCTCCCAGATCAGCCAGAGGTCCATGTTGTGCTTACACACAGTCCCACTACCTTTTTAAAGGGTGGACTGGGTGCTTTTTCATCATGGTACCACACGACCAACTACAGAGTGGACTGGGTACATTTTGTCATGTCACCAGCGCGACCAACTATAGGGTGGACTGGGTGTTACCAGCACGACCACCTACAGGATGGACTTGGTACATTTTGTCATATCACCAGCGCGACCACCTACAGGGTGGACTGGGTGTCACCAGCACGATCAGGTAGCCTTAGTTGTATGAAAAGCTGTGCTACTTGAGTTTTATGTAATATTTGATATACTTAATTTCTTTTTTAATGTAAAATAACCCTTAACTCACTTCCAGCAATTTGCCAGGTCTGCCAAACAGAAAGAAGGAGATAAGAAATAGAAGCTGTATTTTTATTTGTAAATAAAATATCAAACATTTATTATCCAAGATTTGACTGTTATTTCTAGTGACCACATCAAAGCTCCCACTTTTAGAGGTGGAGGCGAAAACCGTTTCATTCTATATATAGGATTTAGCATTTAGCATTTAAACCAGCCATATTTGGCCAGAATTCTCTCACCACTTTCTGTTCAAACCAGCTGTAACTGGCCACTCATACTGATGTTAAGGTATTGTTCTCAAAATAAATAATATCAAAATTTCATAGATTCAATATTAAGTAAATATAGAGTAATGAGGGTTAAATGTGTATTTTTACTATACCAAGCGAGAGATATGTAATGTACATAGAGAGAAAAAAAGGGAACGCTGTGTGTTTTCAAAGTGTCAGAAAGAGGTAGATAGAAAGTTCTGACGACGCCCCCATCTCCATAGAGAGAGAGAAGAGTACCAAACGAGAGATATGTACATAGATTAGAGAAAAGGAAAGTTATTTGTTTAGAGAGGCGGAAAGTGTATGCGTGTGTGACAGTATGAGGGTGAAGACGATGTCACATTGATCTAATTTTTATAAATTCCGAAGACTTTGTGGGGAAAAAAAAACACTTGGAGATGCCGGGGATCGATCCCGGGGCCTTTCGCATGCAAAGCGAACGCTCTACCACTGAGCTACATCCCCTAACAACGCAATACAGGCTTATTTTAGTTATTTATTCTTAACAATAATATTGTCTGCTAAATATTTAACCTATGTCAATTTCTCTTCTATTTATCATTGACAGAAAGAATTTTCATTGATAGGAGTAAAATATAAAGAAATGTTTCCTTCCTTTATTTCTGATGTTTCTATAATACGTTCATAATTTATAGTAGACGTTGATATATTCGAAAAATAAACTAGGTTATTGATAATCGATAAACAGCATTTTGTATTTTATTGTTTCCATCGAGAGACCAACAGTAAATATTTACAACTTACACTCGTCTCCAGGTATAATAATAATAATAATAATAATATATATATAATTATTTTTTTGCAGTTCCCCGACCGAGTTCCATAGACCTGTCAATTCTCCCCATTCGACAAGGAGATCTTCCCCACCCATATACACACTTTTGGTGGGTGAGAGATGTCTTCTCTTGTGAAAACGGGTATAGCTTTCATCAAGTAAAATCTCCCCCTTTTGCCTAATTTTTCCCCGTTTTGGGGCACCTTTTTTTCATTGTACTCTCCGTTTGGGTTTTAAGAGGTTGGAAGGTCAGGTAATATAATTTTACCAACGAACCTTTCATACGAAGCAAAATACACATACATACCTTTAATAGGAAATCAACCAATTGTTTTATAACATATTAATATTATCATCTCGATCTTTTGGGTTTTCTCCAAGCACCAGCAACTTTAATTCACGCAGTAAAATCATATTTTAGCCGAGAAAAGGAATTAAAATGATTGTTTTTTTAAAATAAAATAAAAATAAAAAATCGTTTCAGTGTAGAATAGTACATTTTATAAGAGAGTTGGTGTCCGAATCTAAAGTAAACACGAAGAATTGACTGGATTGACAAAAATTATCTACGGAAGGCTATTTGTGTCATAATTCTTTAGGAACTAACTCAACGGACATTACATAAATATACATATACATACATAAATACACACACACAATACATACACACACACATAGTACATACACACACACACATACACGCACACATACATACATACACGCACACATACATAGATACACACACATACATACACACATTCATACACACACATGTAGTTACGAGCATATATTTAATAAATATTTAGTCTCGCTATGTGTTGTCAAACCACGGAGCTTTAAGCAGCCTAAAATGAGAATCTCATCTCTAAATATCCTACATATAGCTTTCACTGCGGGACATTCCC
>OZ024753.1:5093502-5106002 GCA_964016885.1 Eledone cirrhosa | reverse complement strand
GAAGACGATATTTTGGTTTGTGAAGACGTTCCCTGGCAATGAACGGGAAAAAAGCGAGGATAATACGTCGTTATGTGGAGCGTGAAAAACAATTTCATGCAAAGACAAGACCAAGTTGATGGTATAAATGGAGTCGTTAGACTAATATTCTATTTAAAATAACAGAATGATTTCCAGCCCCGGAGTTTAAGAATGATGTAAATAAAATTGAAAACGAAAATGACAGAGGTTATTAAAATAGTAAAAGTAAATAGTGAAGATTTAGGCCAGTACATACGTATGCCCCGACGGACATACACATACATACGCACACACAAATACATACACCCCCTCCCACACACACACGCACACGCATGAACGCACGCGCGTATATATAAACCTTATGCATTTCTACAGTATTTTCACCAAACTTAAGACATAGGTTACTTATGTACTCCGGATGGTCATGGTCACTGTCATTTTTCCAGATATTGATTATAGGGCCCCCCGGCAGATAACCCCTTCAACCAATTTAACCACTTCCTTGGAGTCGACTGAAGCACTGCAGTGCAATGCAACAAAACGTCATGACTTCTGGAGTTCGCAACCGATTTTCACAAAACTTGACACATGGGCTACGTTTGTCTTACAGATGAATGTGAACTCTCAGAATTGGCACATATTGGGTAGGGGACCCCTGGGGTAGGAACCCCCTTTTGGAAAAAGCCGATGATTTTGTAAAAGTATAGTTTTCGAAGCAGCACTGAAGTATTGACATAAATGGTATACACAATTGCTATTTAATATCCGAGCAATATCCTCTGCTAGTATATTATATATATATATATATATATATATATATATATATATATATATATATATATATATATATATATAAATAATTGATCTGATAGCTCGCCCACAAACGTACCTCGAACTCCTCTCTGTGTGTCTGTCTGTGTCTGTGTGTGTCAGTGTGTGTGTGTGTGTGTGTGTGTGTGTGTGTGTGTGTGTGTGTGTGTGTGTGTGTGTGTGTGTGTAAGCGTGTTTCACAAGTAAAGCTGTTAAGAGTAGATGTTTACATAAAGTTAAGTTTGTATTTGTAGTGCTGGAATTTACAACACATTAAAAACTAAGTAGATAGTCATTGACAAAAAACTGGGAAATTGTTTGACTTAGTCAGAGATTTGAGGAGATAAGAAATACCTTTTAATCGAGAGATTAACTTTACAAATAAAATCAAGTTTCTCTTCTTTTGACTAAATGTTTTGTTTGTTGAGTATTACAAACATAAATACTTAGTACGTATGTAAGATTATAATTTATAAGTTTATGTTCTGTTTTCTTAGTTACATACACATATACAATCGCAGACATGCACACACACAAACGCACATGCACACACACTTATGCACACATACATACATGCACACTCACCTACACACACATATACATTCACCTACCCACAACACACACATATCATACATTGTTTATATATATATATATATTATATATATATATATAAAAACAACCATCCGGTTATTGAACCAAACAACTAACCAGAAATTTATAATAAATTGAAGTAAAAACCAACAGATGGGTGTGTTTGGCAGCATGACCTCACCCCAAGTATAACAATACCTGTCTCAACACACGTTTTCAGATAAGAAATCTTACAAGACTTGCAAAAATTCAAAAACGAAGTATATATGTCGGACCAGGTTCCTGGTCTGACAACATCAAAGACTGAACTGGTCATAACACCAAGACCCTTCTACGCACGACGGAGAATAAAGACCAATGGCGACAACTGAGTGCAAAGGCGTCTTATGTGGTACCCCAACGACTGGCAGCACCAATTGCGGGAAGATGATGATGATGATATATATATATATATAGATAACAGTGGATCGACAAGATATCAGACCTCATTCGCTTAACAAGTCGGATGGAGCTCGTCATATCGGACCGAGGAAACAATTAGGAATCCAAATCACAACCTCACTATTGCGAATACAATTCTCTAACCACTCAACCACGTGCCTTATCCCCCCCTCTCTCTCTATCTCCCCCCTCTCTCTCTCATATATATATATATAGTAATAATAAATGTGAAGACTAAAATCCGAAGAGGGCTCGATAAGGATAATATATGCAAAAAAAAAAATATATATATATATATATATATATAAAACCCGGAGAGCAAATATATCAAGCGTTAACCTAATATATCCCTTCCATATACTGTACCGAGTTGTTATTTCTGTTTACCCTTTACATATATATATATATGTATATATATATATATATGTAGGAGGTGAGTTTTATTGTAGTACAATAAAGCAATGCAGATATCGGATAAGTAACACTCTACAGTTTGTAGGACTGGAGTATAAATAATATAAGATCAAAAGATGGTTAAAAGAGTTCCATGTATTTTATTATGCGCATTTCAAAAACAAATATCATCATGATATGACATTTGCGTTTTCGTCAGATAAAATAGGGAGACTAAAAAACACTTGTGAATAGTGCAGTTTTATGTTGATTTAAAACTGCACTATTCACAAGTGTTTTTTAACCTTCATATCATGTCTCCCTATTTTATCTGACGAAAACGCAAATGTCATCTCATGATGATATTTGTTTTTGAAATGCGCATAATAAAATACATGGAACTCTTTTAACCATCTTTTGATCTTATATTATATATATATATGTATGTATGTATGTAAAAGGTAAACAGAAATAACAACTCGGTACAGTATATGGAAGGGATATATTAGGTTAACGCTTGATATAGCAGGAAGAGGGTCTTAACGTTTCGGGCGCTAGTCCTTCATCAGAAGAAAGAATAGGAAATAAGATGGATTGAGGGGATGGGCGGGTTGGAATTTGAAAAAATATCTTTAGATGAGAGCAGCTTGGATCAGGGCGGAGGGATATCCACGCTGGATGAAGCAGGAAGCTATGCGAAGGGAATGGGTTTCGAAATCGTCGTCCAGGCTACAGAGCCGACGAAGACAGATGAATTGGGAACGAAGCTAAGAAGAAATGTGTGTGTATATGTGAGTAAAAGAGTGTGTGCATGTAAGTACGAAGCTATGAGCAAAAGTACGTTAACATAAGGGTGTGTATGTGTGTATACAGAGCAGTGAATGGAAAAGTAGAGTGAGCATATATAGTCGGGCTGTATTAGTTGTAAGAGATGTTAATGATCAAGAGAAAGCGCTAGGAATCTAGGGTGTGATAATGGACGGGCTATTAGAGAAATTGGGGAGGTGAGTTGAGTCCAATAAGGGGATAGGACCCAAGGCGGCTGAGCGCTCCCTCCTCGCCCGTGGTTTGCGTTTTATACAAACCACATCGACCTGCGACGAGTTCCTCACACGTGCCGATATTGAAGGGTTCTTCCATCGATTATAGCTGAAAGCTTTTTTTCACGACATGCCATCATCGACACAGACGGATGACTTCACTCATCTCAGTCGCCGACAATCACATTGGACGCCGAGCTCTGGCCAGTTCAGGCGCAACTGTCCCACCGAGATAATCTCTGAATATTTAGACACCATCCTCGCTCCGTTGGTCGGCAATCTCCGATACAAATCATGCCCTTAGACTCTTCAACTCCTTCTCCTTCCCTCCTGGTCCCTCCCACCTTCTCTTTACCCTGGACATCACCTCTCTCTATACCGTCACCCCTCATGATGACGGCCCCAGACATTTTTTAGATTTACGCCCTACCCCTTACACTACCCCATCACTACCACTCTTCTCCGTCTGGCTGAGCTTATCCTCACCCTCAATGGCTTTTCTTTTTCGGGTGAATTTCGGGTGAATTTTATCAGCAGGTCTTCACTACATCATTTCATGTCTTCCTAGATCTTCCTCTTCCAATCGTTCCACCCCCTCCAAGCGTTCTAAACATTTTTTTCTTTATACATCTTTCGTCCTTCTTACGCATCACATTACTACAGGAACGCAATCGTCTCTCCTGCTCTCTACATTCAATTCATTTTATTCTCAGCTTGTTTGTGTACTGTTGTCCGTGAAGAAACATTTTTGAATCCATTTAAGAGGTTACATAGCGGAAATTTCCTGCTCTCAGACAGTGTTCAAAACTTTCAATGGATTTCAGCCCTGATAAACCTTCAGTTCATAAAAACAAATCCGGAATCATTATTTTTCTTGTAATTGCTGGCCTTGTGCCTAAAGTAGAAACAATTATTTTTCTTTAGAACCAACAGAAAGCGGAATGGTTATGAAAACCAACAACGAAATAGCAACGCCCGGCGATGAATTTCATAAAATTTCATAGAATTTTATAAAATACATCGAACTACACTTAGAGGCAGAACCCCCTCAGAAACTCTTCTCATCCTGATGATCAGATTGTGTAAGTCTAGAAACTTTGATTATATCATGGATTTAGGAACTTTGTTGTTCCAAGCAAGCTTGTTGTTCCAAGGGAGTTTCATAAAAAAGTAGGAGAAAAATCTTTGATAACATACAAACAACCACACACACACACACACACACACACACACACACACACAATCACACACACAACCACACGCACATACACACACTACCATACATACAACCCCACACATACATATAGTAGTGAACGAATGGAGAGTTTCCTGTGTATGTGTGTGTGCATGTGTTTGTGTATGTGTGAGTGTGTGTGTTTATGTGACTGTGTGTGTGTTGTGCTCATATGTTTAATATTTGTGTTAACATATAGTCAGATATTGAACCTCAATGTGTGTGTGTTTGTATGTATGTGTGTCTATGTGTATGTGTGTGTATTTGTATGTATGCGCGCGTGTTTGTATGTGTGTGTATGTGTATATGTTTGTATGTGTGTGTATGTGTGCGTGTGTATGTGTGTGAGTTTGTGTGTGTGTATGTGAAAATACGTTTAATATTTGTGTTAACATAAAGTGAGATATTACAACTGTGTGTTTGTATGTATGCGTGTGTGTGTGTTTGTGTGTGTATGTGTGTTGTGTTTGTGTGTGTATGTGTGTGTGTGTGTGAGTGTGTGACTGCATATGTGTGTACATGTATGTATGAGTGTGTGACTGTATATGTGTGCATGCATGTATGTGTGAGTGTGTTATTGTAGTAAAGTCCAATATTACGGTTCAAGTATCGTTACTAGAAGTCAGGTGTGTATATGTGTGCATATGTGTGTAAATGTGTATATATGTGTGTATATGTGTATAAATGTGTGTGTATATATGTGTGACTGTGGTGTGGACACAGGTTTAATATTTGTATTAAGTGTCATTACCAGAAGCCAGGTGTTAATGGACGATATGAACGGTGGCTGATAAATTGTTAAAGAAATATATAAAAAAAAAGAATAAAAAAAAAGAAAAAATATATCTTTAGTAAAGATAACAATTGATGTAAATGAAGATTAACTACTACTACTACTACTACTACTACTACTACTACTACTACTACTACTACTACTACTACTACTACTATCACCACCAACAAACCAGCACCACCACTATCGAAAATGCAACTGGAGTCTTTTTAAGAATATTTATTTGGTTCCTTTACCGGTTTCGCTGTTGAGTGCTCTATATCAATTATACACTTTTAAGTTTCTTGGAATCCCAACAAATTAAATATAACTTCTACACACACACACACACACACACACACACACACACACACACACACACACACACACACACACACATATATATATAGTATTAATAGGGAGGTTAATATATCTAAAGTATAAAGCAACTCAAGTCTGTAGGGCGAGTTTGAATATAATTATTAAGACCAGTTACTGCAAGGTGTGCCATATTATCAGGGACGTACGTTTCGTTAGCCCTGAGGACCAACTTGTTCAATCTGTGCCCTTGAAAATATATATATCAAACACACACACACATTACCCTATATATCTCTCTCTCAGATAAATATGCACACACTCCCTCTCTCTCTTCCTATATATATATATATATCACACACACACACACACAGACAAATACAACACAGCCCAACACAAGACAAGGTTTAAACTGCATTTGATCGTGACAATAGTCCATCTATCAACAACGGAATAAAGTTGACATAAATATTATTTTAAGTTTTAAATAGTTACAATTATTTCACAATTTTTCTGGTTTATTGTTTAATACCGTCATATATTACAGCTTTGATCTTTGCTGTTTGTAGTGACAGCTTTCTGGCAGAGGGCGAGGTGGTGGAACGAACAACGATATTGTTTCTATCTTTGTGTCTGTATGTGTGTGTATATATATGTATGTGTGTATGTTTGTGTATATATGTGTGCATATGTGTGTGTGTATGTGCATGAGTACGTGTATGTGTGGTATGTGTGTGTGTGTGTGTGTGTGTGTATGCGTGTGTGTGTGTGTGTGTGTGTGTATGAGTGTACGTATGTATGTAAGTATGTATGTACGTATGTGTATGTGTGTATGTATGTATGTATGTATGTATGTATGTGTGTATGTATGTATGAGAAGAAAAGTCCTATTTTATTTATATTTATTTACTAAGTCTTGACTGGTTGATGTGAGATTGCGTTACTTTACACCGACTGACATTGGGAATGGATTTGTGCATTTACGTAAACATACATACATACACACGCATAGATACACATAAATACAACACGCACACACACATACTCACACCGCATACTCACACACACACGCACGCACACACACACGAACACACATTCATACTTACACACACATAGGCACACACAAATGCACACACACGCGCATACACACGCACCTGCATATGCAAACACACATGCACATGCACATACAAACACACACACATACACACACACACACAGTCATATAGTGTTTGTATGTATGTGTACATGTTTACAAAGTCAAAGAAACTAACTGTAGTTGATATAACTGTAACCAAGTGTTAAATTTACTAATTATGTCACCTGGAGTTGATGTAACTAAAATCAGGTGTTAAATTTACTAATTATGTCACCTGGAGTTGATGTAACTGGAACCAGGTGTTAAATATACTAATTATGTCACCTGGAGTTGATGTAACTGGAACCAGGTGTTAAATATACTAATTATGTCACCTGGAGTTGATGTAACTGGAACCAGGTGTTAAATATACTAATTATGTCTCCTGTACTTCTCTTATACTTCTGTCCAATTATCGATATAAACCCTACATAACTGTATCACTTCAAATACAGACTTAACAATTTCTTACATGTTTGTATACAACTTTGTTATTGCTGTTGTTGTTGTTTTACAACAGCTACTACTGCTGCTACTGCTGCTGCTACTGATTATCTCCAGTTGTCAGCTTTGATTGAATAGATCTAAGATCAAAGACGTTTAATCAGAATGGTAATCCTGTCTTTGTTAGTGGAATAATGTCATATCCAAAGAACATTATCATAGAAACATTTCTACACTTTTAACCCTCTCATTGCGATATTTCTAACGAAAGACACTGTCTAAATCATTAAACCTTTTATTACAATATTTCTAATGAAAGACACTGCCTAAGTCTTTAACCCTTTCATTGCTATATTTCTAATGAAAGATACTGACCCTTATGGTTTAACTCCTTTCATTGCCATATTTCAAATGAAATACACTGACCCTTGTGATTTTTCAATAATTTCGAAAATAAGCAAGAATTTGGGAGGATTTAGTAATATAAATATAAATATATAAGATAATAAACATTATCAAATTTGTGTTTAGGGAGGTGAACTGGCAGAGTTGTTAAAGCGTTGAACAGAGATTTGGAAGACATTGTTCCGTCTTTTTAAATTCTGAGATCAAAACCCGCAGATGTCAACTTTTCTTTTCATCCTTCTGAGGTAGATAGAATAAAGTACCAATCAAGTACTGGATTCGATATAATCGACTTTCGCCTCCCCACCAAAATTGCTGGCTTTGTGTCTAAATTAGAAACCATTATTTAATTGGTGTTTGGAACATAACTTAATAAAGGTTCTTACACAAAATAAATATAAGGGGAAATCGATCTACAAGTTTCCAGAAATCAATCGCTTCCCGAGTGGGGTAAAACTCGTCAAATCGGACCAAGGAAACAAAGATTCCATTGGTCTTTCCATCGCTGATACTATCTACCGGTCGCAAATCCTGGCAGAAGATATAAACAATTCAAACAAAAACAATGTTGTATCAAATACACAGAGCAGTTTCAGGCAGTTTGGCATCAAAAGGATTTAAACAATAGGTTGCAGTATATATAAAGTACCAGTCATGCACTGGGGTCGATCTAATCGACTTTTCCCTCCCCCAAAATTGTTGGCCTTGTGCCTATAGTAGAAACAATTATGTTTGAGGGAGATATGCTTGCTATATCACGTTGGTCCATTACATTTGAGGGATATATGCTTGCTATACCAAATTATTCCAATATATTTGAGGGAGATATGCTTCTATACCAAATTGGTCCAATATATTTGAGTGGGGTATGCTTGTAACACCACATTGGTCCATCATATTTTGAATGCAGTAAGCGGTGTCCAGACAACACACGTTGCGTTGGTCAGTTTACTTTCATAGAAGTTCTTTTATATAACATGTAACAAACGGAAATAACATATTAATTGGCGAGGATACTTAGAAACCAATTAATTTTTGGCAGTGTTAATTAAAAAAATATTAATTTCTTTTTAGCTTGAATTATTAATGTCGAGAATATGAAAGAATGGATGTATCCATGACAGTATGATTAAAAAGTTAAACTTGTAGCCACAGCAATTTTGAAAAGTATCTTCTCTCATGACCAATATATCAAGAGTGGAATTTGGTAGATGGAAAATGCACGGACCTGTCATTGTACACCACACGCTCACATGCACATTTATACACACACACACACACACACACACACACACACACACACATATATATATATATATATATACATATATATATAGAGAGAGCGAGATACTTAGTTACAACAGTGACATATACAGGTACTGATATACCGCATAAAAAAATAATTGTTTCTACTTTTGGCACAAGACCAGCAATTATCCTAGTACATTACTGGTACTTTATTTTATCGACCCCGTAAGGATGAAAAGTAAAGTTAACCTCGGCGGGATTTGAATTCAGACCGTAAAGGGGCGTAACACTTTGCTGCAAAGCATGGCGTCCGACCTTCTATAAAAAAATAATATAGACTTTTCTCTGAAATTAAATTGAAGTATCTCCTTCTTGGAAGTGGCGGGTAAATGCTTACTCGCATTACACATCTTAGACGTCATAAACACTCGGTTAACAGAGTTCTCTTAGCGTCTCCATGTGGAGTTTGTGTCGACTGGTGACTTTAATTTCAAAATTCTGTTGGTTTTTTAAAATGTTTTTATTATTTATTTTTATGACAATGCTTAAAATATTGATATTTTTCTGTTTCTTTAATTTCATATTTATATCCTTCTTAATAAAAAAAAAACACACTCACGAAATTTCAGACATGCTATTGATATAATAAACATTTCTCGTTTCTAGTCGAGAAATAGCGAGATCCCAATGGGGTATATACTTTGTCTTTCTGGATGTTACTACAACTTTTAAGGGGGAATTGGTAGAATTAGGAAAGCCTCGGATAAAATGTCGTTGTGGTATTGGAACCCGATTCTATGTAAGCCCTATATTATTTAAACCCGATGTTATTTGACACCTATACTATTTGAAACCTATACTATACGAACCTCATACTGTTTGAAACCTATACTATTTGAACCCTATACTGTTTGAACCACATACTATTTGAAACCTATACTATTTAAACCTATACTATTTAAACTCGATACTATTTGAAACCTATACAATTTGAGCCCGATACTACTTGAACCCGATACTATTTGAACCTGATACTATTTGAATCTTATACTATTTGAACTTGATACTATTTAAACCATATACTATTTGACCCCTATACTATTTGAATCTGGTATTATTTAAATCTGATATTATTTGAACTTCGTATTATTTGAACCTTTGTAAGCGGACGATTCAGTTGCGTTTATATTTTTTTGGTATTTCCTATTTATTGCTTAGGGTCTTGGAAACTGGTTGGAGGAAGGGAAGAAAATATCTGGCCCAAATACCAACCAGAGAGCGAATTTCATTACACCAGGTGAAGGGATTAAGGCCAGCACACAGTTCGGGATGCAAGGAACCAGAACAAATTCCATAAGGTATTTTGCCCTCCGCTCTAACAACTGCTAACACACACACATGCACACACACATACACACACTTATACACGGAAACACACACACACATACAAACCCACACACACGAATATACACAAGAATATATGCATATATATCTATACGCACATGAAAATATACACACATACAGATATACACACACGTATGAATATGTGTGTGTGTGTGTGTGTGTGTGTGTATGTGTACGTGTATGTATGATTATATGTGTGTCTGTATGTCTATGTGTATGTGTATGTTCATGTGTGTATGTATATATATATATATATGTATATGTATGTATAAATATGTGTTTTTATATATGTGTGTATATAAATACATGTGTGTATGTGTATATATATATATATTTATATATGTATGGTACAAAATATAATTTAGAGATATATCAGATGAAAGAATGGTATTTAACTAATGTATTGGTACGCGATGGGGCCCACCCACAGCCCCGGCGGACAGAATGGAGAAGGCGTTTCCCCGGAGGACGGCAAGGGAGACGCGCTGGAAAATCCACTCCAACTCGCGGGGCTCACACCTGCAGCTGGCCATCTCAGCGCCTATGGTGGTGAGTAAGAAAGTAGCCCTGGGGCCGAGGACACCAGAAGTCTCTACTGCCAGGGGAACGACCGCAAACCTGTCGGAGAGCGACCGGTATTTGAGGAGTTTGGCCCCCTCAGCCCGACGTGCAGCAGAACCTGGGTCAGTCGCAGACTGCACCAGGTTGCGGCTAGAGAAAATGTCGGTGCAACTGGCATCCCAGACGAGGGGTTTGCCACCGCGGAACGGGAAGATGGTCATGTCATCTGGCCTTTTGCCGTCCCCTCGATCCAGCCCCACCGGCTCGAGCTGGGAAGGGAAGCCTGCAGCGTCCAAGCCATGCTGTATGTGTGTGTGTATGTGTGTGTGAGTGTGTGTGTGTACGTTTCCATTATTTGATTTTATATCTTCCTCTTTATCTTCTATTTTTTCTTTCAATAGTAAATATTTACCAGATACTTTGTGTTGTTTTCTTGTTTTCTTGCTTCCTCCCTTCCTTTCCTTCCTTCTCTCTTTCCTTCTCTTTTTCTTTCTTTCTTCCTTTCCTTTTTTCTTTTTTTCTCCCTTCCCTTCTTTTATTTCTCACTCTATAGTTTTCGTCTTTTGTTTTTGGTTTAAATGACAGATTAGAAAATATTGAGAAAGCTTTAACTCTGCTGTCCTCGGTGTAATAATCTTATTGTAACCACGGAGATATATAATATATAGTTAACTATATATATATATATATATATATATATATATATATATATATATATATATATATATATTTCATATATATACATATATATTTCATATATATATATATATATTTCATATATACCCAACGGATTGTTTGTTGGTCTGTTTGTACAAGAACAATCGATATTGTAACAAATATACTTTGTCCTGATGCTCGACCATAATTACTCAAACGTTGCTTGGTCCTTTCTTGTTGCACAACAACAACAACGACAACATCAAAGAAAGACATTTTAGATAGAGTTAGATAGGTGTGTGTACTACTGCTGGTGGTGGTGGTAGTGGTGCTAGTGGGGCAGTACACAGCCCCGGGGCAAGATGAAGCAAACCAAGATGACGGAGAAAAAGATGACGCTTCGCAGAAGTTTGTTAAGAAACAAAACTGTGATGAATAATTACGACACCAACAACAATAACAACACCAGTAAAACTGTTGCTAAAGAGAAAAATAATTCTGGCAATAACCATCATCAGAACAGCAACACCAGCAACACTACCGGCCCCACCACATACATCAATCCCAGTAACACCACCACCACCAACACTACCAACACCAACATCCCCATCACAAGCAACACCAACAACATCGCAAGCGAAACTAAGATTCATAGTCTTATACCTGGATTTTACGACGAAACCAACTCAACAGTCCTTCAGGAAAAAAACAGGTAATTATTATTATTATTACCAACACCTTTGCCTTTCATCCCTTCGGGGTCGATAAAATAAAGTACCAGTAATGTACTGAGTAATTGCTGGCCTTGTGCCTAAAGTAGAAACAATTATTACCAACACCACCACCACAACCATGATCATCATCATCACTATCTTTTAAAGTCCATGACTCACAACCATATAGAGCTCAGGCGACACTAATGTTTTGGTGACTTTCTTTTTGGTGGACTTTGTAAGAACTCTATCCTTCCAAAGGCTGCTGAGTGTGCTCAGGACTGTTCTTGCAGTTACTAGTCTCGCCATTTTT
>OZ024753.1:5063502-5086002 GCA_964016885.1 Eledone cirrhosa | reverse complement strand
TATATATATATATATATATATATATATATATATATATACATATATACATATATATATATATATATATATATATATATATATATATATATATATATATATATATATATATATAGGAACAAGTAAGACCCCCACGGCAGAGCTCAAGCCGTTTCGACGTCCAGAATTAGCCGTCGAAACGGCTTGAGCTCTGCCGTCGGTGTCTTACTTGTTCCTATTACCCACTCTACTACCCTAAGTATTGAGTACTTTGGTGCGTTATGGTCCATCTGGTTCCTTACCACATTTCCTTCGTTATATATATATATATATATATATATATATATATATATATATAATATGCCCGCGTGTGCATGCGTTCGTGTGTGTGTTGTAATGTAAAGTTCAGTGTTAACCTATCTCTTTGTTAGGACAAGTCAAGTTGTATCGCTCCTCTCTCGGTGGTGCCGTTAATTCAAGACGGTGATGAAGTGATGCATGTCAACATAGGTTCCGGCCTAACTACAGCACACTTGGCCAGTCTGCTCTGCTCCATTAATGGTCGTATTTGGGGTTTGGTGGACGCTAAGAATTTCAATTCAGCTCAGAAAAACCTGGAACATCTGAACATCAAACGTATCCTTTTACGATAAATAAAATTATTTCTGTGTCTATTATACTTTAATATTTTGAATGGAGGGATGCTGTGCTGAAGAGGACCCGTTCAACCCTTGCAAGCAAGGAAAAGCAAGATGATGATGATGATGATTTCATTTACTCTTTTATTGGTTTCACTAATTTGACTGTGACAATACTGGAGTACTGCGTTTCGGTTCTCTACGCTCTGAATTCAAAATCCGCCGGGGTCAACTTTGCTTTTCATCCTTTCGATGTCGATAAAAAGGCGCCAGTCCAATACTGGGGTTGATTCTTCTATATATCTTACTCTCTCTCCTTCACCTTCTCTGGAAGAAATTGGCTCTGTTCAGATCTGGAGAGGAGTTGAGCTCCAAGTTTCTTTTAATGTCCAAGATACGCTGTACGTCTACGGCGTTACCACGACTTCATCAATTGTATCTGCAATGTAATATAAACTTTTAACTTTGGGTTATATATCGTCACACAACTCCCTGACCCTGTAATAAACAGGCGAAATTCCAGAGGAACAAGACTCACTATTTAGCCTTAATAAAATGAATGAATATGTATATATATATATATATATATATATATATATATATATATATATATATATATATATATATGAAAATAGGTAGTATCATGTACTTACGCCGTATTTGACTAAATAAAATTAGTCTGTTAGTTGGGATTTTATACGGCGTAAGCACATGATACTACCTATTTTCAAACTTCGCTCGCTATTTCATAAACGAAGTCTGTCCCCCCCCCCCTCTCTCTCTCTCTCTCTCTCTCTCTCTCTCTATATATATATATATATATATATGTGTGTGTGTGTGTGTGTGTGTGTGTATGTGTGTATCTATATTAGTTTCCAAAACCTTAACCTTTCTACAGATGTAAAACTACTAACAGATTCATTTTTAAGCGTATCACCAGATGATCAGAAGTTTAAAGGTGTTAAAATAATTTTGTTGACGGCGAACTGTAGTAAGTCTGCTTTAAACAACCCTGTTGATTTTGTGATTAATGAAGGAGAAGGTAAGTTGTTTATTATTATTAATTAATTAATTAATTAATTAATTAATTAATTAATTAATTAACGGTAGTGGATTGACAGTAATCGGTAGAGCGTCGGACAACATGCTCTGCGGTATATAGTGACAGCTCTTTACGTTCTGTGTTCAAATCCCGCGAGGTTAGCTTTGCTTTTCATCCTTACGGGGTGGATAATATAAAGTACCAGTAATGCACTGGAGTTGATTTAATATTCCTTTCCGTTCCCTTCAAATTGCCGATCTTTTACGATCAGTGTTCAAATCTCATCGGAGTCGATAAAAAAAGCAGCAGTCAAATACTGAGGTCAGTTTACTCGCCTTCCCCTCTCCGGAAACTGTTGGCATTGAGCTTAAATTATTATTAATGATGTTGGGGTGGGAGGAGATGGATGGCAAAATCGATCGATAAATCCTTAAATCCCTGTACATCCTGGATGGAAATAAGGCCGAGTAGGATATTGCCTTTCATTCTTACAGGATCGATAAGATATGATTTACGAGAACTATAACCAAAGGGATTCAAGCTGTGAACATCCTGTATTTTACTTTGGTGTTGTATCTTAGAGACATTTAGCCTAGTGGTAAACGTGTTGGACGTATGATCATTATGTCGAGGGTGCGGTTCCTGGAACGGGTTGCGTGTTGTGTTCTTCAGCAAAGCACTTTATTTCATGTGACTCCAGTATACTCAGCGGGAAATGAGTACCAGAAATAGCTGAGGGTTTAACTCTGCGATGGACTGGTGTCCTGTCCAGGGAGGAAGTCTTGTACTCTCAGTCGCTTAACGCCATGGAAACTGGAATAAGCACCTGCCTGATGAACCTCTGGGCTTGAGACTTTTATCTTTCAACACATTATCCAATGTAGGATATCATATAAAGGAAAGTTGATTGTAGGCGAAGGTGCGTGGTTTAGTGGTAAGAAGTTGGGCTTACGCTCATAAGGTCGTGAGTTCGATTCCCGTCGGCACGTTGGGTCTTTGAGTAAAACACTTTATTTCAGGTTACTCCAGTCTACTCAGCTGGGTGAAAAGAGTTGTACCTGTACCACTGTGCCACGCTGACTGTCCTTGAGAATTACAGATCTGTTTAATGCTCAGCCACTTGCTCATTAAATTCGCGAGCAGGTTGTTCCGTTGACCAAACAACAGGAAAACTCGTCATCGGAACTGACGCAGGTCTAACAATATGATTGCCAGTTTAGCAAGCCGGTTTAGCAAGCCGGTTTAACACCAAAGTTGACACCCCTCTATCTTTCGTTGGCTTCTTTGGTAACAGATGTGCTTAGGTTTTTACTAATTATTCACACACCAAGCAAATCTAATCTCACCGATTTAACAGTTGGTAGAAGATTACAAAGATAGAGAAACAGAATATTTCTGGAAATAATTTACTTATCAGTGACAAGAGAAATAGTCTTTGTGGTGGTGGTGGTGGTTTAGTCGTGGCTTAGTGTTGTTGGTGTGGTGGTGGTGGTGATTTAGTGTTGTTATTGTTGTTTAGTCCCAGAAACTCTAGTCAAAAGAGAAGACTTATCATCAAAAGCAGTGTCGAAGCTGCTATCATTCAGACGTTTTCTTTTTAAAGAATAAAACATGTCCATCTCGCTTACTAATAAAGAACAGATAATCTCTCTCTCTCTCTCTCTCTCTCTCTCTCTCTCTCTCTCTCTCTCTCTCATACACACACATATACACAGACATCGCTACATACACAGACCCCCCCCCACACACACTAAGCATGGAAATCGATTTTGAGAAATTAATTCTTAATTTGTTGACACTACCCCCCCCTCCCCCACTATTTCTTTGAGAGAAAAATAAGTGTTAGGATTTTTTTTGCAAAATCCGATCAAATGAGATTGCATTCATTTTATTTTATTGTCGTTGTTGTCATTTTTCTTCTGTAGATATCAGTATCCTGAAGACCTTATCACGTGATGGTGTCAGCAAGGAGGAGTTAGAAGGACTGTGCAAAGAGCAAAGGAATTATCTCAATCATTCACTTCTCTGTAAGTAGACAGATTCTTTCTCGAGTATATTTTCTTTTGCATTACCTGGTGGTAATTTATGTAATACTATCTGGCTCCGTGCTGTCAATAATTACAGCTAATTGTAATATCTATACATAATATAAAAAAGAGATGTTTGTTGGTTGGATGGTTCCTTCGCGCTCACTCACACACGTGATACAAACATACAAACACACAGCTGTGACGAATCTTAGAACGCTGGACTTCTATGGTTTCTCCCCACCCCCTCAGTCATCATGTCGATGTCTGTGTATATGATAATCATTTTTTCTAAGTGTGTCTGTTTATATATATGTATGGATAGATTCGTGTGTGTTTGTAAATCTATTGTCTATGAATCTTTCTAAATAAGCACACACAAACACATATACACTCACACCCTCAGTCGACGTAATCACCCTTCTTCCCTCAGTCATCTCTTGTGTGTGTCTGTCAAATACACAAGGCTATTATATTAGTTTATTAAGGGTGTCTTTCGATAACACCTGAGATAAATACATACATGGCAGAGCCCCCGCATGGCCTTATCTTCTCGGTTGGAACACGTAATATAGTAATATATTGTGACTAGAAATAAGTACACATCAAATTGATGTCTGAATTAAGATAAAATACATTATGAAATGTGCAACAGGTTAATCCTAGAACAATGGGAAAAATTAGACTTTTGTGAAAGGATGTAATTTGGTAGAGCCTGACAAAAATAGGTCTGCTATATACCGATTCTAAGGGATAATATATATATATATATATATATATACATATATATATATATGTGACGATATATATATATATATATATTCAAATCCCGCCGTGGTCGACATAAAAAAAAGTGTATTTTTCTAAAAGCACCCAGTCCACACTGTAAAGTGGTCGTTGAGGTATCACGACAAAAGCATTCAGTATTCACTGTAAATGAGGTTGGCGTTAGGAAGGGCATCTAGCTGTAGAAACCAAACCCAAATCAATTCTGTATGAGCAAGACATGGTTACCTGACCTAGCATTGCCCACAACAGGACAACTCGTCTAACCCATGTTAGTGTGGAAAATGGACGTAAAACGGTGATGATGATGATAATATATGAATATTTTTGTATATTTCAGTCCCTAACGTGAAAAGTGTGGTGTACTTGACCAGATCTATCAATAGCAAAGAAAACGAAGTGACTGTGGCAAAAGCTCTGGAATATGTTAACACACGTTTCCAGTCTCATGGTACCTTTTACAATGTTGTTCCTCCAGTTTTACCATTCAACAGAGATGACATTGAAAATAAGATTGGTCTTCAAGATAAATATACCAAGTTTGAACCGTCTGCTAGTATGAACGGCTGCTTCTTAGCTATAATTGCCCAAGGGGTGAGTGTATATAGTTTAAAACATTCAATTATTGATTTACTTAAATCAGAGGTTCTCAAAGTGGGGGCTATCGCCCCTTGGGGGGGGGGGGGCTTAAGGGAGTGCTAGGGATGATATAATAGTATATTAAATAACAAATGATACACATTATATATAAATATAGTAAAATAAATAGAATATATATTTGTTTATACGTAGTATATATGATATTATTTATTATATATGAATTAACGATTTTACTTATTATATAACATTTAGAATTTGCGTGTAGGCAGGTCTCTCTGGAAATAGAGTTGAGGGGGCGCTGGGGGTATTACGTGGCCGTGAGGGGGACGGTGGCCCAAAAAGTTTGGCCCTAAATGTTCTTAAGATTACCATAACATCAGCTTATGGTAGACGGTAACTATGATGCCTAGTCACGTACGTAACTTAGTTTTACTCTGTAATTTAAGTATCCAGTACTACACACACACACACACACACACATATATATATATAGAGATATACTGACATAGCTTGTACAAATAAGCTTGGTTCTGTGGGACATTGAAACCACCAATCTGTGTTCAAATCAAGCTGGTATATACATATCAGAATGGACGCAGTAAAAACCAGTTAGACCAGCGGTTCCCAACCTTTTATAATAAATTCCACCTTAATGATATAGCAAAACAATATGGCCCCACAAAAAATTAAAATTTTTGATATAATTTTTTTATGTAGAAATAATTTTGGCATGTCTTTTTATTTGTGAAGTAAAATCATAATTAGAAAAGGTAGAAAGTTGATAAAAAGTTGAATATAAAAATTTGAAGCAAGAAAAAGAAAAAAATATGTTAGGAAACTACTCTTCTTTTTTATGTATAAAATTTTGTGATTTTTAGTTAATTCCCGTGGCTCCCCCAATAACTTGCTATGGCCCACTGGTGGTCCATGGCCCCCTGGTTGGGAACCATTGAGTTAGACCATTACTCACCAGAGTACTCAATACTTAAGGTAGGAGAGTGGGTAATATGAAGGATTCAGGACCCCGGCGGCTGAGCCCCTGCCGTTTCAACAGCCGTCGGGGTCGCGAATCCTTCATATATATATATATATATAATTTAAATCCTATATGTATGTAATGTATGTTAATAAATTTAAAAATGAAATAGTAATATCTGGAATATAATTTCTTTTAAAGGGAGAACTAAAGAAGTTTCAAAAAGGAATTCCAATGTTGCAACATCCCAAGGTCTCCAACAAAGATTCTACGCGGAAGAAAAGAATAACTACGTCAGTTAATAGTAAAAAGGCAACACCAGGATTACCCCTGGAAATAAGTCGCTTACATTCACAAAGAAGGAACTCCCAACAAGTGGCTAGGGAAATCTCCAGAGCGGACTCGTTGTTCAATAATCGTTTAGCCGAACACAGAAAAATTGTAATTCATCCAAAACCGTTCCGATAATGAATGATCAATGGAACCATTTATTTTCTCAGTTAATTCCTGCCCTGTGTATATATATATATATATATATATTCGTTATTAAGGCTAAGCTTCAGTCAGTTACTCTGGACTTTATTCTGTGTACTTACATACTTATCAGACACACACACACACACATATATATATATATAGAATAACTTATACAAAGTTAGCTATAGGCAGATTGCTAGCAGAGTAATAAGCCCTTTTTACCGTTAATCAAATATTTGGACGATACAAACGGATCAAAAATATCCATGCTTCGCTTTTTAACTTATTCATTTGAGGAAACGTTCTATGTTCTTGTTTCTCTCCTGCTAATTGTCTTATGCAATATAATGTCATTCGTCCCTGGGCAGTGTATATTTAGTCTCGTTACTCACCCACTGTCCTGTCTGATTTCAAACAGCTGTTGTGATAATTGTCTCAGCATTCGCATTTACCATCCTTAAAATACCGAAAACTGGAACATTCAAGAATATCTGAGACATTCTTGAATATTCACACTTAGAATGGATGGCTGAAGATCGGCTCTTGAAACATTTTGCTTGCAACCGCTGTTTTATAATTCCATTCACGGGCTCTCAACTCCTGGTGGAGTTGTAAGTTCCGTGATATCTGGCATATATTAAACATTTCAAAACTGGTGGAGCCCATCCCTTCCCTGGTCAGCACAAAGCCAATTTTTCCAGAAAAAGAGAGAGATTGGGAGAAGAAGAATCGATTTGTAGTACTGGACTGGTACTTTATTTATCGACCCTGAAAAGAGGAAATACAAGGTTTACCATAAAGTGGTTTCAACATAGAACCGGAACGAATACCATAAAGCTTTCTATCCACCGTTCTAACGATTGGCGTTACATTAGCGTTAAAAACAAACAAGAACTTTTCCTTACAGAATTCCAAGGACAGTTAACTGTTATTGCTAAAAATACGAAGCTGAAGGCCCCATTTTATCATGATGTGAAACTGTTCATAATGGAACTTTTATATATTCCCAATATAAATATCTTGTATAGCAATGAGTTTTGTGGAATACATAGTACAGGAATGAGATGCCTTCAAATTTATCAACATTTATCTCTGCTTTTATGATATCCATCTGTAATTTTGTTGTATAATAAAATAATGATTAAATGTGGAGTCATCTGTTGCAAGCATTCCGACCAGACCTCCAGTTTGAGGATAAATTCCCTCCATCAATCTTAGGGGTCCTGAGAAAAAGACATAGGCGTTGCCCTCCCCTCTAAACTGTAAAAACATATTCTATTTCTCTACAACAACGTGTGCACATTTTTCACATTTGCTTGGTGATTCTTTCATTATTATTTCTGTCCACACGGTGAATATTCGGCTTCACTGATGAAGTTATTAGACTGGCACAAGTCTGGTGTTCTCTCCTGTAGTATATATTTGTTTCTAATAAACAATTAATGTATGAAGAATTAAAAACACATTATCACTAGCTTAACTTAGTATTATTCAATTGCAATTAACAACCCAAATTATTCTAGGTTTATTGGGTGGTGGGAGGATATTTTGGAGAAGTATTAAAACTATCGACAACCAAACAGTAGCAAGTTTACTTTATTTAATTACTAGCAGATTTACCCGGCGTTGCTCGGGGTTTGAAATTATGCTAAGAATATACAGCTAGGAAGTAAAAGAAGAACATTATTTGTCCCCAACCTGTTATATTTCTGAAAAGTTGGTTATCTCTCTTTTTTATAAGGATTGTCAATAAAGTTTGTTATCTCCCTTACATCAATTTTTCTACCGATAATTTTGATATCGATTTTTTATTGCTCAACGTGAGTGGATTTGAAAAATGTTTATGATGTGACAATCTTAGCGACCTGTGCAACGTGCACAGAATATCTGGTCAAATTCAGTTGGTAATTGTGAAAGCCTTAAGCATGCAAAGTTGTACACAGACACACACATCCACGCTTTTATATATATAAAGATGTACTTTTTATAAAGAAAAGGAAACAGTCAAGATGTCTGAAAGCGCTCAACCAGAATTATTTTTTATTTTATCGAGAGGAAATTCTGGAGAGATTTTTTTTTTTGGACAATAATCAATCAAACGGTGATTACTTTATCTGGTTTGATTTCGAAAGTGTTGACATATCTTTTATAAAAGCAAAAACAAAAACGTACAACATGTTTGGAGGATAAGGTTTCAAGAGCTGTGAGTCTCTCTCTCTCTCACACACACACACATATATATATGATTTCATCTAGAGTACATATTCCTCTCTGAAATATATACAATATAGTGTGTATTCTCTATATATATTCTCTCTCTCTCTATATATATATACATATATCTTTTATATTTGAATTATTATAGCTCTGAATATTATGGATGTACAATACCAATATACGCGAACGACAAAGCATAAATGACTTACGCGAGAAATTAGGCATACGAAGGATCTGATGTTGTGTGCAGGAGAGAAGATTGCGTTGGTATGGATATGTGATGCGTATCAAAGATGACAGCTGTATAAAAAGGTGCAGAGCGCTCAAAATTGATGGTAGCCATGGAGTAGGCAGGCATAGGATCACTTGGGATGAGGTAATAAGAGCTGACTTTGCTCAATCACACCTCACTATGGCGATAACACTGGACCGTGACCGCTAGCGTTATGAAGAATTATAGAAGACCCGCCACCTATTATTCTCGGGCAGAGGCATATACCTAGTAGGCAACACCATTCCCTACCATCTCCCCTCCCATATATCTACGTCCTCAATTTCCCAAAGCATTTTACCCGCCCGTCCCAAGTTCCCAACCTTCTCTATAAAGTGATCTCCCCTGGAGCCACGACAAAAGAGCCCAGCCCACTATAGTGGTCATGTAGATCTCATGACAAAAGTGAACGCCCAGTCCGTACTGTAAAGTGGTCGTATAGGTGTTACAGCAAAAACACCCAGAACACACTGTAAATGTGGTTAGTGTTAGGTAGGGCATTCAGCTGTAGAAACCAAGTCAAATCTGTTGAGTGTGAGCGAATCACAGCCCCCCAACCTGATTCCTCACAAACGGACAGCCCGTCCTACCCATGCTAGCGTGGAAGATGGACGTTAAATGATGATGATGATAATGGATAAAGTCTATTGAGCTTGTTTATTGAGAAGCATAACATTCTAACATATTTGTTATGTTTTGATTCCTCACACTTGTATGTATGTGTGTGTATATATATATATATATATATATATATATATATATATATATATATATATATATATATATAATCTGAGTTTTTCGAATATTAATAATAACATTCGTTTCATTTGCAATTATGCAAACAAACCTCAATTTTATAGCCATGTCGGTAGAATGAACACTTCATTCTTGCTCTTGTGTTGGCATGCGAACAGAACTGCACGGCTATAAAATTGAGGCTTGTTTGCATAATTGCAAACGAATCGAATGTTATTATTAAAATTCGAAAAACTCAGATTACATTTATTGTATTCAGCCATGTAGAGCAAAATTTTCTTTTTTATTTGAATTTGGCAAAGCCGGCCATTTATCGATCGTATACAGGAAACTGACTGGCCAGTCTGCAGAAATGCAAATCTGGCTGATCAGTGGATCTGCTAATATGCAGATCTGACTGATCAGCCACTCAGCTGACATGCAAATCAGGCCGATCAGTCACTGTGTATTTTTGAAAATAGCATATATTTTCACTAGGTCTGACAGTTTGGCAGGTGAACAGTGAATTGTACTGATGAAGGGTGATACCCAGAAACATTAGTGTCTGCAATTATGCAAACAAGCCTCAATTTTATAGCCGTGCAGTTCTGTTCGCATGCCAACACAAGAGCAAGAATGAAGTGTTCATTCTACTGACATGGCTATAAAATTAAGGCTTGCTTGCATAATTGCAAACGAATCGAATGTTATTATTAATATTCGAAAAACTTAGATTACATTTATTGTATTCAGCAATGTAGAGCGAAATTTTCTTTTATATATATATATATATATATATATATATATATATATATATATGGATGGAGGGGACCATGATACTACGCAATACCTGGTACTACTCAATGCTGGATTGATTAATCAAGTCTGCCGTTTCCCCAAATTTGCGGGCCTTGTGTCAAAATTAGAAATAAAAATTTTATTAGGAAAATATTACTCTTTTAATGTTATTATAACTTTATTAAGGAAACTTAATATTAATAAATAACCCAAAATATTTTAAAACTTAATATTAATAAATAACCCAAAATATTTTTAAAATAATTTTATATCAATTCAGAAATATGTAGCCACATCTAATTTACACTATGGTATAGTAAAACATATTTGAATATCAATGATATGAACACATACAAGGCATATTAAGATTGCTTCCATTTTGAACAAGCACCAATACAATAACTGAGTTCAATTGTATATACTTAAAACGCCAAATTCCTTTTTTATTTTCATCAATCAAAAATATTTTTTATGCAACTATGAGGATCAGCTGAAAAGTTCATAGGCTGGCCAAGATACTCTCATGAAATGACCAAATGAGGTTTATTTTTCAACATCGTCCTTGGAAGGAAACAATGCAGTTATTAATCAGAAGAGTTGAAATTAATGCCTGCAAGATTTCACAGCCAATGAACTTTTAAGCCGACCCGTGTGACATAAGTCTGTGTATTTTCTGTTATATCAAGTTAAATTTTCGTGTATATAATCCGTT
Source organism: Eledone cirrhosa (assembly GCA_964016885.1). Classification (NCBI taxonomy): domain Eukaryota; kingdom Metazoa; phylum Mollusca; class Cephalopoda; order Octopoda; family Eledonidae; genus Eledone; species Eledone cirrhosa. The sequence goes on along the minus strand of OZ024753.1, from coordinate 5,074,747 downwards.
ACTGTCATTGACGACAAAAGAATGCTATTTACATATATATGTATATTCAATATCGATAAGAATCGCAATGCTTTCCTTTCCAATCTGTATAACATTTACAGTCAAACATATCATTAAATTCTCTTTTGTATGAGTGTGACACATCAGCGTTGCTCATGATTTGAAGGAGAGTTTGAAGCTCCCGTTTTTCAAAATTATTCATCGTATTGTTGTGATCAAATGCATTTACTTCCCTTTTAGCATTTGTCCAAGTCGAACTATTGCCAATTATTTCCCATGACTTCACACAACGACCATTACTATTACACAGTTGTTCGCTGCAATGTTGGAAAGTATTGGTCAGATTCTTGATAAAAGGGCCGAGTGTTAAGGTCAGATACGTTTTCATTATTTCGCAACGTCTTCGGTCTCTAAAGCTGTGTGAACTGTCCCAGAGAAGTACACCAGCGCTGCCGGTTACAGCTGGTAGTGTTAAGGAAAGCAATAATTCAGGCTAGAATAACAGAAAAAATATATATAATTAAGAATATATTAATAAAATCTGAATATTAATTAAGGAATCTTTATTCAATTCTTCCTCATTCTACTCTATTGTTTCCTATGATAACAAATGTGAAACCCTGAAGATGGACGGAATTTTTACAGCACCGCTACAACCCATGGGCAGTTCTGTACATATTTCTATCATCTTCAAGGTTCTATTTTTAATAGTTAAAAAGAACTTTACAAATTCAGAGCTTCTTATTGCTCAACGGTTCTAAAAATGGATTTTTTTTTTACATATATACTGGCTGATTGATAAAGCTTACGATAATGGAAACACTTTTCAGTGGTGCTCTAGTGTAATGGTTAGCAGAGCAAAATAGTATATGGCATATGTTGGTTTGTATCCAACGAGTGGCGATATACAATTTTTTCTCCCACCTGGGTTTTTATGCCCAGCTTGGACTATTTTTCATGGTAACAAATGTTGATGCTTCTAACGTACAAATTCAACACACACACACACACACATATATATATATATATACATATAAATGAGGGGAGGCTGAAAAATGTATTGCCTGACTATGAAGGAGTGATACTGGAACTGTGAAATCTTGCATGTATTAATTTTTAACTCTTCTTTCCAGGGACTATGTTGAAAAATAAACCTCATTTGGTCATTCCATGAGAGTATCTTGGTCAGCCTATGAATTTTTCAGCTAATCCACGTGTGTATGTGCGTGAGAGAGAGAAAGAAAGAAAGCAAGCAAAGAATAAAGGTGGGTTTCAAGGGGGTGGATGTAAAGTAAAACAACAAAGCTATTTTATACAAACCTCGGTATAAAATCTTTCTAAATGATCATGTCGAAATCTCACATAAGGAACAACATATGATTTCTTTTTGTCACTAAATTTCTCGTATATACGAAATGCTTCCTTTAAAGTATCCACAACAAAATGAAAATTATCCAACCAAGTTTTGATTTTCGAGTGTAAATAGATCGATGGATATAATGCAGTGCTTGCTGAGAATAGCCAACCAAGTCTGTAAAAAGAAACCTAAAACATTTACCACACTTGCCTGAGTCTCGATATGGGCAAACAACAATTCCCAAGATGAGTTTCAGCCGAACATCCACGCAGTCATTCGGGTTAGTCATATATATATATATATATATATATATATATATATATATATATATATATATGACTAACTATATATATATATATATACAAAAAAATGTCTATATTAGTAACATGACAAAGTCCGTTCATTATATTAGTCGATCTGGTCTATTATTGTGCCGTTTCTCCATTTTCTTCTTGTTGTCCTGCTTCCGTTGGTTATCGATATCGATGCTTACATCATCGATTAGCTTCCGCCATATTGATCTGACATCGACATAATGCCTCCAGCTGTGAAGAATGTTACCTTTTTTCAAAATATCTTTGATCGTGTCCTTATATCTCAAGAGATGGATGGCATCCTACATGTCGAACACCATCCTTAAGCTCACCAAAAAGAAGTTTCTTTATAGGTCTATAATCATCCATTCGGACGTGGAAGTGCACGAATTACATAACATCATGATGAACTTTTATAAAATGACAATGAAGAAGTGGCAGAGTGTTATTATGTTGGCAAAGTTATGAGAGAGCATCTGATTAAAATGCCTAGGAATTTGTCCCGGTTTTCTGCACTCTGAATTCAACCCATCTGAGTCTATTCATTATGAGGATAATTTCAATATGGGGAGTCTTTGCACGTTTCAGTACCTCATCATTTGTAAAACATTTAACAAACCCCTTAACCCTACAACCATGCTGCGCCCTTAGTAGGTAATACTCACCTGTCGTTTGCAACTCTCGTACGTTCTGGAATTTTTTGGTATATTCTTGGAAAACCATAATATCCCCATCTACCGTTACTTCGTAATTCTTCACCCAACTTTAAAGTAGATAGCATCAATTCCCTAAAATTATACCAAATACATAGAATTAAATATATAATTTTATATGTATGTATGCTCTTCTGGTTATATAATTTGTCAATTTTTTTCCAAATAGAGAGTGAGAGTCGGTTTCTAACATAGACACAAGTCTCTCTCATTGGAATTTACACAACATCAACTAGGTAGATTATGTATGCATGCATGTGTAGATATGGATGTTATTTTATGTGTGTATGTGTATGTTTTGAGTTGTATATGTGCATGTGTATATGCTTTGTACATGTATATGCAGTTATTAGATGCAAAATCTTTGGAATGTTTTACATATTTTTACTGTTCCATTAATGGATTGTACTTGTAATTTCCTAACTAGTTGTGTTCTTTCTGTTCCTGTGAAGCCTAGCTTCTCAAGATTTGTATTGAGGCAGTTACTAACATACCCCAGTGCCCCAATAATCACAGGCATAAATCTGAAGGTGTAATCAGGGTGGAGTATCTGTAGATTTCTCATCAGTTCTGCATACATATTCTCCTTTTCGCTAATCTTTGATATTATATTGGCATCTGCTGGGCAGCTAATTTCCACTACTGTGCATGCTTTCTTCTCCCTCTACCATATCATAATATCTGGTCTGTTAAGCCTGCATTTTATTGGGGTTTTTACTGTACATGGATGTTTTCCACATTGCTGTAGCTTTTAATGTGTTTATTATCGGGGCTATCTTTTTTACGGATTGCATTGTACAGTGTTTTGGCCACTACATCATGCCTCATAGGTAGATAGCACCGCAATGACATCTTTGGACAGCTGCTGATGACATGGGTGATATCTTCGATGTTAGTTCTGCAGAGTCTGCACTTGTTATCACATCTAGGTGTTTTGCCTGCATCCCTATCTCTTTTGTGAATCAGATATTTCGTGTTAATTTCTTGTTCTTGGATTGCAAAAGCGTATCCTTCAAAGCTGGAGCCAATATAGCGGTTGTGGGTCCAAGATAGACTTCTTTCCTTATCTATATTACTCTCACTCTGGAGCTTCCTGGCAATATATCCATGCATGATTTTTTGCTGATAAGCATGCAGTTTTCCATCCATGGATTCACTGCAATAGTGCTGAGCAACTTCCCTAGGTGTAAGCTTTTTTTTATTATCACACAGGGAATATCTCTCGAGGAGTTCCTTCCCAACTCTCACGATCTTATCATTTTCATGGGTGATCAGCTTATATTGAAGAGTTCTGGTTCTACTGTTACCAAACATCGTCTCTATTTTATTTTTCACTCTTTGTTGGTGAGGAGTGAGTTTTTTTGTGTGTTTGTTTGCATGTAAGGAGCATTGTCACATATCCTATGGTTTTTCGTAGGTCAGCAATCTTTTTTTCTATTTTAGTTATGTATGATGGTATTTTTGGTGGTGTTTTGTTTTTGTTAATATCTCTGCTACCACCAAGATAATGTTTCACTATCGTTTCTAAGGTATATAAACAGGCGTTGATTTGCCAAAATGTTGGGGATTTTATCCGTCGTAAACATTCATCCCCTATTTCGTCAATAACACGTAATATTTCAATATTTTTTTATTTTTTTATTTTTTTTATTAAACATTGTCGTTTTAATACGTTCAGCAAGAGAGATATTTATACATGGATTAATTTCTCTCTAGAAGATTTCGTTGAGAGTAATTTTCAATTGTTTATACTTTTGATTATTATCATTATCGATAGTATTTTACACAACAGTCGAGGTAGACTCGGATGGTACACGTGGTGTCAAATTTCTTCGATTATTATTTTTATTTCTTCGATTATTATTATTATCGATAGTGTTTTCCCCAGAATTCGAGGTAGACTTAGATGGTACAGGTGGTGTCAAGTTTCTTACAGGCATAGTTGTTTCAAGGCGCTGTTCGACCTGGCTGCTTGGCAGTCTAGTAGCATGGCGACCTGTAGCACGCGTTGTTGACCCCATGTTTGTTGTGGGGGACTTACAATTAATAATATTTATCTTATTCTTACGTTCAACAATCGTCGCTTGTTGGCGTAATTGTTTCGCTGTGAAATAATTTAGCTCTAGGTGCATTTCGTCCCAGTGTAGCTTCATTCTGTTCATATAGCCAATGGAGGGATTGTTTTTTGCCATGTTATAACAATTAAATAAATCATCATTAAGTTCGCAGCTCCAAGAGAAATGCGATTTATAATTTCGGTTTCTTCTGTAGCTACAACTGAATAAAGTTTGTTTACCTTTCTCGTTGTTTGTCTTCGATACTTCCTTAATTTTGTTGTTGATGTTGTGTTCAGCCATGCTGTTTGTAGCAAATCCTTGTAAAATGAATTATGTATTTAGTCGGATATCTCTACGAATTCGAATAAAAGGTGTGTCCAGAAGATATAGTTAGAAGAAAACCAGCTATTCAACATGACTGTAGTTGTGGCATTACTGTCGGAGATAGTATTCATCTTAAAGTTAATAAATAGTCATCCACGCCAAAATATGCGACTGATCGCGTTGACTGTATGTATGTATGTATGTATGTATGTAATATGTATGTATGTATGCATGTATGTATGTATGTATGGTTCCGTAATTCCCGAGGGAGTCGTGGGTGCGCCGTATTGACACACAGTGTTTGTAGGGCATTTGAAAACCTGTCAGAGCCCAATCCTCTCCAGTTTTGAATACAGCAGATTTCTTCCAGTGAATGATAGAGAATAGAAGTAAAAACGATATATATAGAAGAAGAATCGTTCCCAGTACATGACTTTTTTTTTATCAACCTCGAATGGATGAAAGTCAAAGTTGACCTCAGCAAGATTTAAGAGAGCAGAGAGCTGGAACTAATACCTGCAAGTAGTCTATCTGACATTCTAACGACTCTGTCAATTCACTGTTTACATCGAAAATAATGTAATGTAAATAAATGTGTTTATAATTGTGAGGAGATAGAATGAATACAGAATAGCTAAGAATATATCTACATTACTTTGCAGCATCGTCAAATTGAATTTCGGTCTCATTTTCTATTTGTGCTTTATTCCAATCTGGATGCTGTTTCTGTACATCGCGTGCTGCGAGTCTTTGGTAAATCCTTTTACTATCAAAGTTTCTTTCAAACAAAGGGCGCCAATTTTCCCAGTCAATAACCGCTGGACCGCTAAAGTTCTTGGAAGGAATTGTTTTTTCCACATCTTTTTTTGCTTGATTTAGATGATCCTTCATACTCATCAGCTGAAGAGGAGAAAGAACAGAATAATAACGGTCGAAATGTAACTTACATTTAAACTAATGTTTCATTCAAAGTTACTCATACATAGATTTAAATATTGTACAAGTTTGGTTTGGTTTGGCCAGCTCGTGTTAACTAGCAATAGAACAAACACAGTGTGATTCCGAATAAAAGTATTTGTAAACACACATGCACTATGTTTATGCATAACATCATGATCATAGCACTACTAACCCGGTGTCCGGCTAAAGCAGTGTATATATATATATATGTGTGTGTGTGTGTGTGTGTGTGCGTATGTATTTCATGTGTTTGAGTACAGAAATAGGTGGGGAGAAAGGTGTGTGTGTGTGTGAGAGAGAGAGAGAGAGAGAGAGAGAGAGGGAGAGAGAGAAAGAGAGAGAGAGAGAACTCTTTTAGTAGACTGGTAGTTTATTAAAATCAATCTCGAAAGGATGAAAGGCAAACTTGGCCTCTCGACGGGATTTGAACTCAGAGTGCAGAAAATTGGAACAAATTCCTAAGCATTTTAATCGGATACTCTCTTATAACTTTGCCAATTTTGCGCCCACTTATAATTCTGCCAATTCGCCACACCCTTATAACCCTGCCAATTCGCCACCTTGCCTTGGACTATACCAATAGATATTCTTGCGAGATTGGATCTTACAGTCATAATATTGTTAGAGATCTTAAAAAAACATAATAACACTCTGCCACTTCTTCATTGTCATTTTATAAAAGTTCATCATGATGTTATGAAATTCGTGCACTTCCACACATTCTGATGGGTTAGTCATGTATGTACGCTAGAATAAATAATCCTTTCTGCTACTGATTCAAACATAAGACAAGTTTGTGCATATTTTCATATTGTACGTTAATGTATCTATCATTCCAAAAGACACGGCCATGCGCCATACACTCGATTCTGCATTGTAGTAATTAAGTTCCTTTCTTTTGTAAATGTTCAACCATTCAGTTGACTAATGATACTATAGAGAGCAATTTATAGCTAACTGACAGACAAGAGCTAGGACGTTAATTAAATTAGTCATCTGTTGGTAGTTTCTTTCTGATTATCGTTTTTCTCTTACTAAGAAAACATCTAAGTATATGGACTGGAAAGTTGACGTTATTTAACCCTTTAGCATTTCAACCAGACGTATCCGGTCAGTATTCTCTCACCTCTTTCTGTTCAAACTGGCTGTAACCGGCCACTCATACTAATCTTAAGGTATTGTTCTCAAAATAAATAATATCAAAATTTTATAGATTTGATATTATCTGAGATAAGGCTTTACCATGAACATACATTAGTAAATGTAGAGTAATGTGAGTGCTAAAGGGTTAAATGTTCAGGATGTTAAACAGTGGCCACCAAAAGTTTTCAATGTTACCAACATGTGGACTTCTCCAGTTTCTGAAGCTGACTAAAGTAAGTCTTAAAGATGGATTTTTTTTTTCATTTTCTATTGTTAGGAAATAACTGTTATGTTTTAGAGATAGTTTTTTAGTTTCTGTTGTTAGGACGTATTGTCATGTTTTAAGATGTTTTTCAGTTTCTGTTGTTAACAAATATTTTTCTAACCAATTATATTTCTTGTATTTAATTTCATTTTTTAAAATGTCTTTTTTTTCCTTTGTCCCAATATCTTTATAATTTCATTTTTGTGTCCTGGTGGCAGACTGTTTCATTGGACTTTTAAGGTTTATTGTTAAGGGCATAATTTTAAGAGGACTAATACAGTAGCTTTTTTATCAAGAACTTCTTTTTTATCGACCCCAGAAGTATGGAAGGAAAAGTTGTTCTTGGCGGGATTTGAACCTAGAACGTAAAGAGCCGTAGCTAAATACGACAAAGCATTTTGTCCGGCTCTCTAACGATTTAATTCTGCCAAAATAATTCATCCTGGCATTGTCACAGGGCCACAATTTTAGAGGGGGGGGGGGGGATTTCGCGCAGAACTTGGCTGGTACTTTATTTTATCGACCCCGTAAGGATGAAAGGCAAAGTTGACCTCGGCGGGATTTGAACTCAGAATGGAAAGGGCCGTAACTCTATGCGTCAAAGCATGGTGTCTGACCCTCTAACCATACTGCCAAAATATATGCATGTATAGACACGTAACTCTTGAATGAATTGTTGGGGACCCTTACTGACATAAAGGGTGTTTGGCAGAGCCTATCTTTTCTCTTTAAATCCGAACACAGCCGATTTCTTCCAGAAAATGGAAGAGAGAGAGAGAGAGAGAGAGAGAGAGAGAGAGAGAGAAATAGATGTCAGTACAGAGTTGATCATTTTTTATCGAGCTCGAAAGGATGAAAGGCAAAATTGACAGTAAGAGGATTTGAACTTAAAACGCAGCGAACTAGAATGAATACCACAAAACATTCTATCCGACTGGTCTAATGCTTCAACCAATTTGTCGTCTCAAAATAATAATATAAAATGCGTTAACATACTTGCGGTATGCCCCCGTGAACGAGAGTTCCGTCAGGTAAGATGTGGGGATACAAACCAAGTTGTTTTTCGTAAAATAGCACCATCTTGTCACCTTGAAATCTATCATATTTGTTTTGAACTATGTTATATTTCTCAACATCAAGCGTAATTCCATAACGTGTACCACACGTAGTACTTGGGGCGTTCCAGATGGCGGTGAAAGCTTTGTCAAATAATGTCTCTGGTAAACTACTTCCAGGACAGAAAAAAACAAAACACAGTATCCAGAAATGGTTTCCTGAATACATATTTTCAATTAATTCTTTACCGAGCTTCATCTGCTCTGTACTGTACAAAGTCATACGTTTTGCAAGTATATATATATATACGTGTGTGTGTGTGTGTGTGTGTGTGTGTGTGTGTGTGTGTGTGCGCGAGCGTGTGTTTGTTTGTTCATAGGTATTCACTCACATATATATATATATAGAGAGAGACATTTATATATATGTAAGTATATACCTATGAACAAACAAATACACACACATATATATATATATATATACATACATGTATGTCTGCTTATGTGTCTGTAATATTTACAGGTGAAAGCGGGATGAAGTTGAGACCAAATCAAAATATATCGATTCCTTTAATGTACATTTTAATGGATCTGACGTGTCAGTCCTGGCACCATCACAATTGGTCTCCTGACATTTTAACACAGAGACAGATATGATCTACACACATACTCACACAAACATATACTACACCACTTCACACCATACCACACACACAGCACACCTGTCCTCAACACTTCACCACATCACACCATACCTCAACACTTCACACCACACACACCATACCACTTCACACTACACCACACCTCAACATTTCCCACTATACCACACCATACTACATCACACCACACTACACCACACCTCAACACTTCCCACTATACCACACCATACTACATCACACCACACCTCAACACTTCCCACTATACCACACCATACTACATCACACCACACCTCAACACTTCCCACTATACCACACCATACTACATCACACCACACTACACCACACCTCAACACTTCCCACTATACCACACCATACTACATCACACCACACTACACCACACCTCAACATTTCCCACTATACCACACCATACTACATCACACCACACTACACCACACCTCAACACTTCCCACTATACCACACCATACTACATCACACCACACTACACCACACCTCAACACTTCCCACTATACCACACCATACTACATCACACCACACCTCAACACTTCCCACTATACCACACCATACTACATCACACCACACCTCAACACTTCCCACTATACCACACCATACTACATCACACCACACTACACCACACCTCAACACTTCCCACTATACCACACCATACTACATCACACCACACTACACCACACCTCAACACTTCCCACTATACCACACCATACTACATCACACCACACTACACCACACCTCAACACTTCCCACTATACCACACCATACTACATCACACCACACTACACCACACCTCAACATTTCCCACTATACCACACCATACTACATCACACCACACTACACCACACCTCAACACAGCCCAGGTATTAAAGGAAGATGTTATACATATTTACACTTCAAAACAGGTGTCTATCAGACATGACTTATTCAAAATATACTAATGACTATTGATTTAGTTTGTAAAACTTTATTTTTTATTCCATTTTATTATATTATTTTTTCTTTCTTTATAATATTTCAAAAGGTGAACGAATACAATACTACTGAGATATAAGGAAAGGTTTATATAGGTAATTTTCAAAAATATTGGGAAACTCTTTGACATCATCCAATGGTAATAATGTAAAAAAAAGAAGCAACTAAAGGATTCTTAACTCTTTCGGGCGTAGAGACGTCTTCCCGACACATGGCGTCTCTTGAGCATTTAAAACTTTTTAGACCCATTCTCTTCTCAGGAGATTGGTTTCAGAAAAAGAAAGATATAGATAGAGAAATGCCTGGATAGATAGAGAGAGAGGGTGTGTGAGAAAGAGGGGAGACTGAGGAGGAAAATAATGGAAAGACTGAAAGAGAAAATAATAGAGAGAGACTGATAAAGAAATGATAGAGAGAGAGGAAGTATCAACCCTCAGTATTTGACTGATACTTTATTTATTAACCTTGAAAGGGTGAAAGGTAAAGTTCCTCCTCAACCATTATCTACCTACTGCTGGTACCAATTGTTTCTATCCTGTGGCACTAACGACCATAAACATATCGATCTCACCACCCTATTTCGTCCTCTGTCACTAACGAACATAAACTTATCAATTTCACCAACCTATTTCGTCCTCTGCCACTAACGAACATACATTTATCGATCTTACCACTCTATCTTCCCCAACTACATGAACGTACCTACCTGACTTCATTGTGTACATAACTATTTGTCCAGTTGTTGAAGTTTCTCCATGCCCGATGTCCTCTCCATCTTCAACGCCTCGTCATGTTTCATGGTGTTCTGTACTTTTATTTTATCCATTTTGCTTGCTCTCTCATTCACCAAGAGAGTTTTCTGTCTTTATTATTAATTCATAACATCCAGCGTTCCTTGAGAGGCCAGTATTGAAACGATCCTTCATTATACAGTGGTGGCCATAACTGGACCCCGAAACGTAAGGTCACGAATACATGTTAAGTGTATATTTTAATTATATTAAATAAGCTCTCTTGCAATAGATTGAGCCTTGTTTTCTTTGGTTTTTATCTACGCATATCCTACACACACATATATAGCGTTAAAATACGGGAGGTTATATCCGAAGCTGGAAGAGCACTCAGTCAAAAGGACGAGTTCGATATAGAGTTGATTCCACAACAAATTAGTAAGCATCATTCGAGGACTTGTATTTCACCGCAGGGATTTTCAACCCGTGTATGGTTGTGGTGAGAACGGAAATATATATAAGTTGACTGGATTCTGAACGACAGATATCGGTAGTTTGATGACTAGGGAGACAACTTAAATTAGACTGTTGTTGTTGTTGTTGGGGGGGGGGGGGGGGGGCTTTCGTTTGTGTTAGTTCAGTCCGGATTAAAGTTCTCGTTATCT